>CM052437.1:163525642-163577689 GCA_028533085.1 Varecia variegata | reverse complement strand
CTCTTTTCACAGTAGTAGTGCATAAAGGACACTCAATATGTATTTGTTTAACTGAATGAAGCCACGAGAGAGCACTGTGGACAGGGGAAGTGAGAGAGGAATTTTCGGAGTGTAGACCTCAGAAAGAGGGGCAGAACCGAGTCGCTAGAGTGATGGAGTGAGGGCAGACACGGAATATCTGTGAACCAACAGTGGTCATGGGGAGTGCGGATTTTGGAATATTAGATCATTGGGATGTGAGTTCAGCTGGGGATTTCTGTATTGTCTCTTTGCAAATGCAGTTATAGAGTAACCAGATAGCTTGAGGATTGGCTTTCCTCTATGTCAAGTAATCAGCTTGCTACAGTTTATAATTTTTATAATTTAAGTACTCTTTGACTATTTCTAAATTCTATTATAATTCTAGATTACAGAACAGGCTTTAATTTTTTGATGTAAATGATATTCTGTGGTTTTCTTATTATCTACCTTTTTAATTTTATTGTAAAGATTCTGATTTATTTTTTTCAGTAATGCTTTTAAACATTTGAAGGGAAAAGGGGAATAGAAAACTATGTTTGTAAATATATTGTTAGTTGCTAGGAAATTTTTATAGAAATATATTACCTAAATATTTTTCCTATATTTCAACTAAAATCACTAAGACTACTAATTTTTCCTTCAAATATTATAGTTATTTGATAACTATGGATCATTAATCTTTAGCAAGAAACCTAGAAAAACAAGGTAATATCTTATCATCCTTATATTTAAAAACCCACTAATTATAACAGTAAGGACTTAGAAGAAAGAATCTTTCCTAAAAATAAATGCCTTAAATTTATTATTTCTGTGAGTTACATATTAATATTCATTCTAAGATAAATTCTTAAATCAGAAACTCCTAATTGCTGCTTCTTTTCTCTGGAGTGAAAGTTTTCTCCAAGGCTATGAGTGATCAATGCCAAAACAGCTTGTTGCAAAGACTACGAACAATTGTTATTGATTTATACATGAAGAGAGGTACTTTGGGTAGTAGGGGAAGGAAGCTATAAGACAGAAAGAAGAAAGAACCACAATACCAAATAAAAGTTAGATCGATCTCCCCACACATAAATCCAAAACTTCTGTGACCATTTTCAGAAAGGTAATTGCAAATCCAATGAGAAACTGAACATTTGACACAGTTCAGTGTGCCTTCCTTAAATACTCACCTCTTTGACTTCCTAGACAAATAAAATATAGGTGAAGGGGGGATAATACAGGAACTAGGAGTAAAGGATAGCATTCTATTAATGTACAAAGCTAACTCACTTATATCTGGGGACATTTTCTGATAGATATGGTCATTGTTGAATGGGTAGGTTTTATTAGGTGGAAATAGAAATTCCATGAAGAAATAAAGCAAATTTCGATTCAGTAGTTCTGTGGTGGGGGCTGAGATTCTGCAGTTCTAACAAGCTTTTAGAATGCTGATGCTGCTAGTTTGGACCACACTTGAAATAGCAAGGTAATAAGGTAGGAGCTTCCAGTTTCTGCATCATGCAGAAGCATACTCCCAAACCTATTATTAATTAGAATCACCAGAGGAAAATCATTATGCCCTCTCCCATCTGTTCTCCAAACAAAAGCCAAGATGATCCTTTCCTTGCTCAAAACTACCTTCTCATCACACTCATTGAAAATCTACATTCTGTACAATGCTATACTCAGCAGTCCTCAACCTTTTTGGCACCAGGGACTGTTTTCATGGAAGACAATTTTCCCACGGACTGGGGTGGGGGTGGGGATGGTTTCAGGATGATTCGAACGCATCACCTTTATTGTGCACTTTATTTCTATCATTATTATGTTGTAGTATATAATGAAGCAATTATACAACTCCCCACAGTTTGGGGACCCCTGCTTGACATGATCCAGCTGGGGCAGCCTTTCCAAGCTAACATACTTTATTCCTCTCCAGACTCACTGGTCCTCTTAGTTCCAGAACATGCCTGCCAAACACCTTTCTCAAGGTTTTTTATTTTATTGTTGTTACTCCAGACTAGAGATATTATTCTCCAAATCTCCCCATAATGGCTTCCTCAACTTCATTGAGGTCTCTGCCTACATAGCAACTTTAGAGAGGTTTTCTCTAAAGAATCTATGCAGATACTATCCCTGTCACTCTCTTCTTCCGTTTTATTCATTTCATAGAAATTATTACTACCTGACGTTACCGTCTGTGTTCATATATTTTTTCTTTCTCCTTATTACACTAGAATTTCAGCTACTTTAGAACAGGGAATTTATCTCTTTGTTCATTGTTGCACTGTCCCAGTCTGAAAGAGCACTCAGCTCATAGAGGGTGCTCAACAAATAAATATACGTTTAATGAATGAAGAAAAGAGGAGCTTTATTTAAAAACCAACGAGGCAAACAAACAGGTGTTCTGGATCTGATACTGGTGGAGTAGGTTATAACTAATATCCCTCACCCCCCACTCACCACAAGGTAACAATGATAAAATCTGAAAGAAAAAAATTAAGATACTGGAGAATAACGAAAATCAGAATTCAACCCTTAACATAAGGGAACTGTATTTATCCTGAATTTCCATCTGGTTTGTGTGATACAGGGCAGCAAGAACTTAAGCAGAGAACTGCCTGTTTTTGGTTTGAGTTGCCCAAGGACAGAAGTTGGAGCTGCCTAAGTGGCTGAGAATTTCCCCTCAGTAAGTAAAGAGTTACAGAGGTGGGAACACGACAATATAAATATACATGTTCCCCAATTCCTTAGTGACTATGTAAGTGTAAGGGAGAATCCAAGGAGCTCAGTGGAAATCAGTAGCTTGGAAGTTTAAAGGGCTTAATAGAGACTTTAGCTGTTGTACCATTACAGAGAAGACAAACATTTGGAATGTGAGTCAGGGCAAGTTAGAAGGGCTTGATAAATACCTTGGGCTTTTCACTGAAACACCATGCTTTCAGATTAAAGACTATTTCACAGGATTTGCCCTATGGGATCTGACCCATAGAAAAAAATATTAAAATAGATGTTGGCTTATAAAAGCAAGATACCACAAGTTCATGGTGAGTAGTCAGTAATTTAACTGCTTGTTAGGGAAAAAAAGTCAATAGTGCTCAAAGAACAATAACAGAATCCAACATTCCCTCAAGTATCAACAATAATGTCTAGCCTATAACAAACATCACTAAAAAGATACAAAATCACACTGTGACACTGGATCAAGAGGAAAAGCAGTCAATAAAAACAGACCAGAGATGAATTCGATGTTGGAATTAGTAGACAACACCTTTAAAACAACTATTATAAATATATAGGAGAACTGAAAGAAAAAGATGGTCATATTGATTCAATAGTTCTGTGGTGGGGTCTGAGTGAATATGTAGAGAATCTCAGCATAGAAATGCAAACTTCAAAACAATATAATACAAATTCTAAAGATGAAAATTAAAATACGTGAAAGAAAAATGTCACATTATGGGCTTAACAGTTGATTGGAGATGGCAGAAGAAACAGTCAGTTGAACTTGAAGACAGATTAATAGAAATTATCCAATTTGAAGAACAAAGAAGAAAAGAAAACTGAAGATGGGGAACAGACATCCAGAGATATGTGAGGTAATATCCCTATATCTAATGAACATATACTTGGAATTCCAGCTGACAGAAAGAGAGAAGGTGGAAAAGAATATATATTAGAAATATAATAACCCAAATTTCTCAAATTTGGTGAAAAACTTCAGCTTTAAATATCTCAAAAAATCTTTAGTAGGAGTAATACATATAAAACCATAACTGTACACATCATAATCAAACTGCTAATAACCAAAAAGAAAAAGAAATTTTTAAAAGTAGCCTGGTGTGTGGGTGGGAGGTGAGGTAGGGTGATGGAATATTACATCCAGGGAAACAATGATTCAAAGATGATTGACTTTGCACCAAAAACAGTGAAGGCCAGAAGACAATGGAACGAAATCTTTAAAGTATTGAAAAAAAAAGTCTCTCAACTCACAATTCTATCTCCCAGAAAGAAAGTCTTTCAAGAAGAAAGACAAAACAAAAACTTTGCAAATAAATAAATAAGAGCTGATAATTTGCCATCAGCAGACTTGCACTACAAGAAATGCTGAAGAATTTTCTTTAGGTTGAGGAAAAATGATCACTGGGGAACTCAAATCTTCAGGAAGGATAAAAGAGCAGAAGAAAAGATTAATATGTATATACATGTAAAAGAATATGGTATTTTTTTCTCCTTTCTTTAAAATACAATAGGATTTTTTTTGTTTTTTAAAAATTATATATTGAAAAATTATAGTTGCATATATTTATAGGGTACAAAGAGGCATTATGATTTTTTAATTCAACATGGAATGATTAAATTAAGTTAGCTACCATATCCATCACCTCAATTATTAACATGTTTTTGTGATGGGAATATTAGAAAGTTACTCTCTTAGCAATAATTGAAATGTACAGTATTCAATTGTTAGTAATATTTAGCATGCTGTGCAATTGATCGCAAAAAATCAGATAAGATTGTATTGTGGTGTTCCTAATGTATGTAGACTGGAAATCTATAACAATAGCATAGAAAATAGGAATAGAATCATGCTGTTAGGCTGTAATATTTTAGATCAAGTGGGAAAAAATTCTTTAAGTAGACTGTAATAACTTAAAGATGCATATGGTAAATATGTATAAATTACTAAAAAAATCCACAAAGAGGTTTAGCTTAAAGCCAAAGAAACAAACAAAAAAAGTCACCAAAACATAAGACTTAAAATGGCATGCTAATAGTTGACTAACCTAAAAGGGGAAAAGAAAGAGATTTGTATACTTCACTATATATAAAATTTTACTTTAATAAAACATAAGGGAAAAAAAAAACCCAAATGAACAAAAATAAACCTACTAAATCCCAGAATATTGGGAATGGGATTCAGGAATTTATATAACACCCTCCTAAATGTGATGATCATCCATGTTTGAAACTACTGATAGATATAGATCTTACCAACTTCCCCATGGTTATGAAAACACAAGGCTGTTCTCTCCTTCATGCAGACACATCACTCAGCTGTAAGAGCAGAAGGAACCTCAGACTTGTCAGCCAGAAAAAGCCAGATATGGCCTAATGGTCTGTAAGAACCGTGTTATCAAAATGACAGCAGTTACGAAAGCCTTGGAGAGTTTAACAGCTTGCTATTTTATCTTTTATTCTCATATACTTCTTGCTAACTTTTATCTTCCCTCAATTTGTCTGTCTTTTATGGGAATCTGATGTAGAGACAATTATCATAATCTGACACTTCCATTTTCATAGGAAAAGAAGACTTGTGTGGGGAATATCAATGTCCTCTGTCAACTCACACATTTATGGCCTGAGCAAATTTGGCATTGAGGTTTTAAGGAAACAAGTCTGTGGCATATAGTGTATTTCTATAAATCCAATGCTGTGTGGAAGACAGAGAATCTATTAGAAATGTAGAGAGACTAATGGGACCTACAATACATCATGAGGCAAGTCACAAGAGATTTGATATAAAACCATTTCTTGTGCCTCTAGAAGTCACCTTTCATTACATTGAGGCAAAAAAAAAAATAGAAGGAAACTCTTCAGAAAATATGCTGATTTAAAATCAGGAAGATAATTTACAGCACCTAGAGTGGTAATTAGGAATTTGTGGTTTATTCCAGAGACCATGACAAGTCATTAAAGTGCTTTACAATGGGGAATGGCATGGTCAGATTGTTGTAATAAAAAGATCATTCGCCAGAATGTAGAAAATGGGTTGGAGGGTGAGTTGGGAAAACCAGTGTGGACACTGTTGAGCAATCTATGTGAGGGGTGATGTTGGCTTAAACCAGGGTGTTGATCATGGGTATAGAGAGAAGAGTGCAGATTCCTGAAATATTTAAGAGGTAGGATTGCAGGACTTGGAATGTAAGAGAAGGATTATTGGATCCAAACTGAGTTATAAAGGTTGTGAATATCAAAAGAAATTCAGAGAAGTGGATTCAAGAGAACTGAGATCACTACTAAATAAGACTTAATGTTTAATGGAAGTACCAGAGTGAGAGAACTGGAAGAATGAGAATTTGTACACAAAGAGCAAACTTTCAAGTTGAGATTTCAGAGGTGGAGAAACGTCAGGTGCCCCTGATGCGGCATTCCGAGCCACTGAAGATGATGGAGGGGAAGACCACTGGAGACAGAAAGCCAAGGAGGCAGTAAGTGTAGCACAGGATGAGGATTCTACATTTTTTGAATTTTAAAATGAAAATTGAGACAGAGATGTAAACCATGAGTCAGATACTGAAGGTTTCAGTGAATGAGAGAGAATTACCAGGAGGTTAGTTGGTGACAGAGGTAGGAAGGAATAGAGGTTAGTTTAGACTAAATGGTTTCATCCTAATCGAACCTGTCTCTGCTGTCTCTGTTACACAGAAGAACAGGCAGAAAAAAAATCTCCTTCAGTGACATTCTTCTGACATCTCCCAGATGGAAGCTGATTAGTAGACTAGTTTGCTCTTACCCGAGTTACATCTTTGACATCTCTCTACCTCAGCTAACCTCTGCTGATTCACTAGCATAGTGTCTCTTTGACTCCCAGTTCCCCTGCTGTCCTACTCCAAATGGTTTTCTCTATCTTAACATTAACAGCCAGCCCCTTGGATGTGTGTAAGTATGCATGCCTGTGTGTGTGTGTGTGTGTGTGTGTGTGTGTGTGTGTGCTGGGGAGGAGGTAAAAGTCATTCTACATGTATAGTTTGTGTCTCATTTTTGGCTCATAGAAATGATGATTCTTTACATCCAAAAGAGAAAAAAAAGATGAATCACGTGCTGAGAGGTCAGCTAGATATAAGTCTGGAGTATACAATGGACATAGACAAGCACTAAAGATTGAGAACTAAAGATAGAGAATCATGAACAGCAGAGCAGAGGAGAGACACAGCATTTCACTCTGTTTTAGGTAGACAGCTGTGTTTGAGTTTCTGGATTCTCAGGACTTCACTGGAGCTAGAATGAAACCATAGGTCTGCAGGAGTCAATCTTTCTATAAGGCGGAAATGGGGGAAACGAACAAATGCATGGGATTGAGGGGCAAAACAAGATCTCCAGAAACAATTGTCCTGAGGGCCACTCCTTCCAAAAGTGAATGCTGTAAAAGGGGAAAACAGGGTCTTTTGCATATCTACAGTGACATCATTGAGAGGGAAAACTGTGGCTTATATTTTCTTTGCCTTTAGGGGCTCCTGCAATTTTATTATAATGGAATTGGTGTTAATTAATTAACTTTCTTCAGCTTGGGATGCATTGAGCTTCCTGAATTTAAATACAGATGTCCTTTAACAGTTCTGGAAAACCCTCAGCCATCGTCTCTTCCAATATTCTTTCTGGAACTTCTAATAGCCACATATTTCCTTTGTTCTGTCTTTCACTTTTCTTGTGCTTTCACATTCCGCATCATTTCTTTAACCTCCATCTTCAATCACTCTCCTTTCAGCTACTCAAATCTGCTGTACAATCCTTTCATTGGGTTTATCTTTTCAATGTCTTAAAGTTCTATTTTTTAAAAATTAAAGCCAGGACTACTTTAGGTTAAAATTTCCACTCAAACGTTCTTTAGACAACAAAAATGGTGGTAATTTGAACAAAAGACTCATGTGAAAGCTTGCTAATGGTTATAAAGCCTCAGAGGAGGCCTCAGGTTCTAGACAGATACGTTTCTTTGTGATCCTCTTCTAAGGGAGAAGATTTATTTTTCATTTACTTTTACTCTGAGGGTTTAGCACTCTGGGGTCTAAACTGTATTCAGGCTTTAGTGTTTACATCCTGCCTCCTCCCACCCAAGTTCCACCATGGCATTGTCAGAAACCACTGATACCAAAGCTAATTTTGTCATTTACCACCCAGTGTTCTTGCTATCACTTGAAACTCTCTATCCCTCAATTTTGTGCCAGATCAGCTACGCATTTAAAAAGTTTTTTTTTTTGATGGTATAGCTATAATTTTTATTGTTTCCGTAGGAAAACAATTCAGAGTATCTAACTTGAAAAACTTTTGAGTTCACCATGAAGCAGGAGGAAGTCACCTTCTGAGAGAGAAAAGATACCAGGGCTTCCTAGGAGTAATGGTAAAATTTACTGGGAGTGGAGAGTGTTACTGAGGCTCCTGAAATCATGCAGGATACTGCAAGAATCTTGTCTTTAATGAGCATGGTGGTGTGATCAGGAACTAAGACAATAGCAATAAAGAGAAGGCTAGATTGTGTTAAGGAACACAATACGTGCCTTAAAGAAAGAGTGCATTTTATAATGGAGAAAAAAATTGCTTCTCATCAGCAACATACTGAGAGTTCTGGTCTAGATTATCTAAATTTATTGCATTTTATTATCCTTTTATTAAAAATAAGAAAAATATTCCAATCATAATTATGAGAGAAAATGATAAATTTGACTATTGTCTATGAATTCACCATTCCTATCTACTCCTTGGGGAAAAAAATAGAACTATGAAAACAAAAGAAACTAGAGTGGAAATTCAACTCATCATAGGAGGTAAAGTGGGATTACAGCGCTACTTTACCTTTGTGGGGAAAAGGAGAGGGATTAAGTGAGCGGTTGGGATTAGACAGGAGAGAATGGGACAATAAAGATAGAAGACGGAAATGGCAGGTAATACCATGAGCAAAAAGAAAACACAAGAATAAATGTAAGATCATGTTAAAGAGGTGAGAGACCCAGAGAAAAACATACAATGAAGATGCTTGAAAAACTGAGAGATTACTTGAAGAAAAAAACTAAATAGACCAAAGAAATATATGGAGATGAGGAACAGAAAATTAAATAAGGAAATGAGTTCAAAGGAGAGATGGAAATCTTGAGAAAGGAAAGGAAGTGCAATTAACGAGTATGTGTCTATGTCTTTTGGATTAGCTGGGAGAATGTGGCTGCAGGCCTCCAAAGAACATGATTTCCAGCCTTCAGGGGCATATACTGATTATCCATCCACAGGGAACTTGAGCGTTTATTCCTTAGTAGTACAGAACAAAATGGGTAGGAGTGGCAGGGTAACCTTTCTATGGACAAGGAAACGAATTTTCATAAATTATATTTGCTTTTTTTTTTAGTTTTTATAGGATTTGACTTCCTCTTTACAATTCTTTAAAATGATTAAAAAAAATTCCTTGAATGGCATGAAATTTGATTGAATACCTAAAGGAAAAAAATATTTTCCTACTCTTCCATAGACTTGGCAAACAGTATTAAGGACTCCCTATGTTTAGATAATCTGTGTAGGCAGGACCCATAAGATTTTAGTCTAATTTTTGACACATAATAATGAGCCAGACAGAACCATTAGAACCATTTATTTGAAGGCAAATAAGTAAGTTATTTAGTCTGAAATGTACAGTGCATGAGGTCTGGAGCCAGATCTTGGTTGAAAACACGGCTCCGCTACTTCCTGGCAGTGTGAACTTGGTCAAGTTATTTAATTCCCTTGGCCTCAGTTTGCTTAAATTTCCTTGAAATCCTCAGGCTTAAAGGGGATAATGAATGTAATGCAATTAGCACAATGCCTAACATTTGTGGAACACTCAGTAAATGTTAATTCTTATTAATTTGGGGCTCTTCCAACTGACTGATGAGAATTAAATAAAGCACAATGAGTGACATTACTGAAAATTAATTACTTTTGTATTTATCTTTCATCATACTTTTTCATAACAACTCCTATCTTTTTTTCAGAACCTTGTAAAGTTCCTAACAAAAGTGAAAACAACTTTAGTGTTTGAGATTCAGAAACTATAGTACGTTTTCAAATATTTATAAACAGAGAAAAATAATTCTGTCTCAGAATAATTCTGTCTCATTTTAATTCTGATAACATGTCTAAAAACTCTATTTACTGGAATGAATAACACTGTTGTGAATGGAGGTGACAGGTAACGTTCTGCATACGAGAGTGTTTTCTTCCAGCATTTTGAATATTTATGCTTCATCTTACAAGTTACATTAATACAAGTGAAAAGTATTAATCTGGCATTAATTAAAAGTCGTGATCAATATTTCTATAGGTAAGGTGGATCTTTCTGGGTTTGTATCCTTTTCATTGCAAGGCTAAAGGTTTCAATTTTAATATTTGGCATTCATACATCTGTCAAAATTCATTTTAAGTCATACGTAAACATGTTATTTGCAAGTTGATTAACTGCCACAATTTCCTCTGTAACAACCTAAGATTGGAAGTGCACATAAATCGCCACTGAACAGATTTCTATTAGTTCTAAAAGTGCATATGAAATAATTGTTGTTTTTTCTGAAGAAATTCTATAGTCAATGTGCAAATTATACATTTTGTTTATACATGAAATCTATAATGATGTTTTAAGTATGCATTTGTTTATACATACAGCTTGGACTTACAAATCAAGGACTGTAAATATAGAAAAGATCTAGCCAAACTAAAGTGCAAATTTCCTGTGATCAAATTAAACCATTTGACTTGTGGAGGCAGTTAATGAACACACCCAGGCAAGAGCACCCAGTGGCATTACCTTCTGCAAGGCAGGTGAGGGCGCTCTTCTCCACAGTATTCTAGACTAATCTTCCAGAAGAAAATCAGGTGTGAGAAGCCAGCCCAGTCAGAGAAAACACCCTATAAATTCAAGTGGCGTCTTGACAGTGCTGTGTTTGGAGACCACGAGAAACATAATTAGATCTATCACAGCTCGGGGTGGGGTGGTACTTTCTCGGCTCTGTGGAGGTTTTCAGAGACTCCAGATAGATTTTGGAGGAATATTACAGTGTCTGCTCAGAACTAAAAAGGAGGACTCAGTAAGCCCATTCAAGTGCACTCCTTAGCCTACAATTGCAGGTGGACTCAGGGCAAAACTATACTAACCAGGAGCGTGCCTTCTGACAAGCTTCTCCTGTGTAGGAAATTAGTTAGGGCCGCCTTATTCCTGGAAAGGTTCTAGAAGGGGGAAGATGCCACAACTCTGAACACACAGTGGACTTTGGCTTTGGAATCTGGATCACTTCCTTCATATGTCTTTTAACAGTTCTGCAGTACAAAATAAAACTTCATGATCTTTGGAAATTTGAAGCTTTGAGCTGCCTCTGCTCTCTTTAAAAAATGGTTTCGGGCCGGGCGTGGTGGCTCACGCCTGTAATCCTAGCACTCTGGGAGGCCGAGGTCAGGAGTTCGAGACTAGCCTGAGCAAGAGCAAGACCCCCGTCTCTACTAAAAATAGAAAGAAATTATCTGGACAACTAAAAATATATACAGAAAAAATTAGCCGGGCATGGTGGCGCATGCCTGTAGTCCCAACTACTCGAGAGGCTGAGGCAGGAGGATCGCTTAAACCCAGGAGTTTGAGGTTGCTGTGAGCTAGGCTGACGCCACGGCACTCACTCTAGCCCGGGCAACAGAGTAATACTCTGTCTCAAAAAAAAAAAAAAAAAAAAATGGTTTTGGCTATTTATTTTTGGAACTCAGCAGTTAGAATCCTCCTGCATTCTTTTCATTTTGCTTTAATCTGCACTGTGATTGTCACGAGCCTTAATTCTTTACTAAAAGTCTATCAATGTCATGGAAATATTCATTTATTTTAGTAAACAATGATAGTGACATTACATACTCCTCAGCCTTAAGACTGTCTACATAATGAGTATATTAATAACATGTGGATATATTTTTTAAAGAACTATTTTCTTTAATCCTGTCCTACTGAGTTAGTTTTATGTGCTACACATTACAGGGGCTTTGAGGTGCTCACCTTATCACAGTCACTGTCATTAATGCCAGAGTAGAAGCATTATGCCATTACTTTTAACAAGTCAATGGACGTTTCTTAGTTTTAGCAACGGGTTAAACATAAAATCAAGTCAATACTGAATTGTGATAGAATAAATTAAATAGTTCATATAAAGTTTGTTCTCAGGAATAAATTAAACACAATCTGTAAATACAGGTTATGTTGAAATGATGCCATCTTTAAAAAGACGTCTAACATTCACAGAATAATTGAGGGAGTATGTATATTTTCAGGGAAAGTAAGAAAGATGAAAGCATGCCTATATATGTATTAATATATATAACTGTAGCTATAGATGTAGATAGACACACACACATGGCCAGATAAGGCAGAATAATGAATAGAAAGTAAAGGATAAGAAACGGAGGAGAAAAACAGTTTGAGTGATGGGCCAGTAATAATTCCCTTCCATTTTTCTCCTGGCAAAATTGCTTCCAAGTTTCTTGCATTAAAAGGAAAAAAAAATGTTATGCAAGAAATATTTCTGTCCCATGGAAATATGTTTTGTTTTATTTCCATATTGAATGAAGAACATTAATTACTTAAGTCAGAATGTCAAGGATAATGTTTTCAGAAAATAGTGTATACATTGCACTGTGAATTTTGTTCCCAGCATCTTTTCAAGGTTAACATGATGCAGCTTTGCTTACAGCCTGCTCTTCTCCCAACAACCGGCCCATTGATTTCCTGAGTCCAGGGATATGTCTTTTGTTGCTTCCTCCCCATCACCCGCCTCTTCCCTCTTCACCTCTTTCCCTCCACCCCCACCACCATCTCTGCTTAGGCCCTCCCTGTTCTTCCCTGCCTGGATATCTCTTGATTCATTTATTTCCTCTATTATCTTTCTTTATGTGCTTCTTGGTTTTTCTCTCTGCCTTTCATATTCTGTTTTTTCTCTCTCTCACTTTCCCTTTGCCAATCTCTTTTCTTTCTCCTTCATTGAAAGTAAAACAAAATGGACCTTCGTTTTAAAAGATTTGGTATAGACATCAATAAAGTTTTGTGTTTCTATTCTAATTTCAGAATAGGGTAATTTTGATGGCCTCTATATTTCTTTAAAGACAACAGTCAAACCACAGTAAACTAAGGATAGGTGTGATGTGTGGGTGAACATGCACATGTGTGAGTGTGCATGTTACGCATGTGTGTTGTTAATGTTGCTTAGAATATTCTCCTCCCTCACCATCTGATAATCTCCGGTTCTTCTGGTTCATCCTTCAAATGCACTTGTAAACCATTTCTCTGTGCTCTCCTACTCCTAGTTTAAATTATCTCCTTTCCCTTTAATAACTACCATTTCTTAAGTGTCTATTTTGTGCCATAATTGAACTCTGGCCTTATGAATATCATCTCATACTAACAACAACCATTTAAGGATATCTCATCACCCTTAATTTACAGATGAGAAGCCATGGTTCAGAGAAGCCAAGTAATTTGTCTCAGGTTCCCTGGGCAAATACTCTTCTGCCTCAGGGCCTTTGTACTTGCTGTTTCTTCTGCCTGAGCTGCTCTGCTTCCAGATCTTGGCATGGCAGGTTCCTTATTTCCCCTTGTCTTTCTACTCAAAATCACCTCCTCAAAGAAGCCCTCCCTGACAGCCAATCTAAAGAATTCTATATCATACCTTCCTGCTTAATTTTTTTTCTTACTAGTAGTTGTTTCTGAAAGTAGCTTGTTCATTTACTTGTTTATTTGCATATTGTCCATCTATTCTACTAGTACTGAAGGAGCATAAGAGGAAAGAGCTTGTCAGCCCTATTATCAATGGTACTCTCAGCTCCTGGAATGGTGCCTGGGGTTATCATACATGCTCAGGTAGTGTCTGATGAACGAATGAATGAATGGAAAAATCTTGGGCATGACCCCGTGACTTTCCTACTCCATGCTCTTTCCACCCCACCTTAATAGTTTGTACGTCATTCAAGATTGTATACCCTGAAATATGTATAACCTAAAAGAGTTATGCTAATACTAACTGTATTATTCAGGGATCTTTAGAGAAACATAACAAATAGGCTGTGTGTGCATGTGCATGTGTGTACCTGTGTGTGTAGAGAGAGAGAAAGAGAGAGAGTTTTATTTTGATAAATTGGCTCATGAAATTATAGAGATTGGCAAGTCCAAAATCCGTAGAGTGGGCCAACAGTCTGGAGACTCAGGGAAGAGCGAATGTTGCAGCTGAAATTCAAAGGCAGTAGGCTGGCAGAATCCGCCTCGCTCGGGGAAGGTCAGTCTGTTGCTCTATTCAGCCTTCACCTCATTGGATGAGGCCCACCCACATTATAGCCGCCAATCTACTTTATCAAAGTTTACTGATTTAAAAAGGGGATGGGTGTATACCTATATGATGAGTGCAATGCGCACTGTCTGGGGAATGGGCATGCTTGAAGCTCAGACTCGGGGGAATGGGAGGGACATGGGCAATATAGCTAACCAGAACTTTTGTACCCCCATAATAAGCTGAAATAAAAAAAAAAAGAAAAAATAAATAAATAAATAAATGTCAATCTCATTCAAAACGCCCTCACAGAAACATCACTAATAATATATCTCCCAAATAACCAAACTACATCTTTTCACTTTAGTTAATGAAACAATTCAAATCAAAAGTCATTTAAACATTTAAACATCTAGCAAGTGGCTCTTTGCATGATGCTGGCCTTACATAGGTGAATGAAGTAGACAGATTTCCTACGTTCATAGAGATTACAGTTTGATGATAAAATAAACATGTTCATAATATCTTACGATTTTCATGTGTAACATGAAAAGAAACAACCTAAATTTCCTCCACACAGTGCCACGGTTACGCATTTGTGGAACTGGTTTTTTCCTTCACCCTGCAACTGTGTGGACGGCCTCGCTGCCTGTTTCTAACGGCTGCATCGCAAAGGGCACAGTTGTGTTTATCAGAACGTCCACAAGATTGCTTGTTAATTCGGATGAGTGACTGTAATGCTTAGAGCTTCAGTTTCTTCATTACTCAAGTGAGTGTAATACTTTCTGTGCTGTCACAATGCAACGGGAATGCAATCAACAGAAAGATATAAGGTTTTAATGGCAACGGTTAGGAATTTTACAGAGGCAGGAAAAACAGAGAGAACAGATACATAAAACAGGAGATTGAACACAGTGAGGTTTCAGAGGCAGGGACTGCTTCTAGAATGCCCCCAGCATTCCAGTGAAATTATGTATGCAGTTTGGGATGATATCACCTAAACGAATAAGGACATTGGCTGGTAGATGTTTCCTTTGCCATTTTCAAGGGTTTGTTTTTGATTTTGTTTTTTTAATATATCCTCCTGGTACCAGTCAGGCTGTTCTGGAGACTCTGGCTATATGCCTGCCTCCTCACTAGGTGCAAATAACTAGTGCAAAACAAAATTAGCACCTTCCGGAGTGTGTTTGCGTGGAGGTGGAATGAAGCGGGTTTTGCTACCCACAATCAGGCTTCAGCAGGCCTGGGCTTAGGCTCTGTGAGGACCCCTCCTGCTCACAAACATAACATGGACATGTTGAAAGCACCTAGCACAAAACAGACACTCAATCAATTAAAAACTGGAATTCTATGACACGTATAATTTTGTCCATAATTCTACAGGTCTATTGCTATATTACTAGATTGACTTGAAAAGATAATATGCTACGAGCTGGGTTCTCTTTATTGCTAAAGTCACTCATAACAGCAAGTTATTGTTATTATCGTCATTCTGTACATTATTACTCAGTGCTTTATTCAGGCTGTTATACTCAGAATATATTCATAATTTCCATATTTCCAATCTCTTGTGCATTTACTATATCCTAAGTTCCTGAAAATAAAAAAGACACTATTCATCTTTGCATGTAACGATTCTAATACTGGTAGTTTTAGGATATTTTACTCATTATATTGCACAGGAACAACAATGTCATGTATACGCTTAAAGGTGATTATTCAAATATTTAATTGGTTTTAATGAAAATGAGTCTTTCTTGATTCTTTTCATGTTAAGAACAGTAAATTCTATTTCTGAATATAAATGGTACATTTTAAAAGCTATTTGGTTGCATTATGTTACATATAAACACATGCAAAACTTGTGATTATGTTTTTTTGTATACTTATTTGTACTTTCCACAATGTAAAACCACTTTATTTTCAATCCCGATTACTCTTACCATATGAAGACACTGTTAACAAGGACAGCTGTCTGTTGGTAAAATTCAAAGATGATTAAATAAAATATAAAAGCAAATCTAATCGTGTCATGCCTCTCAAACAGCATGACACCCCCACCAGCAGACACACGAATGCAGAAACACATCTTGTAAATACTTCATTGACTGTAGATACCTCCCAGGATAGAGACAGAACTGTTTACCATGCCTCTGAGGCCTTTCAGGATCTGGCTCCCCCGTCTCTTTTTAGCCCCACTCATGCCACAGTGCCTTGGCACGCTCTGTGTTAGCCATCACACACCACAATTAACCCACAGAGTTGGGTGAATGTGTAGATTTGACCAAGAAAGGAATTCCCCATAAAAACAACAGTAAATAGAATAATAGTCAGGATTAAAGGCTGATTCGTTAATGAGTACTTCTAATATATTAATAATTGTTTTCGGGCTGTTTTCTTCCAGGTTGTTATAGTTCAGGGGATATCGATGCTTTGCTGATTATTATTCAGCCTCTCAACTGATCATACCCTCTTCTGCCACCATGCCTTAGGACATGGGTGCTTCCTCTGCCCAGATAATCTTCCCTCTCCCTCCTGAGTAGTTAACATCTAAGAATCCTTCAGAACTTCTTTACGGAAGTCATGTTCAACCTTCTGGATTAGATAAAATACTCCAATGCATAAATCTAAGCATCACATAGATCTTCTTCATCAAATTTGCCTCCAATGCAATTTCACATTTGCTTGTGTAAACACTTAATTACTACGCCTGTTTCCTCATCTCATTAAACTGTGGGCTCCTCAAGGCAGAGTCCTTGGTGATTTCCGCTCACCATTGCATTCCTTAGTGTCTAGCATTGTGCGTTGGAGTAGTAGAAACTTGACAAATACTTGTAGAAAAAAATAAAAAATGAGTATGAGCAGTGCGTGAAATCATTGTAATGTTGGCCAGGTTTCAAGATCACATATTTGTGCAGTTGAACTATTAGAGGACATAATAGATGGTTTAATTTATCTGTTTGGAATATTGGAATCAAAAGATTTTAGTGAACGAAGCACTATTTGTATCTTCCCTTGCTTTGAATTCTGTAGGGCACTAATTTGCCTAATGCCTTTGATGAAAATGTTTGCATTTTCTTTGATTTTTATTTGTTTTCTTGTCATCCTCAGGGGGCAGAATGCCTGTCTGACTCACCCTGACAGATCAGCTATGGCAGCTCTACTGTTATAGAAAATTCTCCACCCCAAAGGCTTTATATCTCCTGCAGGGAAAGCTCCTGAGCAAATGCTGTCATTAGCAGCCGTGCATTGTTGAAGACACACAGCGGGAAAATATGTCGGGCATATTTCAATGTACAGATTTTAGTAGAAAACCATAAGAGTTTTCAGGATATTAATGACAGATTAAAATAACATTTGCCTAAATCCTGAGAATTTCACTTGGCATTTTGTTTTTGTCATTTTTCTTACTCATCTCTTTAAAACCAACTCATTTGGTTTCATAATTTTCAGGGAAAATGCTTTCATCTGGAAATTGTTTTAGCTGTACTATTGGATTTCACTTTACTTTTTACATAGTTTGTTTCTTGCCTCCTGGTTTAAAATCATCAAGAGAAATATTCTCCACATCTAGGACAATAGGCATATCAAGCTTCCTTATATATGAGCTTTCTTTATACACACACACACACACACACAAACATACCTCACTGTCTTGTGTATAACAGTAAATATTTGTTGAGTTATTAAGCACTTAAAATAGTTATATATGTATATATTTTTCTCCTCACAAATAATTCTGGGAAATAGTAACACTTCTTTTAATTTGGTGAAGATTTTTAAAAAAATTTTTCTAAATCTATAAACTGGAGTAATAATCCTATGCTTTGTAGAGGACCACAAAGTTGGGTGAATGTGTAGATTTGACGAAGAAAAGAATTCCCTATAAAAATACATAATTCCCAATAAATACAATAATAGGATTAAAAGCTGATTTGTTAATGAGTACTTCTAAGATAATTGTTTTCCGAGTGTTTTCTTCCAGGCTGTTATAGTTCAGGGGATATTTATGCTTTGATGATTATTAAAGAAGAATTTGGGGACAAAGGAAAAGTTTGAAATTCAAGTATAATACGCAGTAGGAAAGGAGCCATAGAACGATTAATGTATAGACGTCTAAATAAATAGTTACAATAAGAATTCTCTTATCTAACTTGATTAGCACCTGGTAGCTGGTTACATAATTGAAAAGCAATGAAACTGAGGAATCCTTAAAAAGTTAACCTACAGCTTAAATATTTTAATCGAAAACATATAAATGTTCATTTATTCACCAATCTTTTGAGATGAAGCCAATAATGAGTGCTATTTCCTGATTGAAGGTCCTTACTTTCTTTCTTGCATATACCACACCCATAACGTATCATTTACATTTCCAGTTTGAGTTTCCTTAGAGTAAGAATTTCACACTTGTAAGGCAATCTAAAGGCACAAACATTTTTAACTCTTTATCATAATGTTTTATGGTTGTCTCACAACTAATTTAACAGCATTTTTAAAATCAAATCCCTATGAAACAGTCAAAGAAACAACTTTTATTTTGATAATCACATCTCATAGCTTTTTATATAATGTTACTTAATTTGCAAAATTATCATGACAAGGACAACTGGCTTTCACAGGTAGAGAAGCAAACACAGCTGATTTTGACTTTGGTAAGCAACAGGGCTCAAGGAAAGGGTTTAACGCAAAAGTGCCTGGGTCTGACAAAGAGTAGCCTGTCAGTGACTAAGCAGCCCATTGACAGGCCATGTTTTGTGGGTGGAATGGAGAGCATTAGTGAATCCAGCAATTCGGTTAATTCTAACTGAACAATTTTCTTTTGAAAATTTACATTTTCCTTATTTTAAGTATAACATGTTCATTATAGGAATTTGAAAATAAAATACAATGTACCATCTGGAAAATCACTATATGTATTTTCAATAATTTCTCCCATCATTCTAAATCCATGGACCACTTACAGCACCATAGTTTTAAACACAGGCCATGTTTTTAGCTAATACTGCATGTATCATATACAAATATGACAATATGTACTTATAATGAGCCATTTTTCCTGGTATAACTCATGAATATTAGTACTGATATTGGACCTATAACTAGAGTTTCTAGATTTCCTTCTTGTGTATTAGTCACTGTACAAAAGAGATTTTTATGAATAATATAAAGGATCTGAATCACTAATATGAAAATTATGTGAATATTAAAAATATTTATTTATTTTTTGAATATCATATTCTTTAACAATGCCTTAACCATTTCCAAATGATGATATGTGGGCACAGAAAGATTAGAGAGACATCCCCGAGATTACCCTGCCAGGTGGTTAATGAAAGAGTCAGGATTAGAACCCAGGTTTCTTCTCAATATCGCAATATTCACGGGCCTGATTAAAGTATAGTCATTATGATCTAAGTAAACAGTATAATACAATGGTCTGACAGTAGGTTTTCTTCTTAAATGTATTTTCTTCAGTTAAAATGTCATATTTCTGACATCCTTTAAGTATATTTCCAAATAACAATTTAAAATTGTAGCAATTTCTTTATAAGCAGTTACAGAACAGCAACATAATGTCTTCAGAAAACGGAACTCTGGATCACTTTTTCAAAATGACACCTGAAGTTAAAAGTATTTTAGAACTTGTTGGAAATAAAAATGCCTTGTGTCATGTTGCCCCAAAGTCCTGCATATAATTTTGACGCCCAGTTTTAGATTCTAAACAACTCAAAATTTAGTTTCCTTTGTCAGGTACCCAGCACAGAGCCACGTGAAGATAGTGCATAATAGATACTTACTGGTTGACTGTCTCCCGTCATTTTTTCTTCTTTAATGTGATCTCCTAGTCTGTCTTAAATACTGTGTTCATTTCATTTCTCTTCACCTCAAGCCTGGAGAAAAGCTTTCTCCACCTACTGCCCATATATTGTGCCAGCATAAGGTAAAACTATTCTCTAGAGCTAAAAGTCTAGGTTACATATGCCCTCATTTTGTGTGTGTCCCTCAACGGAACCCAGGGAAAAAGGAGCAGTAGTATCTCAGCTTCCCATAACAGCTTCACAGAAGGCTGCACTTCAAACTGATCTCTGATAATGTAGTGGGTAGAGGTGTGACAGGGATATGACTCTTTTCCTTCTTAATTCCCCTCATTTATAGGAAGTCTTTCTGTGTAATACTTCCATGGGTTGTGAACACAATGTATTCTTGTTTATTGCCCAAAAAGTAAGAAAAATGCCTTATACATATTAAAAAAATCCAAGCTCTAGAAAAGGTAACCATTTTATACAAAATTCTAATACTGTTTAAAGTTCTACCTATAGTCATTCTTCTAGGTTTAAAATGTTGACTGTAAATCTTTGCAATGATGATACTTAAAAGCTTTTTCTTAAAGTTAGGGAATTTGAGTAAAGGTGTAATAAGGTGTCTGATCAGGAAATGAGTACCTGCAATGAAGGATTTGATTGCAAGTAATTGAACCACATCTCAATCTAACTTAGGGAAAAAGCACTGGAGCATCTCATAGAGTCCAAGGACTGAGAGGCAGCTGGATTTCAGGTACAGAACCACACTCTGTAGCTGGCGGTTTCTCTTTCTGAGTCTCCTCCGTTTGTCTTCCTAGGTACAAATTGCTTTTCTATGCACCTTTATCCTCATTGGAAACTTGTCTCCCAACAGCTCCCACGTCCTGTCTAAAGTGGAGCTACTCTCTCTCCATGCCCTCTTTCTGTTTATTTCCCAATTGGAAAAGTTTCAGGGATGACTAATTGGCCAAGGGCTGGTCAACTGGACAGAGCCAGTTCTAGAGTGATAAATAAACTATTGGTGTAGGAGTACCACCCAGAAAATACGTGTGGCAGGGGGCTGAATGGAGCATAGTCATGGTGGTGGTAAGGCAAAATAAGGCGTCCTTGTAAGTACTTTAATCTTTTCATTGGTATTCAAGAGACTAAAACAAATCAGTTAAACAAGTTACTTATTGAGCAACAACTGCATATCACTGTGCTCCTTTTATATATAGATTACCTTTTCAATCATTTTAACCTTGTGTGTCAATAAAGTGAACACCCATGACTTTTCCTGTACAGAACCCCTTCTCATACTGGGAAATGCCCCCACAAATCTTCTATGAACTCACTTCTGTGCATAACATAACTGCAAGGTGTCTGTGGAAGCTGTCTACGATTTCAATTTGCATGTACCCTCTGACCACATTTGAAAGGTACAGGTATGGACCTTTCTGATCATGTTGGATCCCTTCCTGGGATATTGAAATGAAAAAAAGTGAAATCAATCTCTCTCTCTCTTTCTCTCTCTCGACTGATTGTTAATGCATAAATGAGGAAGGTGTTGGCAGGCAGATTTTATATATTTGAGGTACAAAGGAAGCTGGGATGCAGTGAGCACACACACAAAAAAGAAAAAAATCTGAGTGGCAGAGAGAAGCAGAGACAAAGGATGGATCATGGTTCAAGTTCATTTCCTGCACCTCCATTTACTCCAACACTCCTGCAGGGCATTCTGTAAGGGCTTCTTGGTGGTGGTGGTGGTGATTGGTGCTTTCTGGTTGAAAGTCACTGGCTCTTAAGTCCAGGTTTTATTTTACTGCCTCTCTGATATGCCTCTCCCCGCTTCTACTCTTCTACTTTCAAACTCTATTCCAAGCCACACCATACTACCGTCACTTTTGTAAGTCTACCATATTGAATTTCAGCTTTTTCCTAATTTCAATGTTCAACTCTCCCCTTCCCTTCCACAACCCGCCCCTCACCCCCCCACACCCTGTCCCCATATTCACTTGCAGGTCTCAGTTTAAAACTTTCTTCTTCAAGGACATCTACTGTGACTCCTTTCCAGACTGTGTAAGAAATCTTTTTATATTTTCATAGCACTCCATACTTCCCCTATTCTAGAGCTAACTTCGTCATGGTGTATTCTAGATCAATACCTATTTACTTGATTAAATTCCCTATCACAGTGTAAGCTCCTTGAGGATATGGGCCATAACCACTTTATATCAAGCCACCTAGCACAGTACCTGGCACATATAAAGTAGACAACAATAAATATTGTTGAGTAAATAATGAGATTAATATATATTTGAAGATCATTAGGCTCAGAATTAGTGGATCCTCAGGTCAAATAATCACCTAAGTATTATCTTTATTAAGCACACTTCAAAAACAAATGGCCAATAAGCCTTTTTTTTTTAAGCAGCAAAAGTTCTCATACATTATCCTAGCAACACTGAACTGCTTGTAGTTACATACACTCCACCCTTTAATGTTTCTCCCAGTCTTTGCTGGTGTTAGTCACTCTGTTGCAACATGGACTTTTTCTCCTTCCACATCAATATCTAACTCCATCCACTTTTTTCAGGAAGCATCTCTAAACTCCTGACTCTAAACCTCCTTCTCACTCTCAAAAAACTTGGTTTTTAGTTCCAATTGTATTTCTACTGTACTACATGATATAGGGTAAATAACCTCATTTACTTTGGTCTTGGTTTCCTTATTTCTAAAATGAATGGGTTGTACTGGATTACTGATCTTTAATTTTATTTTAGCAGTCAAATTCTCTTATTTTACAACTAAACTTCTTTTACTAAGTCCGATACTTACATTGATGGAAGTCTTATCAGAGATCAAATGTGTCTTTTCAGTTAGCTCAAAAACATGTTGGATCATTGAAGGGATGCAGCCCCACCCTATACTGCCCAAGAGGCACCACCCTTGAGGACACCTTGAAATCACCAGGAGGTGCCTCCCTTATAGAGACCACCCCAGGGCCTCAGTCATATCATCACATATGTTTAGTCTTTCTAATACAAGAGGAGATAATCAGTTTCTTTGTTATCTGAAATTCGAAACAAAAGCTTTCCCAGCTCCTAAAGGTGGATACTCAGGGAAGGATATTGAGTTCATGAAGAAGTGAACATGAAACTAGTCCTGCAGAAGTGCTATATAGACCAGCTGGGGCCCTGAACATGGATGCATATGGGAATCTGAAAATGCAAACACGAGAAACTAGTAATCTCAAGTATCCAAATTTGATTGCCCTGGGCGAAATCTTAAAATTTTATTAATTTGATCATTGAAAATTTCTCATGTTATCACGTCAATTTGTTCTGGTGATGAGAGTCACGCCCTCTCAACATCCTGAGTTAGTTTAAAAATAAATATAAAACAGAGATACTTCCCACCACAAATAATATTTTTTTTCTTTCTAGACCTCAATTCCAACAGAGAAAATATTCTCTGTAGAAGATTCAAAAAGGTGAACACAAACAAATCAGAAAGATTATCCCGGAAAAGTTTTTCCTTTTGTTGACCAATCTCTAGGATAGAGTTTTGTAACTCTCATAAAGCAAACCTTGTTTTGCTACTATTTATATTTCAACTACTAATCAAGAAAATAGTTGCTGAAAGTGACATGACCCAAGTCTTAGATATATCCGTTGAATTGATTTCTTTGCTGGAGCTAAAATTTAATAGGTTTCGAAGAGGGAAAAATCAATGGTATATTCTCTTTTAAAATCCCTTATAACTATCTCAACTTTTCACTTTTCATATAGAAATGCGTGGTCTTCCTTACTGACTCCATATAGAAAAATTACATTCTAGTCAGATTGCTAAAAACTCAAATATACTAGCATTTGTTATTTTAAGTAAAGACTAATATTTCTGCCATTTGGCTTGACTTGCTTTTATACTTTTGTATTATCCAGTATCAACATTACACAGAAAACTGATTTAAAAAAATAAGGAAAAGAAAAGAATAATGCTTGGTCAGAGATGGATCAACAGTATGGAATATGATGATTTCGAGAATCTTAGAAGGAATCTTATTGATACAGCATACACAGCTTTGACTCAAATTCTAGGAGAAGGAAGTAGAATATGTATCTTTAGAAATTCACATTTCTTTTGGCAAATTGTTGAAAAGTTCAGCTTACTATGATTTTATTTTACAGGATTTAAAATTAAAAGTGACGTAATTGCTAGGGAAAATACACTGGTTGAGAAGTCATGAGAGACTGACGCCTGAAATGCTCTGATCTGCTACATCATTATTTGCTCAGGGCCAACTAGGTTTCAAAATTGTCTTTGCTTTTCAGCGGATTTTGACCAAAAGGTGGGGCTGCATTTCACAAGCATTTGCCTCCATAAAGAGCTGTGAAAGATTGAAAATGTTTGGTTACATATGTGTTAATTCATCTTTAATTTTATCCCTTTTTGCACTGAAGTTTCTTTCCAATTAAAAAAAAAAGATTTGGCTATGTAATACAATGTATTTGTCTAAGTGTGGTTCAAACATATTTCATGTAGCCCAACAGCTGCATTTTTGTCTGGCGTATATAAAGGTCTATTGTAATAACTGTTGTTTCATTTTTAATTTCAAATACTTTAATTTTGATATTTGATTTTTAAGATAGACAAAACCATATTGGTGTTATATCCCAAACACAGTACCATTTCCCCCCGTTAATTCTAATTAGGCTCTCATATGTGGCTGCGGTCCCCAATGCCTGGGCCACTGACTGGTACTGGTCCGTGGCCTGTTAGCAACTGGGCGCACAGTAGGAGGTAAGTGGTGGGTGAGCAAGGGAAGCCTCATCTGTATTTACTGCTGCTCCTCATTGTGACCACTGCTTTAGAGGAAAATATAAAATATCATTTGATCTTGATTTGACAGATTACCTGAAAATGACACCTAAGCACACAGGAAAAAAAAAAAGATAAATGGGACAATATAAAAATTACAAACTTTTGTCATCAAAGATAGTATTAAGAAAGTGAAAACGAAACCCATAGAATGTAATGTGCTTGAATCATCCCGAAACTATCTGCCTGCCACTTCCCCCGACCCTCCACCACCCCTGGTCTGTGGAAAAGTTGTCTTTCATGAAACCAGTCCCTGGCACCAAAAACATTGGGGATTGACTGAATATGGCAAAGAGAGGGTACGGAGTAGGTGGTCAATGGAGCCTTCCAAACTAACAATTAGTAATTCAGAAACAGAGTTTGTAACCACAAACTGTAAAAAAGACATATTTTGAGTCTCAGAAAATAATAATCTATGGGTTGCATGTCACCATTTCTGTTTGAAAAATGGCCCTTTTGAATTCTCTGAAGCAAAAAGGAAAGAAAAATTATTAAAGAAGTGAATTGAATGCTGCGTAAAACTTCTACTGTTCAATGATGTATCTTAAAAGTTAAAATAGTCATTTCTCTTGTTCTGTAATGTGTCTTATTTCGGCACACCAAACACTAAATGGAGTGTAATAGATTTTATAAAAATGCCAAGACAGGTAATAATTTACATGTTCTCTTTTGTATAAAGAAATCAATATTATGTAGTATAAACCTTATGAAATGCTGACACAGAAAAATCCATGTTCAGTCAGTTCTTTTTGTGCAGATAAATGACCTCGAGTTTAAACCAGACAGTGATTAGCTAACTTCTTCTCTGATCTATATTTCTAAAGTAAAAACTCAGAAATAGATGAGTTGTGACTATTCCCATTTAAAAAAATTACAGTTATAGCTGAGCTAAGCTGTGGAAAAAGATTTGAAAGACATTTGTTTTTCTTTTTGCAGTGAATGCATTCTAAATTTTCTTATGAAATAAGCCTATTACTTTAGACTTTTATTTACCAAGCATAATCTCTTCAAGGCTTATAAGTTCTTGATGGTATTTAAATTTTGCTTAAAAAATCAAAAACAAAAAACAACAATAAATATTTGAGTTACCAAAAGCAATAACAGTAAATATTTTAAACTTTATAAGGTCTTTTCGTATCTACCTAATCAACATAACAACTTGGGTGGGCAGAACTGTATCAGTATCCCTGTTTTACAGATGAGAAAATTGTGTTTCCAAAGAGATAATTAATTGATATTGTCCCAGGCTCCAACAGAGTGGCTGGATCGCTCTATGATTTTATCCATGGTCATAATAAGTCTTTACTTAAGGAGCCAGCACCTGGCAGCCATCCAAGTAGGAAGGCATCATTGTTCAGTTAAGGAGGGAGCAATTTACGAATAAGGAGGTATCATCTCAGACAAGCTCAGGCAGTATTTTCCCCAGCCACTCTCCAAGCTAGATAGCTGAGTTCTGTAGCCCACCACTTTGAAAATGATGTCCAACTCAGGCCAAGGATGCATTAATTACAATGGACCTTCTAGGAAGGATGTAAAGGGATATTTCTCTGTTTAGGTTTGATTTCTTTCTAGGTAGGAGTGGAAATTAGTGATACATTTATGTGGTCTAGAGCAAAAAAGGATAGAAAAATAGCTTACATGTATAACTCAGACTCCAAGCTAATGAAATGACACGGGAGGCGATATCACTGATTTTATTTTGTCTTGCTCCATAATTAACCCAGATTTCCTCCTTATAAATTCCATTTAAAAAAGCAAAATACTATGGTTACACTAGAAGCTTTCTCCCATCCCATTACCATTCATTCCTCTGTTACCTGAGGTGACTAATATTCTGAAGTTTATGTGTACTTTTTCATTCAGCTATTTTATGATATATAATGTATGATTTACTGTATTGTTTTATGTGAATTTTAAGAGTTACACAAATGGTAGCATAGTATAGTTAAGGCATTGAATTTTGCTTTTTTCTCTTACATATTTGTTTCTGAGATTCAGTGTTGTTGAGACATATAAGTCTAATTTTGTTCTTTTAATGACTATACAAGAGAGTATAAATTCAGTGAGAACAGAACTTCATTTTATTCACTACTCTGCCCTAAGTAACTTAAGCAGACTATTTCTTTAATGAATTAATAAATTTGAAAGAGTGAATTAGTGTATATAAATGAATAAATTAATGCATAAGTGAATATATGTTGTTAGCCTACTTTTTTTCTCTTTCTCCTTTTGTCTAATTTTGATATTAAGGTTATTCTGGCTTCGTAAAATGAATTGGGTAACTTTTAAACATTTCATATACTTGTACATTTATTCCTTAGGACGTGTTAAGGTTTAGTGCTTTCTTGTGGGTAGACCTTGAAGAACAATTTGGTTTTTTAAATGTGATAGTTCTAAATTTAGGTTTCTAAAACTTTTCTTCTTGGGCTAATTTTGGTAATTTATATTTTTCTATAAAGTTGTTCCTGTTGTCTACATTTTCAGATTAATTTATTAGTTTCCTATTGTTGCTGCAATAAATGACCACAAATTTAGTAGCTTAAAACAACACAAATTTATAATTTGATAGTTCTGGAGGTCAGAAGTCTCAAATGGGCCAGCAGAGATTTTTCTTTGTCCATTCCAGCTTCTGGAGATTGCCCATGTTACTTGACCCATGGCCCGGCTTTTACTCTGACCCACCTGGGTTGTCCATGTTGCTCTTTTAATCCCAACAGCCTTAACTGAATCAAACCTGCAAAGTCCCTTTTGTCCTGTAAGGTAACAGGTATCAGGAATTGGGATGTGGACATCTTTGGGGAGACCATTATTCTACCTGCCACAATTAGCATCATATTTTTTCATTGTATTTTCTCCTGTCTCTGGAGATGTGTTGCTTAAAAAAATAAATAAATCAGAATATGTTTATTTCTTCTTCTATCACTTTCTCTTAATCAATTTGTCTGACATTTGTCTATTTTATTACCTATACCTTGACAGCTGTGACAGGGCTGTGGGTTATAGTATAAAGGTTAGAAAGGCATGATCAGCCGCGCTGGGGGTTCTGTTCAAGTCATTTCCCCCCTCTTGTCATTTCCCACTACTTCATCCAACAAAGCTACTTTCATTGTGCGCTGGGCGGTTCCAAGCAACCTATGGCAGGATGCTTTCTAAGTCATCGCATCCTGAACATTCTCACTCTGTGTCCCACCCCCAGAACTGGTGATTCTCTATGATTGAAACCGCTGAGCTCCTTTTCCCTGCTGCCTCAGCTCTCGGTAATACCTAAGGAGGTGAGGGCCTCACCTTACTATTCCCTCCCGGGCTGAGGCCTGGGCATGCGCACCGGCCGCGGCCGATCGCAGGGGATCGCGCTGGTCTCTCCCCTCCTCCCCTCCTCCCTCTCCTTTTCCTCCTTTCCCCCCACCCCTCCCATCTTCCCATTCGCCCCACCCCGCTCCCGGACCGGTCTGGCTGGTTTCGACGTCTGGGGAATTAACCTGTCACGCCCATCCCTAGCCCCTAGCCGTTCAGGCTTTGCGCCTCCGCCCTTGTTCCCTCGCCGCTTCCAGCTCGGACGAGTGAGAGCCGCTACAAACGGCAAGAATGAAACGAGTGTGGGATCAGTGAGTGGTAAACCACCAGGGGATCCCGTCTCCCCACAAACCAACATCTCTCCGAGGCGGAGGAGGAGGAGGAGGGGGAGGAGACAAGGAGCCGAGCGTTGGGTTTCGCGAGCGCGCGCCGCGGCTGGAGCGGCGGGGAGAGGCCGGGCCACCTCCCCTTTCCCTGCCGCGCACCGCCTCGCCCGCGGCGGTTCCAGGCACCGCACGCTCCGCCCGGCTGCGCCCGCCGTGGCAGCGACGAGCTCCTGCGGCCGGCGGCACAGTCCACCGACGAGCAACGCGCTCTTGCTGTCCTGCCCCCCATGATTCCCTTCTCCCGGCCAAGCCGCCCAGCAGCCCGCGACGCCCTCTCGTCAACTTTGAGCTGGAGGAGAAGCAACTTTGACAGTGGCCAGGGCTTTGGAATCCCGCTTCTCCTCGGCAGCACTAGCGTCTCAAGTCGCTGGGGTTAGGTGGGGCAAGAGTTTCGCTTGCGCATCAGCGCTGAGTCTGCCGTTTGCAACCTGTTTCCAGCGAGCGGGGAGCGGCACTGTGACTGCCAGTCGTCTGGGAGAGGGGGACTTGTTTTTCTTTCCCTCTAGAGACCTTGGCTCGCAACCGGATAAAGGAGTATGGAAAGGACATAAATAAGCGGAGCAACTGTTACAAGAAGGCAACCACCCAAAGGCAGGGAGGAGCGTGGGGCTTCGTTCGGTTTTCCCCAATTGCAACATTAATCAGGAGTCAGGTGTTGATTGCAACTTTGCAAGGTCGGCCACCGAGAGTAGCCATTCCCTCTGTGAACGTTGAGGGTACACTCGCTCGGATTGGATTTTGTCTGAGAAATGCACGGGACGCCAAACGAGGAAGGATTGTAGGAGTGTGTGTGTGACCCCAAGACCCATCCTCCACCCTCCTGGTAATCTCCGGTCCCCCGTTGCCCGGGCGGGGGTGAGTATGTGACATGTGTCTAACTCTCAGCAGTAACTTAGGCAGCAGGTGTCGGTCCTAAGCAGGAGCCGCGGCTGCCGGGTGCGCCCTCGCCAAGCCATGCGGGCTACGGGCGCGTTTCTTGTCCGCCTGTCACGGCTGCTGCTTCTGCTACTGCTCAAGGTTTCCGCCTCTTCTGCCCTCGGGTCCGCCCCTGCACCCAGGAACCAAACTTGTCGAGGGGAAAGCTGTTCATCTACACTGATCCAGCGCCGCAGCAGGGACACTTGGGGACCGGGAAATTCTGCAAGAGACGTTGTTCGAGCCCGTGCGCCCTGGGAGAAGCCGGAGGCAGCGGTGCTCGCCGCGCCCTCCTGGGACCTACCGGCGGCCCCAGGCGACTACCCAGGAGCCGGGAGAGGGGCGGAGGTGTCGGCAGCCGAACCCTCGGGACCTCCGACCAGACCGCCTGGCCCCTGGAGGTGGAAAGGTGCTCGCGGTCAGGAGCCCCCTGAAACTTTGGGGAGGGGGGACCCTACGGCCTTCCAACTCTTCCTTCAGATCTCAGAGGAAGACGAGAAGGGTCCCAGAAGCGCTGGCATTCCCGGGTGGAGCCAGGAGCAGAGTGTGAAGACGGTGCCCGGAGCCAGCGATCTTTTTTACTGGCCAAGGAGGGCCAGGAAACTCCAGGGTTCCCGCCACAAGCCCCTGTCCAAGACGGTCAGTGGACTGGCGGGGCACGAAGGGCGGACGATCGCACCTCCTGGCAGGGCGCTGGCCCAGAATGGGTCCTGGGGTGAAGGGGTCCACGAGCGCGGGGGTCCCCGCCGGGGAAACAGCACGAACCGGCGCGTAAGACTCAAGAACCCCTTCTACCCGCTGACCCAGGAGTCATACGGAGCCTATGCGGTCATGTGTTTGTCTGTGGTGATCTTTGGCACCGGCATCATCGGCAACCTGGCGGTGATGTGCATCGTGTGTCACAACTACTACATGCGGAGCATCTCCAACTCCCTTTTGGCCAACCTGGCCTTCTGGGACTTTCTCATCATCTTCTTCTGTCTTCCGCTCGTCATCTTCCACGAGCTCACTAAGAAGTGGCTGCTGGAGGATTTCTCCTGCAAAATTGTGCCCTATATAGAGGTAATGCCTCCCAGGGGGTCTCAAGCTACTGGCTTTATCCATTTCCAGGATTGTAGCATCAAAGAACTCCTTTTGGATGCACCTATCTGGCTAAAGCCCTTTGCTGTTTTTCTAGGTCCCGCCTCCATTTCTCTTTCCAATCATTTATGTGTGTATGTATATATATAAAAGGAGGCAGCTTTACCACATCACCTTCGAATTCATCTGATCCTGGGCTGTGAAAAAAATGATGACCTTATAGTGTACAGAATTGTTTGGATTATACATCTATCTCTCTGAGTATGCATATATATGTTATGTATATTTCTGATTCGTCACCTATCGGAGATTCTAGGGTTAAATAAATGGCCAGTCCACGGTTGTCATATCAGAGCCCAGCAAGGGAAAAAAAATCATTAGCTTTTATCTACTAGATTTCTAGTGCTTCGATGTGATTTTTGCCCCAAGAAGATTATTGCATTTTTTAAAATACCAAAGTTGGAGTAATATTTTATCTTTTAAAAAAGGAAATCTGCCTCTGTTTGTCAGTGGGCCTCATGATATATTAATAACCTCTCAACTTAGTTTAAGTGTCTGGCTGTCTTCCATGCTATGCTATCTAAATTCTTGTGTCATTTCTGGTTTCTCTCTTTTTCCTTCTCAATTGTCTAACAGTTTTATTTGTTTTTGCATGAGTGAAATTAAGCAAAAATAAGACTTTGGCCACCATGGCACAATTTGTTTAACATATCAAAGTATATAGTATTGCCATGTGGTATGGATATAAAGAATTGGCTATTTTAAGGGATTGACACTATGATTAAAAAATTTCTTTAAAAGATAGGGGCCTGTAATAGGTTCCCAACTTTGAAAATGAAAGTCATTTTGAGTACAATTTTACTGCTTCATCCTACAGCTAGTGTCCTGAACCATTATTGTAGTTGGAATTTGCTCTTTAAATGGCCTCTCTTTAAACACCAGCTCTTGGATGGGGCTCAAGTGTTTTGCTGCCAGTTGTGCTTGTAGCCAGCTGGCCCTTGATTTTCTCCATTCAGACTGTCCATTTCATTTATGGAAGCAGAAAAAGGGAAACTGTAAATATTTCAGAGCCCCTGATCCTGTCTGGCACCAGGGCCAGTGACACTATGTTCAACATTGTTCCAGGGCCTAAAGCTAGGGGATAAGTAAACAGAAAACAGTACCTACTTAGAAGGACCCAGGCAAGAGATAATAAATAAGACCCCCTGTTATCCTGACAGAGATCAGATGCAGAGTCATTCCATGACTACTAAATCAGCTGTTGCTGCTTTACCAGGATCCAGGATTTCTCTTGTTGCCAAGCTCAAAGTATCTGTGAAACATCTAATTTATTTGGTAGACAGTTCATTTTTCAATTGTGGAGGGAGGTCTTTAAACTTATGTTAGAGAATATGTGTCTGTTTACCACTTACCTTTTTAAGGTCAATTTCTATTTAAGATTTCTCTGATTATTTGTTTGAATAATGCAGAAGAAATTGAATTATGCAAGGAGGAGACAAAAAGTAAACTACAAAGGGGGCAGGAGAGGTGCCCCACTAAGAGAAATATTTTGGCTTGTCTTACTGAACATGTACTAGACATGAAGAAACTTTTATATATTAGAGGGGAAAACAATAGAGGGGACAGAAAAAAGAAATAGAGTAAAGAAAAGAAATTACCAGTTCTTGGAAGAAAACTTTAAAAGACAATAATTCTATAAAATTCAGGAAAGAATATAAAAACTTTGATTAGTTTAATGAGACTTAAGAGTTTTGAGTGATGGTATTACATATGTTTTAATTTTCTTTCACTCTAATTCTGAGAATTTTAAAAAATGTTTACTACTTTCTTTCCTTTGTATTTCATTTTCAGTTTAATTTTCTCCTCCTTAAGAGTACTTTGTTGTTTACCTCTTCTTTTATTGTTAGTAAAAATTTCTCTTTTACTCTGTATTTTACTTAGCTTTCCCTCCATCTTTATAGCTTTTTATATTTTGGAGTTATTGGTACTAGTCTTTATTTTTTTCTAGAGAAACAAAGGCTTCAAAAAAATTCAATCATTTGGTTTTTTCCCTTGCAAAATTAGATTATATTACATATTTCTTTACTGTTAGAGTAGTGAATGAAAATCTTAATATGTAGTGTTTCCATATTTCTACCTCTTATTCCTCTGAAATATATTTTTAATGTTTTACCATGTTTTATAAAAATAACTATTGTATAATAGTATTGGTTTCATAATTCCTGATTGTAGCTACAGTCTAAACGTGAAACTAAAGCATTTCTGCCTCCAGGAGGCATTGCTGTTTTCACAGAAGTAAGAGCGATTTAGTGCCTGTCCCATGTTGGGTTCCTGAAAAAACAGACCCTGCGATGGAGATTTATTTATTGGGGCATGAAGTATATTGGGGTGTGCCCTCAGGTTCAAAACCTATTAGGAAGTGAAGGAAGCAGGATTGGGCTGAGGGAGAAGTTGAACTGTGATATAATTGCCACAAAGACCTCAGCTGACACCATGAGGAGCTCTAGGGCTGGGGTGGCCATTCAGAGAGTCCTGAATTGAGGCAAGAGGGACCAACTTTTATATCTCTTAATGAGCTACTCATTGGATGCAAGCCTGCTCCCAAGAATGGAGCTGTCAACTACCAACAATCCCAGCAACTGGGAGAATCAATGCTTCATTCTTGAAGGACTTTGGGATTGAGCAAACCACAGCATTTATTACAGTAGTTTTTGAACTCTAATGTTAAATTAGAAATAAATGGCATTCTAATCCAGCCCCCTCATTTTAAAGATGAAACATGAGGCTCAAAGAAAAGAAAGACCACCCTAAGCATATATACCTAGTCAGCGGCCACCAGACCCTTAGTCTTAATGCTTCATGTTGATGTTTGCTGATTAGACAAACATGTATAAGGTAAAAGTTGTATCCAGTGAGTGTTTTCTTTTCCTTAGCATCTTTTGAAAAATATTTCTATATCTACTAGATAGGAAAAAATAAAAGGCCATTTAACATCATTTGTTAAGTGATAAAATGTATCACTTCTTTTGTTTTTGAGTTTCATCTTGTTTTTTATATAAACTGGCAGTAAGTTCCACAGTCAGTACCCGATTAAAATTTTTAAAATTGCTATTAGTATGAGGCAACTACACTTTTTACTGTGCCAAATATGATTATTTTAATGATCAAAAAATTATATGTTCCATTTTATATTCTTAAAATCACAGTGTGTTTGATTTGTGAAGGACAATACAATATATTACTTTTGTTCAAACTTTTTCCAAATCCTCTTCCAATATGTTTACTTCTTGACCTCAGGACTTCTTAAAAGTATTTGACATTTTGTTTCTTTTCATATTTCTAGATTTTGCCTTTTCTTTACTTTTTACTGTCTTATATTTATTTTATTTATTGTCTATTCTTCCTTTTTAAAAAAAAACATGCACCCTCATATTGCTTTATAATGTAGGAATTACTATCTTTCCAATAGTGGGGTTAGCCTTTTACAATGTTTTTATTTTTAATTTTTCATAGTTAATTTTAACTTTTATCCACAATTATTTATTTTTAATTTTTTATCTCCCATCTTCTCTTTGGCTTTCTTTTTCTTTTCTACCACGGTTGTTTTTTGCTATAGCTTGAGTGTTACCATAATCTGAAGAGGATAATGGAATTTGGGGAAGAATTGGGTTTATGTGGAAAAATAGAAGACATTTTTTTAGCAGAAACTACAGACTCTTTGCAATTTGCATTCAACAGTTTGTTGGCCTAAGGCTTGAGGGTAACACTCAGCTTCCAGGGTCTGTTGTTAGAAAGAGAGTTTTACGATGCTTAATATTACTATGAGTAGGAACCTGCTGGAAACTGTTATAGCTGATGACCTCTTCCTTTCTATTCCAGGATTATGACATCTTTATGGGCTAGTGATAAATCTCATAAAGACCAAGGGCAAATGGAATGGTAGGAAAAGGATAGGAGAGAAGAAAATCTGGATGGATCATGGCCATCCTTATAGACTTATCACTTTCAACTGCATTACCACAGAGTCACCAGAGAAAAAACCATACTCAAAGCAACAGTTGTGTATATATAGTGTTGTATGTGTGTATATGTTGGATATGGAGGTCTGGGTGTAGAATACAATAGGAGAATCACAGAGGAGTTCCCTATTATACCATTTGCTTAAGGATATAATCAATGTTTGAAGCCAAATAACTCAGGCATTGAATACAGGAGCTGGAACAGCTTTTTGCTCATTACTTGATGGAAACCAGTTGGAGTCAGTGTATCATCTGACCCAGATCAACTGTCAAATATTTTGCTTATTAGTTTAGACACTAATTGGGGATTTTGAATGATCTAGGCTTCTCTTTAAAGAACTAATACTTTCATGGTGTGTGGTAGGGCAGAAGGCTTCAAATAGTTCTAAGGTAATCCCAGATCTGACTGTACTTTTATTTTACTGGGATACGAGATTACTGCGTGGGGGTGGAGGGTGAATAAAGGGAACATATCTCACCAGGGCCTCTGGTCTGGGCATAATTTGTGATAAGTCTAGAATCTTTTCTGATGAGAAGAGCCAGCTTCTCTGATGGTTTTAGAAATACTGGTTTTAAACTGAGTGAAACAAATGGCCCTTTCATTGCCTTAGATTGTAGCTAGCACTGAACAGAAAGAAAGGAAGGGTGTTGGAGGCTGACGATGACATTGCCATAGAGCTCTGCAATTCTACACAGATTTCCCTACAACTCCTGCATTCAAGTAATAGCACATTTATCATGGCAGATGGTAAATTTTCCTTGAGTGGTGGATTAGCCATTAGATGTTCTACTGGACTTTTAAGTGGAAACACACAGTTTTATGCGTAATTTGAAAGATACTAATAATATTCTCAGGGAAAATATATTCAATATATAAGAATGATGATTAACAAATATTTTATGACTTCTCAATAATTTTTTTGTAATCATTTTCTGCATCCCCATGCAAATGAAAATATTTAGCTGGTGACTCCAGCAGGAAAGAAAAAGCAGTTTCTTAGAGTGTGCTTTTATTTATAACTCCATTCCTGAATGGTGTATGGTAAATTTAACTGAATTGGTATCTTACATAAGAAATGAAATCTTTATGCAATTTAAAAGAAAAATTCAGATAGTTTCTATAACTATTGATTGTAATGAGAATGTATCCGTTTCTAAAGCTGTCAATGAAGTATAAACAGGAACATGGATTTTTCTTTACTTCCTTTCTAGAAATAGTATCTGGCATTCAGCTTTTAAGGGTTATATATAATAAAGCAGCACTCAATAACTGATTCAGGAACAATTTGAATAATTTATTATTTTCTATAATCATTTTCCATACTTGTCATCATTCATTCATTTATGTACTTGTTGGGCTTTTCTTCTATGTGAGGCACTATGTTAGGAGTGGGCAGGAGGAGAAGGCAGGAGGGGAAGAAGGGAAAAAGTTTCCAAAGATAAATATCATAGATGAGCGACTGCTATTAAAGTTACAAAAAAGTAAAATAATATTCCATAACATGGTGAAAATTATCATAGAAGTTTGAACAGAGCATTATGGAAGCTCAGAAATGGCCCTGCAGTGGGTCAGCTCACAATTGTACTTGGTTATGCCTGAAGATGGAAAAATTTATGGAAACTGTGCTCCCTCTGATGCTTCTCAATTATATTCTTACTACTAATCTTCATAAATGCCTGTACAGACTAGATCCATGATGCAAAGTTATAGCTAGGAAAGTATTTTAATTCTTGCTTTCTTGTTCTCTTTAGCTTTCCTGGGATAGGAAGCCCATAATAATAATTGGAAAGATAATTCAGCAGACTGGTCAGTTCTAGAAATTTCTTTTAATATATGTAATTTGTGTTAATGACTAGGGTAACTATCTTTGCTTTACAATTATTAGTCCTTATTAGCTATAAGAACATTAAATACAATAAATTTTAAAATTTTACCTAAATGGATGTTTATTTGGCAATGTAATAGCCAGTATATTAAACTGAGTCCTTTTCTTCTGAAAATATCAAAAACATACATATTATTTAATTTGATCTTAGAGAACCTGGGAAGGGAGACAGACAAGGGAGATACTTTAGACCTTATTGTAGAGTGATGGAAAGGAAAGCATAAAAAATGGACTTACCCAAGAATTGGATTAATCTCTCAAACATATAATCAGAGTAAGGATTTATCCTGAGTTTCTGAGGGCTTCTGAGGTATCTGGTTATGTCAGCAAAGTATCTTTCAACAGGAAAAAGGAAGCAAATATGTCTGCAAAAGTAAACCAGATCTGAGCTTCTGAGTCCACCCAAGGCTGAGTGAGTGCAGGTCTACCTTTCCTTTCGCCCTAACACTGCATGGACCTTGATAGAATTTTTCCACCTGTAATGGCTTTTTTCTCATGTTCTGCAACTAAATTTAATAGCATCCCATTGGAAGCACATGGAACCGTGTCTGGGATGTAGACTGTGGGAGGAGATGGATGGGCAGGCAGCTATGCAATGAGGTTTGTCTTTGGCATTGCACTTCTGCTCCATCCCCCAGGGTTGCTCCTGTCATTTCACTTCCGAAGAATCGACCTGCCAATGTGCCATAATTAACTCAACCTTGTTGCCAAGACTAACTCTTAAATATCCCAATTAGGATAGTATTCTTTGTGCCAGAAAAGATGATCTCATCTAAAACTTTGGGGGTAGGGTGGAGAATAGATTACTGCAACCTCAAATATGGGGTCTTTCTATTTGCAAAGCAGGTATAGATATTTTCCATAAAGCATCCATAAAACACAGGATATAATCCCAGTGCCAGGCTTATTCCTGAGACAGAATACTTTCACTTTGTGAATTTATGATAATTTTCAGTGTTATCTGTGTGTACATTTGAATGGTTCATAGCATTAATGAGGCCAGGGTCATTGATTTGATCCCTGCCTGGAATGAGTCATTCTCATTAGGTCTACGACTCTACTCAGGGCTGCCACTTTCTTTTACAAAATAGTCCCCTCCTCATCAATGCCCACTTGAGGGCCTTTCCTCCTATCTTTATTGTCTCCTCCTTGATTCAAATCTCTCTCACATAGAAAAAGCTTCTGATAAACTAATTGACATCAAGATGTGAGATTTAGAGATATTTGCCTTTTATAAAGAGACTGAATGAAGAAAGACTACTTCCTTAACATACTACTGATGGTAAAATTTTGATAAAAAGCCAAGAAATATTATCTTAAAATGTAGTTTCTCAATACCATTCAAATCATAATTACCCAACTACAAATAATTTTGTTTTTAGTTTGGGTTCATCATCATGCAAAACGATATCATTAGTCACAAGGGGAAATAGGTGAAAATTTGTTATTCCTTTTGGAGACTCATCAGAACCCCTAGGACAACAATTGAAATTTCAGGACAACTTAAGATTGATTAGGAATGTCATAATACCAAGGATTGAAGACTGGACTGTGGGCTTGGAAAAAATATTATATTTTGAAGTGAATTTTTGATTACTGAAAATGAATATAAAATATAAAAAATTTCTTTAGTCCTGTTGATTCCAATAGATGGCTTATATCTTAGGACAAAATGATGCTAATCTTCATTTGCATTTTTATATTGATGAACATGGGGAAGATTTATAGTTAAATTATAACATGTTAGACAAGTTGTAATTAAATGAATTTTTTCACTATAAAAGGAATATACTATACTACAGAAATCATAATTAGTAGGAAATCTTAATTCAAGATGGGACTATAAAGGGAAAGAAAGGATTTATAAAATCAAGACACATTTTAGAAGAATATGTTTTTTGTAAATAGTGATAATTGCTTTTTTAAAATAAGTAAAAGCATGTTATCAAGCTTAAGCAAGAGAAAAGAAGGTGGAGAATGAGGCAATAGTGACAACAATAGTTTCAAAATATTTTTCTGCATGATATTGGGAATCACATATAAATGAAATAGGCTGGGTAAAATAGAAATAAATGAAGAGAAGAACATATATTCAGTGTTATTTGGGTGGAATGTTCTGTAGATGTATGTTATGCCCATTTGTTCTAGAGTTCTGTTTAAGTCCATTGTTTCTTTGCTTATTTTCTGTTTGGAGGATCTGTGCAGTTCTATCAGTGGGTTGTTAAAGTCCCTGACCATTATGGCATTGCTGTTTATCATTTTGTTTAGATCAAGTAGGATTTGCTTTATGCATCTGGGTGCTCCTGTGTTAGGTAAATAAATATTTGGGATTATTAAGTCTTCTTGTTGAATTGTTCCCTTCACCATTATATAATGACCATCTTTGTTTGTTTTTATTTTTATTGATTTAAAGTTTATGTTATCTGATATGAGAATGGCTACACCAGCTTTCTTTTAGTTTCCATTTGCCTGGAACATTGTTTTCCATCTCTTCACTTTGAGTCTGAATGAGTTCTTGTGGGTTAGATGCATTTCCTGGAGGCAACAGATACTTGGCTTGTATTTTTTTCTCCATTCAGTCAGCCTATGTCTCTTCAGTGGGCAGTTTAAGCCATTCACATGTATTGAGAGAATTGACATTTGGGGTGGATTTCTGTTCATCCTATTGGGCAGACCTTTATTGTTTTGTTTTAGCTCTTGAGCCATTGTGGAATCTAGGTTCTGTACTTTAGCTTTTGGGTGATTTTACACTGGTGGGTGTCTATTGTGCTGATCAGTGTATAATACAGGTATGAGTACTTCCTGCAGGGCAGATCCGGTCTTTGCAAATTCCCTTAGCCATTGCTTGTCTGGGAAAGCAATGGCTTCTCCCTCATATAAATAGCTTAGTTTTGCAGAATACAAAGCATTTGACAAAATTCAGCACCCTTTTATGATAGGAACTCTTAACAAAATAGGCATAGATGAGACAGACCTCAAAATTATTAAAGCCATATATGACAAACTCACAGCCAACATTCTACTGAATGGGGAAAAATTGAAAGCATTCCTGCTTAGAACTGGAACCAGATAAGGTTTCCCACTATCTCTACTTCTATTCAACATAGTGCTGGAAGTCCTTGCCAGAGTAATCAGACAAAAGAAGAAAATGAAGTGTATCCAGATGTGGAAAGAAGAGATCAAACTATTGCTCTTTGCTGATGATATGATATTATATCTAGAAAAGCCCAAAGATTCAACCAAGAGACTCCTGGAATTGATAAAAAAAATTCAATAAAGTCTCAGACTATAAAATCAATGCACACAAATCAGTAGTTTTCATATACACCAATAACATTCAAGCTGAGAATCAAATCAAAGATTCAATACCTTTCACAATAGCATCAAAGAAAATAAAATACTTAGGAATATGTTTAACTAAGGATGTGAGAGACCTATATAGGGAGAACTACGATACACTGAAGAAAGAAATTGCAGAGTATGTAAACAGATGGAAAACCATACCATGCTCATGGATTGGCAGAATCAATATTTTTTAAATGTCTATGCTACCCAAAGTGATCTACAGATTCAATGCAATCCCTATTAAAATACCAACATCATTTTTCGGAGAGCTAAAAAATAATTCTACATTTTGTATGTAACCAGAGAAGACCCTGTATAGCAAAAGCAACCTTAAGCAAAAAGAACAAATTGGGAGGCATCAATTACCAGACTTCCAGCTATCCTACAAGGCCATAGTAACCAAAACATCATGGTACTGGCACAAGAATAGAGACATAGACCAATGGAACAGAACTGAGAACCCAGATATAAAACCGTCTTCTTATTCCCATCGGATCTTTGACAAAGTAGACAAAAAAAAAAAAAAAATACAATGGGGAAAAGAATCCCTATTCAATAAATAGTGCTGGGAAAATTGGATAGCCCCATGTAGAAGACTGAAACAGTACCTGCACCTCTCAGCTCTCATAAAAATTGACTCACAGTGGATAACAGACTTAAACCTAAGGCATGAAACCAGAAAATTTTGGAAAAACTCTTATAGATATCAGCCTGGGCAAAGAATTTATGAAGAAGACCCCTAAAGCAATCACAACATCAACAAAAATAAATAAATGGAACTTGATCAAATTAAAACACTTCTGCACAGACAAGGAAACTATCATTTGAGCAAATAGACAACCTACAAAGTGGGAGAAAATATTTGCATTCTATACATCTGCTAAAGGGCTGATAACTAGAATCTGTATAGAATCTGATAATCTAGAATCTATGTAGTTGTAAGGGTAAGACAGATCTTTCTTCGCTCTGTTTTTGGTGTGGAAACACTAATTAATGTGTGTCACTGCATGGTATTATCATCTTCATGTGCTCTGAAATGAAGACCTTCTGATATAGGTCATCTTATTCACAGCAGTCTGATAAACAGTGGCTCTGATAAACGTGTTCCCCCCAACTGGTATCCAAAGAAGTATCTCTTTGGTTGGAAGTTGCCCTGAAGTGCTACAAGGACAAGGATTATGGAAAATATAAGAAGAAGTCAAAGGCTCAAGCCATTTAAAGTTTCAAAGGAAACTCTACCCTGTGCTCATCCTGCTTTTTTCTGGTTTTTAGACCTGTAACCACTGACTTATAATAGATTATCTTTCATGGCCCAAATGAATGGGTTTTCTTAACAATAGTGCCCTTGTTTTGAGGGTCACTTGTAAACAAAGGACAACACATAAATAGATGTGTTTAAACATTGTTTTGATGTAAAATATAAGTTAGGCTAGAGTGAAGTTGTCATGACCTTGGTTAGAAATTTCCCTATTTTATAAAAATCAGTGTATTTCAGTCACTTCACTGTACTTAAGCATGTAGATTCAATTTTATATGAAGGAAATGTTGCTGTAAAGTACATTGGTCTCTTTTTCCTTGTCAATGTTTGTACCAGAAGGTTTAACAAAAGATACTTTTTACTTTATGAGTTGTACTTTATGTGATTTGTGTTGTCTGTGCCACAGCTTATTCTCATTCTTAATGGTTTCTTCTTTCCTTGTCTGCAGTAAGCTTCTGAGAAAGGGAGAAATAACTAAAACAACATTTCAATTGATTACTGTTTTTCATAAACCATCTGTGTGCTCTTTTTTCATATCATTTTGAATGAACAAGTATTTAATGTAGTACAAAGTGAAAATGGTAGCCCAGATTTTCTCAGGGCCTGATATTTGCTTTGAATTAGTAACTTGAACAGTGGAGATAATGAAATCTAGTTATATCTTGATTTATAAAGTATGCTTTCCACCTTAATTATTAAGTGTTTTGTCTTATAATTTTCTTTTGATTTTATTTTTAACAGAAACCTAGGAAACCATTGACCTTAAAATTATCTTGTGATGGAAAGAGAAATACATTTTTTTTCTTATTATAGAAAAAGATAGTTTCACTCTGAATCTTTCCCCAACATCATTGTTATCATATACCTTACTGGCTGGGTTAATTTCTCATCAGTGATATAAAATAGCTGTCTTAAGTTGATCAGCATAGTTGCTGAACAAAAATTTGGAATTCATGATCTCATAAATACAAGTTTAACAGAGGGACAAAACATTTGAAAGCTGTGGTCTGTCTGTGGTTCTCATAACTATTGAGTTGAGTTTCTCTAAATTCAGTCTTGCCAGTGGTGACAACGTATTAGATAAAGAACCACATCATTTCTATGCAAGTGACTGTATTTGTGCTATTTCGTTATCCTTATCAAATTACCTGGTTTTTGTTGGTTTGTTGCTGTAACAAAATTAAAAAGGTAACTCTAGAAGCCATTCACAACAACTTCCACTATATTTTCAAAATCCTTGTATTTTGTACGTTTCTTTTTTCTTTTCCCAGTGGACTTTCGTGGCATATCGTCTTCTCAGCATCCACAATAAGGGGAGAAATACATATTACCTTGCTTCTCATTAAAGAAACTGAGGCAAGGGCAAGATGAGAACTCATCTGTCAGGATATTGAATGTCACTTGAAATATCTGAGTCATTAACTTGAACCAATTGCAATTTGACTGCAATTAGGAATAAACCCTTTTACATGACTTCAAAGTGAAGTTTAGTTTGAGTTAGTAAAACATTTAAAGCATAGAATATAATAAAAATATTTTATAATGCAAATGATTTGAGCCCTTAGCATTTATTCTCATGTACTTTATGAATCTGCAAATGAACAAATATTGCAATAGCATAAATTTGATCCTTAAAATGTATTAGCATATAAAAGAAAATTCAAGCAATCCATTCAAACATTAAATGATCTTATATATAACTAAAGTAATATATAAAGCTAATGGCATTCTTTCCTGGGTTATTTTTTTTTTCCTACACAGAAGCAAACTTTTTACAACTTTATGAGACTGTGTATGTGTCTGGAACAACAAAAAGCACATTGAAACATGATTTCTGGGTGGTATTCAAGTTCTCTTGCCTTTGTACACCATCCTTTCAACCCACAGATTTAAATGTGTTCCTCAGTTAAAACACAAATCATTACTGTCCTAGATTGTTAACAAATAGTTCAAACTGTCAATCCCAAGTTTATCTTAGTCTAATAGACTAAGGCAGACGTAGATGATACGTGAAAAGAATTAGATGTCTTTTGAAATACAACTGTATATCATGGAAGGTTTTATAATTTGGTCAGCCTCTAAAGCAATTTCCCTAGGAGATATTTTGAAATAATGTTTGTCTTCCAATCTTGTTAAATGAGTGATTCTCCACTACACTCTCCAGGCATACCTGAGTGTGTCCCACATCAAGAGAAGTCACAGCAAACATGCCAGGAATTGTGATAGTCAAACTTATCTGTCTATAGACTACAATGAATCATTCTATACATAAAGTAACTTGCTGGGTGCATGGTAGCAGGTGGTAGATAGTCAAGAAATTCTGCCTTGGACTCTAAACCTCTTGAGGACAAAATTCACGCCTTATTCATCATTGTTCCTAACAGCAAGCACAGTATATTTTATAGGTTCTTTCTCAAAAAAAATACACACACATATATACACATACAGCATTGACCTGATACAGAGTTCAATAAAGCCATAATGAGACTAAAATGGGAATAGTTTAAGGGTGATCAAGAAGAGTGACCCTAAATCCCACACCCTGGCACTGGAGCTGCTGCTTCCCTGCATGAATTCTCAGAACTCAACTTGGCCTGTGTCTCTCCTGTGCCCTGGAGCACTGCTGCAGGTGGCTGTGGCTGTAGCTGCCCAAAGGCTACAGCTATAGCTGTAGCCTTACTGCTCTGGATGTTGCCTGGACAGGAGCTGAAGGAGCTTTATTGTGGTTATTCTGGGATACAAATAAGGGCAGAATATTATTGTTTGAAAGAAAGACCTTAGAGTTGTTTATTTTGATTCTCTTGCCATCTCTGTATTTTGATGCTAATCCCCTCAAAATGTTCAATATCTTATTTTCCCCAATAGTTAAAATTTTGTTTTCGGCTTTCCTCTGATCTTGAAATTCTCAAAATTAATAGTCTTGTCTATTAAAAGTGTTTACAGTTCTGTTTTTGTTGCTGTTAATTGTTTCTCCCATTGCAGTTTAATTAATAAGAGATTGCATCTTACTCATTCCATCTCTCAGGATGTTGCTTCAGAGAACTACTCATCTAAGCCAATGCTTAACAGCTTTACTCCCAAGAGCATATTTCATAGTGATATTGAATTTTAGCAATCAGATACAGTCATTAAATGCAGAAGATCCAGCATTCATGATACAGTTTTATAATTGCACATAATTGCACTATTCATCTTGGTAGAATTTTTAATAAGCTGTACGTAAACAAGTATATTTAAAAATTGTGATGGAAATCTTTTCATGTTCCTCCAACATCTAGGAATCGTAATTACATGGATGGATTTCATGTTTGGGTAAGCAGAAATTAGGCCACCACTCGTTATTCAGATGATTTTCATCAATTAATTTATGAGGTGTGCAGTTTATTCTTTACACATGTTTAAAGTCTTCTTTAAATAAGTTGGGGAAGTACTGGGCAGGGCTTTTGTACATTTCTTGCTCTTTCACATCATAAAATTTAGTGCATGAGTGAATTTAAAGAAAAATATCTGAAGTAATATCCCTGCAGGCAGTGGCAGCAGGAGAGAGTGTATGTCTAGGATTGGCAGTTGGGCTGCAGTTGCCGTTAGCAACTGCATCACAAGCGCTCTCTGCATTTGGGACAGTGCTGCTACTTTCCTCATTGGTTCCTTCAGCGACTCTCTCTGTTGCTCTTATGACCTTTCCGAACTTTTTACCCTGTTTTAGCTGGATCCTAACATCAGAGAATGCTATTAGAAAGAAGTACAATTTGAAAACAGGAGGCTGAAATACTGGAGCTTTCTGAAATTTGTGTATGAAAACTGAGGAGGACCCTCCATGATTTGTCAAGAAGACTACAGCTCATAAATGTTTGAGCTTATGACTCGGTGCTAAGGGCTTTTGGGAATATGACTGAAGAATTGAGCCTCTTCAGATAAAATGGACAGTAGAAGAATTCCTGAGTAAAGAGTTGGAATACGTGCAAATCTTGCTCAACATTTGTCCCGGCTTTTGTTATCCTGTGAGATGAAATCTTATAAAACCTAAAAAAAACATTGTCTTGCTTTTTGAAGCAGTGAACATCTTTTAATTAAGAGTGAATGTGCAGCACAGCTTTTGATATCTAAGGAGTTACAATGTAACCCACCCATCTTACTCTTTTAATACGCGTCCACCCACATTCGTTTGCTGTTACCTCTCAGGAAAGAGGCTTTGCAACCAGCTTGGCGTTAGGTTTCCAAATGCTAGCACTTGTGAGAATTGGTCCAGGTTTTTTAAATCTCTAGATTTAAAATTAGGGACATTCATAGAGGAGAAGATGCTATCCTTTATACATCGTGTTCTTTGTAAGTAATGATAGAAAACTACCAAGCAAATAGATGTTCTGAGCTTCTAACAGATTGCCTCTCCTCAGTCTTCGGTGTTTTTATATTACTGAGCTTTCCTTTAATAGAAATGCTATTCATAATTTCAAAAGAATGCATAGCATAAAACCTTTGTAGCTTTGTATTTGTGAACTGACTCAGGATAGATAGTAACAGGGAAACACGTACAAAGATTTGCCTCAGTCACGATAGCACAGAAAGACTTGCTGAGGATTTATGTACATCTGATAGCTTGAGAAATTTTTTTGTTTTACGTTCTTAAGAGAAATGAATCAAAACATTTGAAAAATGTATATACGAATGTGAAGTTTCAAAAATCTGTAAAATAAAGTACTTCAGTTTCCACATGATACTGTTTGATGTGGGCCTTTAGAAAATGACCAGCGCTTCTCAGATTTCCCCAAGCATGGCAGTTACTAACATTAAAAATTATATGATCATAAGACAGTTGCACAATATGGACCTCAATTTTAGAATTATTTTGTGCCTCCAGCATAGATGTAAAACAAATTTCCATCAGTGTGAGCAACTTACTAATTTGTAATTTAACTTTTAAAAGGTGAACGTAGAGGTGGGTTTTTTTTTCTTTTTTTGGTAGTCATGTTAGATTGATGTTTTTGTATGGGTAATTTACGGGAGACTTTCTGAAAAATTTGGAGAACAAGAATTGTGGTTGTAAGCCCAATCTTGACCTCTTTATCTGCACCGATATAGAGCTTTGTTAGTTATATTTTTTCTTCATTTTTGCTTTTCATATTGTTAATCCTCATTATACTTCATTTTCAGAATATCTCTATGAATAGCTATGAGAGTGGTCAGGGTATGGATGCATTGTTATTATTTTCCATATTAGAACTAGTGGACACTATCTGATGCATAGCATATAAGAAGAATAGAGAATATTTGCCATTGGTACTCTCAGAATCTATAAGGCAAGTTGCCATAGTTCTAGAGAGGGTGACAGCTTGAATGTAGTAGACAAACAACTAATGTTTTGAGTACAAAAATTGTGTGACAAATGGTTTTCCTTTTTTCAACATGAGCCCTTTGAGTTTAAAAAAGTTAGATTTGAACATTATACTTATTTTTTTTCCTTACCCCTTTGCCAAGGCATGACCTATAGCTATGCTTCTTAAACCTTCCCACCAGCAGGCAGGGGAGAGTGAATGCACATACCCAGGTGTCTGGGACACAGCCCAAAGCATTCCATCCACTTTGGGCATATTCTTTTAGTGTCACGTTTCATCTGAAACCTCATTAGCATTTTACCTTCTATACATTGTTTTTGTTTAAATATATAAATAATGACTACATTTATTAAACATTAAATTACTTAAATTTCCTCCAAAATATTTAAGTAAATTTGATACTCCTGAGTGATTGCTGTGTTTATCTTGTGACTTGGAGAACCATCCTCCTCCTTTTGGTTGACTACGATCTGCTTGAGGGAAAGGACTGCTTCTTGTACCTTTCCATATCCCCAATGTCAAGTGTAGTGCTTGGCATAGAGTTGATGTAAGTAAATGTGTGCTTGTGTTGGATACGTATTTGTGTGTCCCTTTAGAGTATGTGTATGATGCTCAGTAAATATTTTATTGATAAATGAATGATAGCATGTTTACATTAGGAACATGTGTTTATTGTGGAAAAGCTTCAGTGTGGAAAAAATAAGTACATATTTTTGGTTCTTAACCTTTGTCAATTTTTTTAGATGTCCGACCATATGTATATAAGAGCAGCATACAATATTCCCTGTGATCATTGTCAAATAGTTTTCTGATCTGAAATTGTCTATGGTTGGGATATCTAGACATTCTTTTTCTTTAAATTTGATAAACATTCTTATTTCATGATAAATGCACTTATTTTAGGTCTGATTCTGTAACTTGTTTTATTTTTGTTTTTTTTTTTTTTTGGCACATAAGCTCATAGTGGCTGGTTGTCTCTTGCATACTGTGATTTTTGATTTTGTGAATCCATGTTCCCTTGAATTCCATCTGTGGGATTTCTCTGTGGCCTGGTTTTAAAGTGCATTATTCCAGAGAGGATTAAGGTTTGCTTCTACCAGGTGCCTGGGATGATTTTATTATTTATTTATTTTTATTTTATTTTGATAGATTTAGGGATACAAGTGGTTTTCAGTTATATGGATGAATTGCATAGTGGTGATATCTGGGTTTTTAGTGTACTCCTCACCCAAATAGTATACATTGTACCCAATAGGTAGTTTTTCTTCCCTCACCCTCCTCCAATGGTCCCCTCTTCTGAGTCTTCAATGTCTATTGTACCACTCTGAATGCCCCTGCATATCTGTAGCTTAGCTCCCATTATAGGTGAGAAAACGTGGTGTTTGTTTTCCCACTCCTGTGTTATTTCACTTAGTATAATGGCCTCTAGTTCCATCCAAGCTGCTGCAAAAAACATTATTTCATTCTTTTTTATGGCTGAGTAGTACTCCATGGGGTGTGTGTGTGTGTGTGTGTGTGTATACCACATTTTCTTTATCCACTCCTTGATTGATGGGCACGTATGTTGATTCCACATCCTTGCAATTGTGAATTGTGCTGTCATGAACATATGAATGTAGGTGTCTTTTTGATATAATGATTTCCTTTCCTTGGGATAGATCCCTAGTAATGGGATTGCTGAATGGAATGGTAGATTTAGTTCTTTGAAGACTCTCCATACTGTTTTCCGTAGAGGTTGTACTAATTTGCATTCCCACCAACAGTGTATAAGCGTTCCTGGGACGATTTTAAATTGTGTTTTGGTTTTTCTGAGCTACCTACACGGTCCCTGAACAACTGAACGGCTACAATTTGTTTTCTGTTTTTATGCTTACAGTGATTCAGCTGAAGTCCTGAACCCAGTTACCCATGCCTCATTCTCTCTCTGTTTCTCTCTCTGTCTCTCTTACTGTTTTACCAGTCTTGGTTTGATCTTTCAGAGAACGTCCAGAATAAATGTATTCTATGTTCCCCCACAGGTCGCTTCCCTCGGAGTCACTACCTTCACCTTATGTGCTCTGTGTATAGACCGCTTCCGCGCCGCCACCAACGTACAGATGTACTATGAAATGATCGAAAACTGTTCCTCGACAACCGCCAAACTGGCTGTGATATGGGTTGGAGCTCTGCTGTTGGCCCTCCCAGAAGTTGTTCTCCGCCAGCTGAGCAAGGAGGACCTGGGGTTTAGCGGCCGGGCTCCTGCAGAAAGGTGCATTATAAAGATCTCTCCTGACTTACCGGACACCATTTACGTTTTAGCCCTCACCTACGACAGTGCGAGACTCTGGTGGTATTTTGGCTGTTACTTTTGTTTGCCCACGCTTTTCACCATCACCTGCTCTTTGGTGACCGCAAGGAAAATCCGCAAAGCAGAGAAAGCCTGTACCCGAGGGAATAAGCGGCAGATTCAACTCGAAAGCCAGATGAACTGTACAGTAGTGGCATTGACCATTTTATATGGATTTTGCATTATTCCTGAAAACATCTGCAATATTGTCACTGCCTACATGGCTACAGGGGTTTCACAGCAGACAATGGACCTCCTTAATATCATCAGCCAGTTCCTTTTGTTCTTTAAGTCCTGTGTCACCCCAGTTCTCCTTTTCTGTCTCTGCAAACCCTTCAGCAGGGCCTTTATGGAGTGCTGCTGCTGTTGCTGTGAGGAATGCATTCAGAAGTCTTCGACAGTGACCAGTGATGACAATGACAACGAATACACCACAGAACTGGAACTCTCGCCCTTTAGTACCATCCGCCGTGAAATGTCCACTTTTGCTTCTGTTGGAACTCACTGCTGAAGGACAGTGCCTGCTTTGGTCAGATTTGTTTATTTGTTTGATTTTCATATCCTGTGAAAGTTTTTACTTCATATTTTTCCTTACAAGGAGAAAAGGCAAAACAAAAAAAAAAAGAAAGAAAGAAATATTAACTACTGTAGAAGTGATTTTACAAATTAATATTTGTGCTTTGAAAAAAATGTTTATATTTAGTTATTTAAGAAGAACAAGGAGGCCGAGAGTTTTAGGTAATTTTATCTGGTATGGTGCTAATATTTTATCTGAAAAAGTTATTGCACCTTAACTTAATTAATTGCTAATTTTTTTCTTTATTTTAAAAATATAATTGTTGTATATTGATTATAGCCATGTGATTTTTGTAGGTTATTTTATGTTTGAGTTGTGACTGAAAGTACATTGTATAATATATGGTATCTTGAGATGATTTGTACTTAGAAGCATTCACAAAGTAGCACCAAATAAATTACATTTTATTCTTTAATATAATTGTCAATCTACTTTTAACCAATATTCAATAAATCTTTTAATTGCCTTAAAGACACAATTACTGGTTCTATGCACAATTTAAAAACAGCCTTACTGTTTTATATTTTCCTTTAAGGCAGGTAATCACTATGTTATAAAGAAGTTATCCTAATAGTATTATTTTATATGCATGATCCATAAAACTATATTGTATGTTAAAACAAAACTGTATTTTTAATATTCAGGTATAGATGTAAAATTACTTCTGAATATTTATAAAATATGAATAAATAGCAGAGTAGGAAGAAAGCTTTTTTTTTTTAGTTCACCTCTCAACTAGCACGCAGAGCTATAGGTTTTCCCATGAGGAATTATCGGCAGAATCAAGAATAAAATACAATGCACTTGTTATCTGATTTCTTCTGAACACTGACCTCCTTTGAAGCTTTATGAATCCTATGAAAAGCATTCTGAATTCTAATTTTTCTCCTTTTGAAAAATGAACTTGATTAAATCTGTACAACTTAATTTCTTTAATGGAATGAAAGTACAGTAGTGGAATAATAAAATATTTATAATCCTGATTAGAACAGTTGAATATACTACCTTTAAATTGATACTTCATAAACTCCCAATAAAAAACTAACCCCCTCCATTTGAAGTATTTGTATCCCCTCTTTTGCCTCTTCAGGATTCCAAGTTGTGGCAATTGTATAGGATGCTCATTGTGCTTATGTGTCTGACACAGATTGCAGAGACAGTGACCTAGTGACACAGTGATATTTAAAGGCTACCAAAGATGTGTGGTTGAATGTCTTTGTCTTCAGAAAAATCATATTATAGGGGAACCCAATTTTATGGCTGGGGAAATGTGTTTTCTACTTGTTGATTTCTGTAGTATTTAGCATAAGTGAGTCAGGGTTTTCTTTCTTCCAGATTATAACATGATGTTATTTAAAATCATTAAACTTTAGTGGTAGAAAAATTAAAGAGACTTGACCCAGACCATTCATTTTCCAGATAAAACTCAGATTAACTAAATGAAAATACCCAGGCTATCTCTTTTCCCAGTCCAGTACTCTTCAAAGAGATATTCCCCCAACTGTCTGTATCTAGGGGATTGGAGGAAGAATTAAAAACAAGGTGCCACTGTCTTCTTACAGATCCCTGTTATGGGTCTTTGGAAAACTTCTCAAGGGAACACCTGAGCTAGGTTTTGGCTGCCAAGCAGATCGACAATTGTGATTCCTCAGTGTCTTTCATGATATTTAGTCAACTTTATAAATCAAGAAACATTGTTTGAGCACCTTATGTAGGAAGAGTTCTATGCTATTACCTGCAGTTAATAAAGGGAAATAGAGCATAGTTTCAGACCTTCCAAAAACTAGGCAGTGGTGGCATAGAGAGGAAGGAATAAGCCAAATACGTAAACAACTATGATATAAGCTGGGACCTGTTAGGTGCTGTGGGAATGTGTAAAGTTCTGTGATAGTTCAGAGGAGAGAGAGAGCGGCCGGGCGCGGTGGCTCACGCCTGTAATCCTAGCACTCTGGGAGGCCGAGGCAGGTGAATCGCTCGAGGTCAGGAGTTCGAGACCAGCCTGAGCAAGAGCGAGACCCGTCTCTACTAAAAATAGAAAGAAATTATCTGGCCAACTAAAAAAAAAAAAAATATATATATATAGAAAAAATTAGCCGGGCATGGTGGCGCATGCCTGTAGTCCCAGCTACTTGGGAGGCTGAGGCAGTAGGATTGCTTAAGCCCAAGAGTTTGAGGTTGCTGTGAGCTAGGCTGACGCCACGGCACTCACTCTAGCCTGGGCAACAGAGTGAGACTCTGTCTCAAAAAAAAAAAAAAGAGAGAGAGAGAAAACATCTGATTGAAGGAGAGCATGAAAACCTTTATGAGAAAACTGGATAGGTGAGTTTTCAAGAGTTGATGAATGCTTGTGTGAGAAGGGGACACTCCAGGAGGAGATAGTTGATTTAACAAAAGAATAGAGGGCAAAATCATTGCATGTGATTATAGAATAATTGAATAATCCAGTTTGGCTCCTGTGCTGTGTGCATAGAAGTCTCCTGGAAGACAGTAACGAAAATATGCATTGAGGCCAAAGGGCTATGTTTTAAAATATGTTTAGACGAAGTCCTTCAGGAAACAGGGCTTTGCTTTTAAGGTTTTTGAGTACTGGAGAAACACCATCACATCTCCGCAATAGGAACATCGATTTGGAAACAGTTTAAATAGGCTGGGTGGGGAGAGTCTGAACATGAAAAGCCAATTGGGAAGCTCTTCTAAGGGATTGAACCACAATGGAGGCTGTGGGAACTTAAATTTCTTTTTTTTCCTCTTACACTTGCCTTTCAACTTTCAGTAGTTGAAACACGTTTCTTATTGAATCCTACCTCTGTCAAAGTAAAAGCTTTGGTAACTCAAAATAAATTGCCCCAAGTATAAAATGATTTGGAAGTTTTCTCATAGTCTCGTGTTTTCCACAAATAGCAATTTCTATAACATACTTTAAAAAATTATCAACCC
>CM052437.1:163512277-163525542 GCA_028533085.1 Varecia variegata | reverse complement strand
GGACAGCTAAAAATATATAGAGAAAAATTAGCCGGGCATGGTGGCACATGCCTGTAGTCCCAGCTACTCGGGAGGCTGAGGCAGTAGGATCGCTTGAGCCTAGGAGTTTGAGGTTGCTGTGAGCTAGGCTGACGCCACGGCACTCACTCTAGCCCGGGCAACAGAGTGAGACTCTGTCTCAAAAAAAAAAAAAAAAAAATTATCAACCCTTTTTCATCAATTTCTAGTCCAGATCCTATCCAATGTCCTCCTTTCCTCATTTACAAAAAGAAACTCACATCTAAAAGTAAGTCCAGTAAAATTTTGATTAATCAGAAAATTCTAGCACTGGTGTTTGGGTTACTTAACCAAAATACTTTCGTGGTTTCAAGATAGTAAATGAAAGTCTTTTCAAAATTCATCTATCTATATCTATAGCTGTATAGTATGATGAACTCAATTTAACATTTCTTTGATGATTCACAATTTTGAAGCCTTCAAATTTATGCCTTCATGCATCAACTCATTTACATTCAACTCAGTGAACATTTATGAAACTTCTTTGTGCCTGGTGCTAGGCTAGGCAGTTAGAACACATAATTAACTTTTCTTAACCTTAAGATCCTGCCATTAGTTTATTCTTTGCCAGTAGTTTATTCTTTGAAAGTAAGACATACATGTAATCAAATAAAATTCAGTGTGAGAAGTGCAGCGTGCATGAGGCATGGCAGTAGCAAAGATAAAAAGACGACAGGAAGGTGAAGTGAAGTGACTAAGGGGTCAGCAGCTGGGAGGGAAGGAGGTAGGAACGAAGGCTTTATAGAGGAAAATGATCAAATGCTTATTGTTCTGTTTTATAAATGTAAGTCATTTACTGGATCCAGCTGAATTTTTATTCTAAGGAAATGCTGATATTTAGTTTCTAAAATATATCTCTACTAATTCTTTTTCCTCATCATTTGCTTATTTCTCATAAAGTAGAATAAAAGGTCCCATTTCTTTAATAATTATGGTGAAATTGATTTTATTGTGTTATAAAAAGTATACACATGACATTGAGTGCAAAGCATTGGCTAAGTAACAGGTCTTTCATTATTTCTCAGCTCATTTATTCAACAAATATTTAGTGAGTACTATTGTATGTTAAGCACCATGGTAGGTGCATGTGTCATAGCTGTGAACAAATCATCAAGAGGCCTGCCCTCTCCTGTTGAGAGAGACACTATTCAAAATAAATAAATAAGGTGAACACATAATATATATATATTTTTAGAATACATAGTATTTTTGATAGTGAAAAGTAACATGGAAGAAAAGAGTACAAGGGTAAGGTGGGGTTATGAGGAAGAGCCTATTGCACAGGTGACACTGGAATAAGACCTGAAACAAGCAAGCATGTCATATAGCACATCATATAGCCGTCTAGGGGAAGAGCAGAAGGAACAGGAAATTATCCTTCAAGGGTTGAAGGAGAAATAAATGCTTTCTCAGACAAACAAAAATTGAGGGAATTTGTTGCCAGTAGTTGTTCCTGGAAAGAAATGTAAAAAGATTTTTAAGAGAAGAAAATAATATAGGTCAGAGACTTGGATCTGCATAAAGAAAGGATGAGCATGGTGGGGGTAGGGAGCATGTGGAAAATCTCTGTACCTTTGTCTTAAATTTGCTGTAAACCTAAAATTGCCATTAAAAATATCAGAGCAGTGGGCTGGCTTAACCTAAGTCTTTGCAGAACGATTCTGGCTGCCATGTTGAGAGTAGACTGCAGGTGGCATGGAAGGACGCAGAGACCCGCGAGAGGTTATGGCACAATCCAGGAGAGATGGTGGTGAATTAGGACAGTAGGCAGAAGTGGTGAGACGTGGTTGGCATCTGGACATATTTTAAATGTGGATCTGACAGGATCTGTTCATGGATTGAATATAGGGTGTAAGAGAAAGAGAGAAGTTCACATTGAGCCCAAGATTCTTGATGTGAACAACTTGAAGAGAGGAGTTGTTTTCAGCTGATATGGGGAAGAAAACAGAGAATTGGGGGTAAGATCAGTAGCTTATTTTTTGAACTTGAGATGCATATTGCATGTACAGATGCAGTATTCTGTCAAGTAGCATCTGGAAATATAAAGTCATGTTTATATAGAGTCACACACTCTATCACATAAGAGTTTTTTAATAATGATGCTGCATTACTCGAACATTTTAGTTTATGGCCCATCTCTTGCACTCACATTCTTTGATTACTATTCTGAATATTAGATTATATTATTACTTGATGAGCTTTATCAAACAGATAATTTATCCTCATGTGTTACAGTCACTTTGTGTTTTATCCAGTTTTCTTTAATAGGATTAGAAACTCTTGAGTATAATATTAATGATAATATTAATCTCTGTGTCCAGGTTACTGAAATGGAGATAATTATGTTCTAATCCTTTACCTCTTTAAATCTTACAGACTTTTTTCATATAGTGATTTCTGTTTTACACTTAGTGAGTCCTTAGCACTCAAAAAGTTCCCTGATTTTGTGAAAAGTCTTGGCTCCATGATTTCTCTGCATGAAACACTCTCTCTTCTCAAAGTTATCTCTGAACCATCGAACCAGAAAGCACCCCAGGTTGTTCTGTTGGGGGGACTTCTCTTGGAGAAACATTGCCCTAGATGTTCTAAAAACCAATCCATTCTTTATTCATTCTAGTCTTTTATAATTCCTTAGAACTTCCAAGACCATGTGACTATTTCAAAATTATATGGACATCCTCTCATGTTTGATAGTACCAGGGATCCATTAATATTCAATTTAAATGAATTAATGCATGCAAAGAACAATGTCTTTCATAGAAAAAGCACTTCTTGAGTATTAGCCATTATTACCATATTTTATTATTAATAATTTTACTATTATATATTACAATTCCTAAGGACACTATGAACTTCAAAAAAACTCTATTTTTCTCTGCCTACAGAGTTACTCAGCCCTACATGCGCTGTTCATTTCAACCAAAATACTCCATCCTTTTGATAATCACCTGGATTAAGAGCTAGCCTAACCTGACAGAGGACGCCTTTAGCCTCAGATAGATAAAACACAAACCTATATTCCTGTAGACTGGTCCATACCCTTGAGGTTAATATCCGTGTATAAGCCATTATTTAGCCTTATGTTTTTGACATTTTAAATGTCCTGTGTCCCCCCAGAGGCCCTTTCCTCCCTCCCCTGTACTCTCATACTATGTGTTAATGAGCAGCGGGTACAGCAACTTCCTCCTCCCCTACATTCGTACCTGATCCCTGAACTGAAAAATGTTTGTCACGAAGCTCAGTTTCTCTTAGAAACATTTAAATTGCTTCTATTCAAGAAATTTTGTTCTCTAACTATTCTTCTTTATTTTGAAATAGATGGACTTTTTCAGTCTTCAGAGATTCTGCAAGATAACAGGATATGATCTCTTCCTGATAATTTGAATACATCTTGCATTTTAATGTACTCTTCAATTGTTTTCTTTTGGTTTGGCTTTTTATATTCTCTGTCTGGGCAGCATTTGATTATGGCTTACCTTTCTCACAAAGGAAAAGGAGGAAAAATAGTAAAAGTTTTTACAATTTCATAATCGTGTTTTATGACTGTTCCCTCTCTTCTGCTGGGCAATAGAAAAATATGTATTTTTCTTTGTACTGGTCTTTTATTAGATGTACTTGAAGAGTATTTATTGAAACTCAGTTTTGTTTTGCTACTTATTTTGTCAGTTTTTGAATTTGAAATCAGTCAACATAGGGCTTATATAATATACTGGAATTATATTACTTTAAAGCTCAAAGTGATTTTAAGGTCTTGTGGTATTACCAAGCTTTTTTTTTTTTTCATATACAGAACTGATTTTCTGAGAAGTTAAATAACTTACACAAAGTCACACAATTTGACCCCAGTTGAATATTGATTTAGTTAGCATAAGAATTATAAGAATAGAATATCTCCTTCCGGGGACTATAAATAAAAACTTTTTTCTACTTAACCAGTACACTCACAACAATCTCTAAAATGCTCTTTTGATTCAGATAATACATAGTAGGTATTTTCAGACCATAAAATTAACAGTATGAACAGTGTTCAGACCATAAAATCAGTAGTTTAGCATTCACCAAATGATGTACACATCTATGACCATATACATGCTATATGTTCTAGACAAACTATAACATCGGGGTGCTACAATTGAATCTTGAAACTTCTCTATCCCAGAATTATTAAGTCCTGGTATCCTAAAAGCCATTTTAGGAGTTTTCCCATTTCTTTCCTTCCTTTTTTCACTCTATTCATTGAGTTAAACACCTACATGCCAGACATTGTATAAGTCCTAGGGACAAAACAGTTCATGAATTAAATACAAATCAGTCCCTCTTGTAGTTTACATTATGGTAGCACCTACACATACTAAAAACTATGTACTCAATCAGATTTTTGGTGAAAATGTGATTAGAGTTGAGAAAGAAAAGTTCAGACAGAAAAGCACTCTGAGAGCATGAAACAGGGCACCCTGACCTAGTGGCTGTGTCATAGAAAGATCCTTTGAGGACGCACTAGGAAAGGCATGAAGGTGGGCAGCGGGAGGGGTCCAGATAGAGGGAGGTATTGTATTAAGCCTCTGTATGGAGACAGAACAGAGCAAGTTCAAATACCAAGAGAGACCAAGAAAGGCTGGCATGCAAAAAGCAAAGGGAAACAGAGTAGTGGCATGATAGAGTTTGTACAGAACAAATTGCTGTTCATCTATGATAGGTTTCTGTTACATGTAGTTAGAATAACTTCACTTTCTCAATGTTAGACTGTCCTTCTATGGTTCATTGGAGACCACTCATCATTGTTATTAAAAAGCAGACTTCCTACATATTTGAATGTCACAGCCTCATAATACTCAGTCTTGATTTTTTCTTATATTTCCTTAAATTGTGTTTTCCACACTTTCAGCCTATATATTGCAGTCTGAAGTAGGGTAAGAATTCATTGATTGAAAATAGATTGTATTGGTTTAAGTACAAGATTATTTTTTACCATCGTAGTCATGAGATCTTTAATTCTTAAATCTCTGGTGCTAAGTCAATTTTTAACTGCATTCTATAAATTTGTAGAGGATTAAAAGTCTTTGTGGTTCAACTGCTCAGAATTCTAAGATTGATTTTTTTTTTAAAGTACAGTTTAATCAATCTCAAAGTGATCATTTTCTTGAACTAACAATGCTTTAATCAATCACATGGCAGTTAAATGACATTTTCATGTCCTGTTAGTCCAATCATTATCAGTTCTACAAACTGAATTCAATATTTTTTCTTGAATTTTTAAAAAAGATAAATAATTCATATGCTATACATTCTATAAAATCCATGGGAATCTCCAAAGTCTAATGCCTTGCTGTACAGATAGGCATATAATTAGTTTGCTTTACAGCTTTATACACACTGAATTTAAGTATAACTATGGACATTTAAAAATCTCCTATTTAATCATAATTTATTTTCCTGAGTTTTACAGGGAAAGACCTCTTGGAATTGTATTCCTGTTATTTGTATTTGTATTGATAATGTGTTTAGAAATTTAGGTCAACTAAGATTTCTTTTTCTCTAACCAAGTATTTTGAACTTGGTAACATTTGAATATTAGTCTGAGACAGAATTTGAAAGTTTAAGGGAGTAGTGTCTCTTGGGAGAAAGACTCATATACACACACACACACACACACACACACACACAGAACATCTGGGGTGTCTAGAATGGGTGAAGAGATGGTAATGGTTGTGATGGAAGCTTTCAAAGGAGTTTAAAAATGACATAATCATGGTTTTTTTTAATGTCCTCTTCTTCTACTAATGGCTTTTATTCCAGAATAACTTAGTCCTAATTCTGTTTACTCAGAAGAGTGGGCTCTGGTCACCAGAGCTTTCAAGGCAGTGGTATAGTGATCTGAATGATGAAGCTTTTTGGCAATGGGGAAGTTTTGTCGGGATATAGAATTATGTGCTTTAGGCATTCTAAAAACTCAACCGTGTTTTTGTTTAAAAACCGTCTACAGCTTGTTTTGATTACGTTGACATTTCAAATTTAAAATCTAAGGATTTGAGGAACAGTTTGTGAAGACAAGTACGTTCTTTTGTGAATTATCAGTGTGTGGACAGGGGGGACATTGTGAATCTCATTTAAGTCACTGGTATCCCATGAGTCATGCTTCCCTTCACTTTGAAAATGTGCTCTGGTACCACATAATGTGGACAGAGTTTAGTTCTATTAAGTTTTAAACTTTCTTTCACTACCCCTGGGAAGAAGACCTTTTTAATTTTTGTCTTTGTTTCTCTATGTTTGATTTAGCCTTAGTGTTGGTGTTGGGGCAGCTTTCTATCCTGATTTATTCTGATTTGAACCCCAAATTGATCAAACAAAGCCCACATTAACAGGTCAGCATTATTCCGTGGACATAATACAATGATTGTTAGAGAAGTGTGGCTTCGAAGTCCACCCAGGGTGTCAGATAGTAAATGGGCCTTTTGTTGGCTTTGGGGGTTGGATTATTTTTCTTTGTCTTGCCGATTTTGAGACTGTTGGACAGAAATTTAACTTTTTCTTCTTTTTATTTTGGCAAGAGATTAAAAAATTTCAATAACATTCCTTTAAAAGGCTTCATTGACTTCCATAAAACTTTGTTTCTGAATTGACTTTTATCTCCTGAAAACCTTTGGACAGGACAAGCTGGGCATTTACAAGGCGTTTTGCAACAATTAGAAAGCTCACTGGTTGGGACTGATCTTTGGTCACTGAGTTTTAAAAGATTGAATGCTGTAATGCCAATGATTGTGTGATTGTTTAAACCTCACTCATAAAGGATTTTAGCTGAAGAGTCTTTGTCTAGGGCAGGCCTCGGAGACCCAGCTGCATCTGCCCTGGAAAGAATGCCTTTGTGTAAATGGTCAGTCCGGCTCTGATATTTGATCACCGCCCTTGGTATCCCAACCTATTTCTACATCAGTAGAGTGTGCACATAATGCTGGGCTTTGTGATCTGGTTGAGAAAATGCATGGATGTTTAGAGGTTCCCCCTACACTGTCACCTTTGGATGATTAGGTCTAGTGGAAAGAAGCTTTATGTGATTAATCAAAAATGCAGAATGACTGATCCATATCAAGCTGAGTTAGGGCCGTGACTTTGTTTACAGCGCTGCAACTCCCTGTCCTCAAGGTGAGCTATCTGACTTCACTGCTTTGATTGATTGAATTAACTAGACTGTTTACAAGATCTTTTCTTCATTTCCCAGGACTATGTTATCAGGCTTCAGCCACTGAAAAAGGAAAGAGAATATTTTTTATTGCTAGAGACTTTCAAAGAGTAAAGAAATTCATGCAAAACAAGCTAAACTCACACATCTCTCTCTCTCTCTCTCTCTCTCACACACACACACACACACACACACTGCTATGAACAATAATATGGAAGTGAAAGATTAACAGGCAGGAAATGCACTCAGATCTCTAATGTTTTATGTTTTAAATCATAATCTCAGAAAGTCACAACCAATCCATACATTATAGGGGACTAGGAGCAATGTTTCTCAGTAGAAATATGATTGGCATTTGGGACAAGACAGTTCTTTGTTGCCTTTGGTTGTGTGTGACTTTCCCAATTTTGCCATGTGTTTAGGATACTTGATGCCTTAGGACCTGGATATCAGTAACATCTCATTGTTGTGACAACACTTGCCCCTTCGTTTCACCTCAACCTCCCAAATTGCCAACTGTTCCTGGCAAACCATGGAGTGGTGTCAGACCAAGCAGATTGAGAGCCATGGTAAGGTGCTATGGTTAGTGAAATATTCTGAAAAACATGAAAAAGCATAGCCACTATTCATAGCTTCTCATATTTTATAAAAATTAAAATATGAAAAAGAAAGATTCAGTCCTAAAATTATATGATACATATAGATAACTCCTGAGTTTAAAAATATTATTCCAAGAGAATTTTAATTTTTTTAAATTTGTTATTTGTAACTCTATGCATGCTTTTCCATAGGAAGTATTAGGCTATATTATTAAGATTTATTTAACCAATTGTAGGATGTTTGTTAATAGAAAAGCCACAGGTTTGATGAGGTATAGAAGTGCCAACAGGAAAAGAGGCCCCAAAGAGTTGACATTGTCAAAGTCCAAAATCTGTTTCTTGGCCTTGGACTCTTTCAGTATAACTCAGAGACAATGTGATTGGGGTTGACGAATTCACTGACTGAGATGGCATAAGAATATCAATCGATGTGTATATTTGGGGCGTATAAGCATTTGCTCACATCCTCTATCCAAGGTGCTGAGCCCTGATATCAAAGAACCTGGGGATTTGCATTAGTAACCACCTGATTGCTTGGCAAGTAAAGGGAAATGAGAGCTAGTTTTTCTAGGCCATAGGGACACCTCGGCAAATGTCCTTCTTTCATGACTGAAATGCTCATGTCCCTCACATTTTGAATGTCTCTCTTTTGAACAGTGATAGATAAGTTGCAAGAATTTACTTCTATATACCCCTGTGTTAATTTTGCTGATTAAACTGAAAGTTGTTTTTAGCCAAGTTTACTTCCTACATGGTTAGGAAATTATTTGCTGCTTCACTATTTTGGGTTGACATTAATTTTAGTTTCAGAGGAAAATAGCCTTCTTTTTACCTCAGAGTTGCCCTGGAAGAAACTCAGGGTCACCTCATATACTGCAGATACCAATTATATAGTTAAAATAGCATTAATGGCAGCAAATATTTACAGAGCATTTACTGATTGCCAGAAATGGAAATGAGCATAAAAGTTGGAAAATAAGCCTTTGCTAAATATACAAACATTAAGAGACCTCAGTGAATGGAGGATTATAAAATAAATTTAAAATTTGCTGCAATATTTTTCATGAGTTTATGATCCTATATTGTTCTCTGTAGGTAATAAAAACATTGCACCCCCATAAACACTTGGTCATACTTACGTCTTATCCTCATTTTTCTTCCACTGAATCATTCCTTCCTCTGTTACTCATTGAGCAAGGAGTCTCCAAGCATTAAACATTATTCACCTCATTTTAGACATGTCCTGTGACAAATTACAGCCTCACCAGACATTAAAAATACATTGATCAAGAGAAGTTATAAGATATAGAAGGAAAATTAATCCACACTCTTCTTAGAAAGGAAAGAAGAAACCATTTTTCTGAGTTAGTTTTGAGCTGAACAGACTCTGAAGTCTTAAAATTGCCTGTCAGTTTCACATCTCTTCCGAAGTAAGTGCATTATAGTACATAGCAAAATGCCCATCCATATTCTATTCTCCACTGTGGGACAGCCATGGAATGTCACCTAGCTCTAAAGTTAGGCTCATCGATTCTTTTCCAATCTTTTTCTCCAGAATAATTTGTTTGGTTACTTAATTCATGTCTAAACCATTCAGCTCATGGTATTTCACTTGCTACTGTGACTTGTTCAGCTGCAGATCTAAATATGTTCAATCTATGTGAAACTCAGTGTCTTAGTAGTCTGTGACTGTTGTAATAAATTACCACAATTTATTAGATAACTTAAACAAGATGAAGTTATTATCGTACAGCTCTGTAGGTCAGATGTCTGACACCCACATCATTGGACTAAGATGAAGATGTCTACAGGGCTGCATTCTTTTCTGGAAGTTCTAGGGGAGAAACTGTTTTCTTGCCTTTTCCAGCTTCTAGAGGCCAATCACATTCTGTAGCTTGTGACTCCCTTCATCAATCTTCAAAGCCATGAATGTTGCATCTATCTGACCATTTTTCTGTGGTCACACCTCCCTCTGATTACAGCTGGGAAAGGTTCTCTGTTCTTAAGGACCCATGTAATTATATTGGGCCCATTTGAATCATCCAAGATAATTTCCCCATTTCAACATCCTCATTCTTTATCATATGTGCAAAGTTTCTTTGCCATATAGGGTATCATATTCCAGTTTATAAAGATTAGAACATGGTCTGAATGCTTGTGTCTTCTCCAAAATTCATATATTGAAATATTAATCCCCAAGGTGATGGTATTAGGAGGTAGGGCATTTAGCAGGTAATTAGATCATGAGGGCAGAGCCCTCTTGAATGGGATTAGTGCCATTATAAAAGTGGCATGAAAAATCTCCCTTGTCTCTTTCACTACGTGAGAACACAGTGAAAAAAGAGCTTCCACGGACCATGAAACAGGCCCTCACTGGATGCTGAATCTGCCAGCATCTTGATCTTGGACTTCCCAGCCTCCAGAACTGTAATAAATACATTTCTGTTGTTTAAAAGCTACCCAGTTGATAGTATTTTTAAATATCAGCCTGAAAGGATTAACACAAACAAGAGCATGTTTAGGGTGTCATTATTCTACCTATCACACCCAGATTTTTGTTGAATGGCGGAGAAACTAACTTTATTCTGGACAGTTTTGTGAGTATATATGGGACCTGAGTGTGCTGTGACCATATCGCTATCTTAATGAAAGCCAACTCAAGTGTAAAGCCCCATGAGAGAGATATAGAGCTGGGATAAAACGAAGAGAAATTATGTAGGACTCATTTAAGTGCATACCTTGCCCCTAAATTTTTTAGTTATGTGAGTTAACAAATTTACCTTAGTGTTTAGGTGGTTTTAGCTGAACATTTTTTATTTTCACCTGAAGAATCTTAGCACATATGTGCTCCAAGTGGCTCATTTTAGTATAAGTTATACCATGATTTTTCAAACATGTAGAGAACAAATTAGGTCAACTGTCTAGAAACAAACTAAGGATTGTCTCAAAGGCAAACACGAACAGCATGGCATCGCTGCAACGGACGCATATGACCACTGCACTGGCATAGCAGAAACTTTCCTAGGAGGGGCACCCCGGATTGAATAGGGACAACCTGGACCCAACCAAACCCTTCCTTTAGGCTGGGTAAACAAATAAAAGGCAGGTCACATGAGCTTAGATCATTGCACAAGCTTGCCGTCCATCTTAGTCTTAAAAGTCTGGCAAATATTAAGACCCAGAAAAATTCTAAGCCAATGAGGGTATTCCTATCTTACTGCAGAATGGAACGTGTAATCAATTTACATCCCTTCAGGCGATCTCTGCATTTCCTTACCTGTGAGTTTAAGAAATCCAACTAACACACTTGCCACGGCTTTATGTGTTCGTTGATGGTGAACAACAGTGAACAACAGATAGTGAACAACAGTTCGTTCACTGTTGTTCTTGGGCCACACTCAGTGTTCACACTTCTGTATTTCGAGCAGGCTCATGGTTGTTTTTTTTCTTTTTCCTTTTTTTTTTTTTTTCTATTCCTGTAACATAATAAAGTTTAAATAAGGTTAAATGATGGCTAATGACTGTGATTAGTTTTTTAAAACTGGCATTTGGGTTAGGAGGAGGAGATCTAATAAAAGTAGTTAACCACACCTACCATCTTGTCTGGCTTCTCCTATTTTGTTATCTGAAATTTGAAAATTTGTAAAACTTTAAAATCTTTATAAATTTTAAAATGTAAATACTTCCAGAGGAGGTTAGTATATAGGACTTAAAGTTATAGATCTTTTCTTAGAAATAGATTTGGTCAGGAGAAAAAATAAAAGCATAAAAAGACTCCAAATTCCTAGATTTAGATACGTATCAGGAGATTTTATTTAGAAATATAGGAAAATGGCACAAAAGGCAAAACAAACTTTATTTAAATCAAAATTATGCCTTAACCAACTGAGATGAATGAGACAGTTGATTAAGTAATACCAGCGGTGTTTATTATATTCTACAATGTTGGAGGTAGGAGGGGATTCTTCTCACTCCTTGCATGAGAAAACAAGAGAGAATACATTGCTAAATTCAAAGGAGAAAAAAGTGAACACAAAATAAAAGATATTGACATAAGACAGTTTTCTAAGAATGGCAATTATACTTCTTCGCACAGCCACACTTAATATGCTCAATTTAATTAAAACAATGAAACTGCATATATAAATATAATATATGAAGAATATACTGCCATGGACAGAGCAGTGTCAGTAAACTGACTTCTGATATTGCAGGTGACTAAAAAATTAAGTTTTGTTACAATTTGCAAAGTGGGTATTATAAAATCAGGTCAACATTGTTTAGAAAAAAAATAAAAAGAACTATATTTTCAAGCCAAATTCTTCCTCCTTTCATTTTCCCTACAGGAAAAACCTGTAAACCATAAAAAGCTGATAATTAACAAGGCAATGTAAGGATATAATGAAAGGAAAACATTACTTGGGAATAAAAGGGATTATTATCAACATCAGAGATCTCTGTTTCTCAACTGTTTTTAATCAAGCTAGAAAATAGAACTGTAATTATATATTTAAAAGAGAAGTGCAAATATTTTTGAAGTCTTCAAATAATAAAATCACCTGCAACATATTTCAAAAATCACATGAGCAAAATACTGCAAAAAAAAAAAATCTTATTGTTTTCTGTAGTTTCTGTTTCCTCATGCAAATTGTTTCTTCAACAAAGATCTCCCAATCATTTTCTGTTGACCATGAGTTTAAACTTAGTTTTTGAACTATTTTATAACTTATAAATTGTTTCTTTTTAAGATAGCTAAGGAAAAAATTCTTTTAAATTATCAAAAGTTCTACTCATAGGAATCTTACCATTTGATTCAAACAAAATCTTCAAAAGACTTAAGTCAAATAATGTGTTAAAAATGAACTTAGGTACATTAAAATTTTAGAGTTTATTTGAGCAGACAGTGATTTATGAATCAGGCAGCTCCAAAGAAGGAACTGTTCAGGGCTCTGCCCAAGGAGTGAGAGAGGGTGACTTTTATAGGGTGAATGCAGAAGCAAGACAAAAACAACCTGATTGGTTAAAGTGGAGCAGCAGCTTTATTTGGAGCATTCCACTGGTAAATCCCTAATTAGCAGTTAGTTGGAGGTTTCTGATTGGTTAAGCTTAATTTTCATTTTACCGTTTACACTGAGTTGGGTTACAGTTTACTTAAGTAGAAACCCAGAGCAAGGGAGCCTAATGACCTCCCAATTAACTATTTTAACAAATGCTTATGGTTTACCTGGGCATTTACACTCAGTATTTTAAATTGCATGCCTTTTTCCTCCTAAAAATAAGCCCCATAGTTCAGATGTGGTGGTTGAAAAATGAATATTATCTAAATAATGATTGCACAGGCAGACATTTAATCCTTGAATCCATTGTCCAGGAAGAAAAATTTTTATACTCTTTAGAAGAATATGTCTGCTTTTAACTAGAAATTGGAGAAA
>CM052437.1:163446324-163511777 GCA_028533085.1 Varecia variegata | reverse complement strand
AGCTTATATTGTGAAAACACGCATTCAGGTAAAGAGGTCAATAACTGTCAATGAGTGTATTTATTTATTTATATTTTTAATAAACATTTTCCTGTTTCATGACTGCACTACTGAGCTTTACCAGAGCTGAACACATGTGTGAGATATAGACATTTCAATTAATAATAGTGCTCTGCTGTACACCTACAGGCTTGTTAATGGAGACAGAGGTCACAAGTGACATCATCATTGGAACATCTGGGCAGAACTTTCCAGTATCAAGTTAACTTTACAAACATAAGCTAACCTGAGATAAGACAGGTTTCAAACATATGTATTAATACTATATTAGAAGAACACATTATTGGACAGAACATGTCCAACCTGACGGCCGTGATTCTTGGCAAACTCTCTACCAGTAATGAAGCAAACTTTAGGATCCCAGGACCACAGAGTATACATATGATTGAATAAATGATTCTATTGTGCAATTTGTATTTCCTTAATTATCAACATTAACTAATCAATTATTAATTGGTCTATAGAAATCAGTTAAGTATAAATGACAAACTGCAACCATTATTAAATAATACCTTTTAACTAATAATTAGAAATTATAAATATAGTTATGTATACCTATAAGTTCATAGAAACATTTAATTTAATCATAGCCACGCAACAATATAAAAACTATTATTTCTGTTCTGTATAATTTGGACATAAGAAATCCCCAGTTTTATACATTAAAAGCAGTCAAATATTGGCAGTTTCCGGTAGCTCAACCTAACAGTTGAGAAAGCCAAAACTCTGAATGATTAAATAATTTGCACAAGCTCATAAGAGTTGGTGGTGGCAGAATGAGCTTTGATCCAGTCTGTCCGTGTGCAGACCTCTCAGCCACTCCACTTTTGGGGTTCAGTTCTTTCTGGTGACTCAGTGACATCTCGAGCTTTGTGGTGGTTTCACTGTAGTCAAAGCAGCTCGAACACAGAAGCACTTTCACATTTTGTGGGACACAGGGACCCATTACAATCTGCTTCATGCCTGAACCATTCCAGTCTGCCTCAATCTATTTTCCTCCTTTGAAGAAGATCTTGTCCTTAGTTATATTCTGAGTGAGGATAGAAACACTGAAATGAAAACTCATCTCAGTTCATTTAGAAACTAACTGACCAGTGTATTCAGTAGTCTATGCAAGAAAAAAAAAATAGGTACCTTATAAGAAAAAGTTCATATATATCTTTTCTAAGCCAATAAAATCGATTTTAATTAGTGTCCTAGATGTGCTTCCTGAGACATTGCACTATTGTATGATACATATATCTTTTACTTTCACATGCATGCTATTTGAAGCCAGAAACAAAAATAGCTTTGTGTCTTTATCCTAATTCATTTCTTCATACGACTACATGCTCCACATAGCTGCATTTGGCATAGCTGGCTTCCTTGTTTGCTTCTTTGCCCCACTAATTCAAAATATGTTGCATTAAAATAAATTAATTTGAGACTGCAGTTAAAAGGAGTAAAGTTGTTTTGTTTTCTTTCTAGGAGTTTCCAATATATATGCATATGTATGTTTTTTTCTTTTCTTTTTTTCTTTCACCTCCTTTTCTCTTTTCTTTTTAAATGTCTCCTGTATATATGGCTATTTCAGAGGCATTTTATTCTGAACAAACAAATAAACACAGAACTAATTTGACATGGATTAGTGTCATGTCCAGACTGGGGAGATATTAGGTCATGTCAGTCATAATTTCACTCTCTGCAATCAATTTTAAAGATCCATCTCTGTTCTGCTTTGGCTATCATCTCTTTCCTTTATCTCACTAAGATTCTTATCTCTTGGTTTTTGTATGGAATAAAAATATGTTTACATAAAGAAGTCCATATAAAATACAATGTCAGGGAAATGGATTTTTCAATACCCTACAAAGATATAAAATTTATTTTAGTTTCTTCTTTTTTTTATATCTGGTCCTATGGAACTTGTGAGAAATTATTCTTTTAAGAAGGATATTAAATCTAGAGTTCTCAGAATAAATAAATGTGTTCTATTTCATGGTTGTGTAGAACATCAGATAAGTTGTCAGATGGAATGGTGATTTAATTAATATCCTTTCAAAATATGCTGTAATGGTAGTGGATAACATGGAATTTTATGGATCTGACTTCAACTGGAAGTAATATCTAAAGTTAGATTTGTCCCGTGGGCCAAAACCAGCCTTCTGCCTGTTTTTGTAAATTAGCACGCTCATTTGTTTATGTATTGTCGATGGTGGCTTTCATGCTACAGTGACAAAGTTGAGAAGTTTCAACAGTGATTGTATGGTCTGCAAAGTTGAAAATATTTACAGTCTTGCCCATTTATCTTCCTGACCCAAGATCTATAGAATAAAAGTGATTATTAGAAAGAAATCTTATGACATGGATGTCAGGGAGAAGATGAAAATACAATAATATTTTGCACTAAATTAAAGGATGGGGAAGAAATCTTATGGTCTTAGGCTAAATTGGCATTCTTTTTTTTTTTTTTTAAATTGGCATTCTTTTAAAGGGCTCACGATTCAGAGAAAGCCTGGCAAATAGAGGTGAGTGGGTATATGAAATAATGGAGTCAGTAGAATAGCTCTGTGCAACTAACTTTATTGGAGACATAGTTTTAAGTAAATAGTTGCACTAAGTGTTATGTTTTAATAAAAACCAATAAAATCCTATAAACTTTGGTAATAAAATTGCAAATGAATCTTCTTCCATAATTGTCCACCATTTTTGACACCAAAGAATTAAGATATTTCTTTTGTTTATTTATTCTGAGTCTTTGGGGTTGGAGCTTACCTTAGTTCAGATAGGCTAGCTATGGCACAGTAAGAAACAACCCCCCAAATATCAGTGGTCTGAAAACAAGGGTTTAAATCTTGTTCACACAAAGTGTGATTTATGTCTGGTGACTCTCCAGGCAACTGTCCTCTGTGCGATGGCTCAGCCTTGCTTCTCCATATCAACACATGACTCCGTGATTAGGGCAGCAAGGGAAGAATGTTCTGAAAAGTCTCATGATAATTAAAAAAAATTGCTTCTGCCCAGAGGTGATATACACCACCTGCACTCACATTCTATTTTCCAAAGAAAGTCACATGGCCATTCCTGAGCTTAAGATGGTGAGGCAGTGCAGTTACTCCATGTGTTCAGAATGAAGAGAGCAGGGAGGTTGGAGGAGCAGCACGAGACAGCTGGACAACGGGCTCGCTCAGTAGTAATTTTTCTTGTCTTTCCTTGACGTCTTCTCACCAACTCCCCAGTAGTGCCTTCAGAAGATCATATATTTAGCCTCATTAGCAGGAGAGACTTAGAAGAAAAAGAAATATTGGTATTTAAAATATGCACAGACAGGTCGATAGATTTGTTGTAAAGATCAACTAGAATTTCTGAATTCTTCGTTATTGCATATTTTATTCCCTGTCTGACTAAGCTATTTCCCTTAGCTGCCAGTGTTTGGTAGAAAACCAGGACCTTTTCTGACTGGGTTTCCAGTGTAACAACAAATTTAAAATAACGCTGTTCTCTTTGAATCTACAAGCTCAGCTTTGAAAAAAAGCAAACAAAACATAAACGAAACAAAACTGAACTAGCTGCTCCTCACTCTGGATGATACATGATGGGCATTCTGAATCAGCTCTTTCCTTACACTTCAACTTGGCATCAAACTTCAAAAGCCATTCCTCTAGCAGTTTCTTCTTGGTTGACTCATTTCCTCCTTATTCCCTATATTAAGCATAAATATTGACTTTCTTGTTCCAGCATCTTTGTTCTAATTCACATTTTTAACTTTGATTTTTTCCTTTGGTTCTAATACATTTTTGTCCTTGTTTCTCTCATGAGTCAATGGCTGTCTCACCACAAATGTGTAACATCATATAATATTCCTAAGATAACTCGAGTCTCCTCACACACAACTGGTGAAAGTGTTATTCATACTGATCATGTTTATTTAGGGCATCAGTCTTACCATGATTTTGTTAGAACGCTAGATGATTTTCTTTTTGGAGTTTTCTCTATGGTGGCAATGGGAATGATTGGTGATAGGCTACGTATTCTAAACTTTTTAAATCAGTCCATGTCCAACCCCACTCACTCACACATATTTATAGTGTTCATTAAACTTCTTCTTCAAATCTCTTATGTTTTCTTTAATGTGATGATTTTTTTTTTGTTCTGTTAGTGTGTACACATTCTGAAATGGTCCCCAGGTACTTGCAAAATAAATTTCTTTTTTTAAGAAATAGCAAAAGAAAATGCTACTAGAGTCATTGCTACTTATAAACTGAAGATTGAATCTGGAAATTTCACAGTACATGGAATTCCCGGTGCCTTAATCTGAGAAATCCCTGACAAAGAAGATATTTGGATTCTGTTGGTCGCTGAGGTCTTCAAATGTTAATAAATATTACTATATTTTGTTTGCGTTTCTCACTTTAGAGAACAGATTTATGACTTGAGATATGTCTGCTACGGTTTGGATGTGGTTTGCCTCTGCCAAAACCCATGTTGAAATTTGAGTCCCAATATTGCAGCATTGGAAGGTGGGCCTGGTGAGAGGTGTTTGAATCATGAGGGCACTACTCTCATAAATAGATTAGTGCCCTTTCATGAGAGTGAGAGATCAGGTCCCGAGAGAGTGGGTTGTTATAAGTGAGCCCAGCCTCTCTTGCATGTCTCTTTGCACATGCTCATTTCCCTTTAGCTTCCTTGCCAAGTTGTGATGCAGGGCAAGGCCCTTGTCAGAAGCCAAGCAGAGGCCAGCACCATTCTTCTTGGACTTCCACGCCTCCAGAATTGTGAGTCTAATAAACCTCTTTTCTCTATAATTACCCAGGCTTGAGGATCACTTGAGCCCAGGAGTTCAAGACTGCAATGAGCTATGATCACACCACTGCACTCCAGCCTGGATGCCAAAGCGAGACCCTGTCTCTAATACATACATACATACACACATATATACATTACTCAGCCTCAGGTGTTTGGATATAGCAACACAAAATGGGCCAAGACAATGGCTTACACTAATTATATCCCCATTCTATTGTTTAGTTTTTAACACTTCAATATCAACTTAAGTTTCTCTTTAATCTTATATATCCCTTCCCCAGTACCAAATCTGGAAAGGACTGAACCATGTGAAACTAAAAACAGCTGGAGTTTTATTAATATCTAGGAGTTGCTTGGAAAGGCAGCCTGTAGAGACCTGCCTCAAGATGGTGCTGAAAATTCCTAAGTCTTTGTTCGCCATTAGACAGATTAATGACCATCACCAATAGCCAACTGAACATGGGTCTGATGGTTTTCTATTAACACTGGGTATTATTGATGACACTCTCTCACATCCAGATATTCATGAGATTCACAGTTGGCATCTTGCTGAAGTTTGATGGCCCAGTGTGAAATGAGGGGTTTGTGATGGACCTCACTTATTATTGTTTCTTAACTATTTTGCTTAAAATTCTTCTCTGGCTAGATATTCACCAATTAAAGTCATTAAATTCAATGAATGCAACATTTTAAATTTATACACATTTACTAGCCATATCTTTTCAAAACTTTCTTTTCCCTAAAAGTATAAATAAAATAAAATTGGTATTTTTTTTTACCCAATGTAAATTGTTCTTTTATAAATCTCTGTGTGACTATTTCAAGTTTGGATTCATTATGGGGTATGCTTTATTATTTAAAAGCCTCATATAACATACTATTCACAGAGTAATCATAAATTCTCATTCTTAATTGTTTAATGAAAGATAAAAAAGACAAAGCAGTAATCAGAAAAAAGATAAGCATTTTTGAAATTGTGCTTGAGTGTTCAATAAAAATGAAAACAGGTTTAAACTCAAACCAGATAATTTAGTAAAACTTGAGGATTTTAGCTTCTGGCTTTTCTCTTCTGCAGTACTCTTTCTATTAGATTCTTGTTGATTGCATTATGTAGATACATGATATTCTGGTCTTTCATTTCCTTGACTTCGTCCCCATCAATAATACAAACTCAGTCACTTTTTTCCCCATATTTACACCCAGATACTGAGTTCTCTCCCTCCCTCTCTTCCTTGATCTCTATCTCGCTGTTGCTCTCTGTCTCCTAGAGAGTCGACTATTTTTACCTTCATCTCTTTCTGTACATGGCCAACCCTGCCTCCACCGTCGTTATTCTCATTCTGCAATGAGAATATTTCTTCCTATTTCATGAGTTAACAGAACCAAAAAGAAGATACTACCTACTCTACTCACCTATAGCCTCACAGCCTTTACCCTCTCTCTTCTCTTCATTGCTACAAATGCATTGTCCATGCAACCAAATGAACAACTGTTTTTGGCATGCACTACTCTCATCTGTGCAGTTACTTTGGCTATTATTTCTTCTCTCTTCTATCAGCTTTCCCTCTCTGATATATTATTCTCATCCACATAGAACTGCTGCTGTTTCTCCTTGTTAAAATAAAAGCAACCTTCTCTTGACCCCACTTCCTCTTTACTGTTTCTTTAAAGTAATGTTGTCTATAAGCTATGTCCAATTCCTTTCCTCCTCATCTTTCTTAAATCCACCGTAAACAGGCATTTCTCCTTCCATGTCACTAAAAGTCCTCTTGTTAAAAACACCAATGACCTCTCCATCTACTCCATTAGCCAATCTTGTTGGCTCTATCTTCACATTATGTCTAAAATCCCATCATTTTATATCACTTCTATTGCTATCACCCTGGTCCAAGTCACCTGGATTATAACCCATCAGGATCATTGCACTAGCCTTTCAACATGTGTCTCTATTTGAACCCTCATTATGCGTCCCCACCCTATTTTCAGCATAGCGATGTGATTTGTTAAAAATAAGTAGATCATGCTACTCATTTAAAATGCTTCAGTGCTTCCCATTTCCACCAAAGTAAAAGTCGGTGTCATATAATGGCCAGTGACATTGGTTCCCCCTTCTTAATCCATTCCCATTATCCTTGTGATCCATTTCTCCACCTAATCTCCCCTTTGCCCATTTTACACCAGTCACCTGGGCTTTCCTGGTGTTCCTTTAACATGCCAGGACAATTGTACCTAGGGGTTTTGCTTTTGCTCTTCTCTTTTCTCTTACTAGAATATTGTCAGAGGTGGTTCAACAGGCCCATGAGCTCATTTTCTTCAGGTCTTTGATCAAATACCTCTTTCTCATTAAGATCTTCCCTATCTGTTTAAATTTGCATTTACATTCTCCCTACTTTTCTCTCCTGCTTAATTTTCTCCTCAGCATTTATCATCACCTAGAATACTATATATTTTACTTTTATTAATTTCTTTGACTTTCTTTATACCACTGCAGTGTCAGCTCAATTAGGCAGGACATTTTTTTGTCATTTTCCTTTGTTGCCTTAGCTCTAGCAGCAGAACATTTCCTGGCACATAGTAAATCTTCAATAAAATGTCATGAACTGTAAATGGATGGTCCTGGATATGAGGCTGGGATCGAATTACATGGCAAATGTGGCAAAACTACTAAGGCATTTCCCTCCACACTCCAGCAGGATGCAATTACAAGACTGATCTCCATCCCTTGTCTCTTCCCTATGATACTGTTGGTGTCTTGAGGGACGATATGGTGGTTTCTATTTCTATATTTTTGTCACCTAGAAAAAGGGTACAGGTAATGAATGTTGAATGAGTAAATATATGGAAGCACAAAAGATGCCTTGATGAACTTTAAAGATGTAGCCATTTCCTTTCTTTGTAAGCTGAAAACTCTTCCAGAAACTGAGGCTGTAATGCATCCTTCAGTAGTGTCATGGGATTACAATGCTCCAAATTACTCTCCGACCATAAAGAACATTCTATTCTTCTCTGAAGCTAGATCAAAAATGAATATTATGGGTAAGCTTAGTTGCTATAAGAGTCAGATGACTCCAAATTAACCTGATTTTAAAACCTGTTTTAGCCTTTTTTCACGTTCGTTTATGTTGTACCAAGTATCAGTACTTCATACATTCTTATTGCCGAATAATATTTCATTGTATGGAGAAACCATATTTTGTTTATCCATTCATCAACTGATGGACATTTGTGTTGTTATCACTTTTTGGTTATCATGCATAATACTGTTATGAACATTCATGCACAGGTTTTAAGCATCCATATATTTTCATTTCTGTTGTGTATATACCTAAAGTAGAATTGCTGGGTCCCATGGTAACTCTACGTTTAACATTTTGAAAAGCTGCCAAACTGTTTCCCTAAGTGACTGCACGATTTTATATTCTCACCAGCAATACATGAGGGCTCCGATATCTCCACAGCCTTGCTAACACTTGTTATTGTCTATCCTTTTTTAATTTTAGCCTTCCTAGTGGATATGTAATGGTGTCTTACTGTGGTTTTGGTTTGCATTTCCCTGATGACTCATAATATTGAACATCTTTTCATATGCTTATTGGCTGTTAAGAATAGGATATTTTGAGAGAGAATATTCAGGGAAGGTCTTTTTGAAGACAAGCCACTTTAATAAATATGAAATGTAGCAGGATTTATCTGGGATAAACATGAAGGCAAGAACTTTCCATGCTGAGAGAACAGCTGTTACAAAGATCCTGAGATTCAAAGACACTTGATTTTCTGGGGAACTGCAAGAGGCTAGTGTGGCTGGGCAGTAGTGAATGAGGGGAAGGTGGCAGTGAAATGTTTAGAGAGTGCAGCAGGAGCCAAAGCATACAGAATCTTTATAGGACATAATTCAGAAAAATAATTTCATTCACAGGGCAAGGGGAAGATAGCAGATTTTTAAGCAGAGAAGTGAGATAATCTGATTTATGCCAATAATAGCTGATGCTACATAGCACTAAGTACTAGGCACCATTTTTAGTGCTTTACAAATATTTATTACACCCATCACCCTATGAGGTAGTGTATTATTTTTCTATAGCTGCTGTAACATGTTACTATTATATAAACTTAGTGGCTTAAAATAACAGAGTTTATTATTTTCCAGTTCTGGAGGTCAGAAATCAGTTTCACTGGGCTAAAGTCAAGATGTCAATAGGACTGAGTTTATGCTGGAGACTCTAGGGGAGAATCGCGTTCCTTGTCTTCTCTTAGTTTCTGGAAGTTTCCCACATTTCCTGGCTCATAGGCTGGCATCACTCTGACTGCTGCATCTGTCCTCATGTCTCCTTCTCTGACTCTGACACTCCTGCCTCCCTCTTATAAGGGCCCTTGTGAATACATTGGGGCCACCTAGATAATCCAAAATAATCTTCCCATCTCAAAATCCTTAACTTAATCACATCTTTAAAGTAACTTTTGTCATGTAAGGTGACATATTCACAGATACCAGGGATTAGAATGTGGACATCTTTAAGGGGAGGGGGCATTATTCTGCCTACTACGGGTATTTGTTATTATTTTCTGCATAGTAACTTGCTCAAAGTCAGATAGACAGTGACAGCACTGAGATTTAAACCCAGAGGTCTGATTCCAAAGAGATTATCTTTAACCCCTTGGCTCTCCTGCTTCTCATAGTTGCTAGATTTTTACAAATGTATAATTATTCCTTTTCCATTAGCGCTGCCCGTATTGAACCCTGCATCAGAATATGCTTGACATACTTCATGAATGATTCTCCAGTATGCTTGCGGGTGCTGCTCAGTACTTTTGATTCCTTTTAAACTTGTGCTTTATTTTTTTAACAGCTTGATTGATGTATAATGGATATACAAAGAACTGCACAATTTAATGTGTACAGTAATGGCTTTGGACATATGCCAACACCTATGATACCGTCACCGCAATCAAGGTAATAGACATATACAACACCTCCCACAGTTTCTTTGTGTCCCTTTTGCTTGTTTCTTTTGATGCGAAGAGCACTTAAAATGAGATTTACCCCCTTAACAAATTTTGAAGTGCACAATACCGTATTGTTAACTCACAGGCACTAGGTTGTATGACAAATCTCTAGAATTTTATACACTGAGCATAACTGAAACTTTGTATTCATTGCACAACTCCTCATTTCCCCCACCCCCAACTCCTGGCAACCAACATTTTATTCTCTACTTCTACGAATTTGACTATTACATACACCTCATATGAATTTAATTATGCAGTATTTGTTCTTCTGTGCTTGGCTCATTTCATTTAGCATAACATCTTCCAGGTTCATCCATGTTGTTACAAATGGCAGTATTTCCCTCTTTTTTAAGGCTGAATATTATTCTATAGTCTATATATGTGTGCATATATACATAATTTTCTTTGTTCATCTATTGATGGACATGGATTGTTTCTATATGTTGGCTATTATGAATAATACTGCTATGAACATCTGAGAGTGCAGCTATCTTTTTGAGATCCTGATTTCAATTCTTTTAGATGTGTACCCAGAAATGGCATTGCTGAACAACATGGTGGTTCTATCTTTAATTTTTTGAGGAACCTCCATACTGTTTTCCATTGCTGCCGCATCATTCTATATTTCCACCAATAGTGTACAAGGGTTCCAATTTCTCCACATCCTCACCAATACTTATCTTCTGTTTTGTTTTGGTTTTTGATAATAGCCATCCTAATGAGTGTGCTTTCTATTATTCTTTTTTGTGTTTTTGTTTTAATAAATAGGCTTCTAGCTATTAACATTGGTATCTTTCTTTTATCTTTTCAAATATTTGGCTATTTCATGGAAAAATCTAAATGATAAGTTTCTGCCTATTGTTATGGGAAAGAAATTTTATTATTGGTGAGTGTTGATCGTTTTTCCTCTATAAGCTTAATGTCCTAGTAGGATACTTTTTTGATCTTAAGCCAATTTGTCTGAGGACTAAATGTTGATTAATAATTTGTTTCAGAAAGTTTTACTGTTTAGAGGATTTAATAGAGGAAAAATATATGAAATCATACAAAGTAAGAGGTATACATACTGAGCACCTATATGAAGAGATATCCTAACTACAATTTGATTGTTAAACCCTGGAGATGTTAAAGAATAGCAGTTCTGAAGTTTGTAGTTTCTTTAAGCCTAGTCAGTTATCTGATTGATTGACTAGAAAATGGAGCCTATGATGTACTTTAAAGTTTAATAATTGAATTTATAAGCCTTTAATTAATTGCTGTGGTGAAATACTTTTGTCTTTTGAAAACAAATTGCCTCAGTTTTTTATCATTTGTAATTTAGCCTTTCTATTATAATTATGTTGAAGATAAATACCACTTTTTATTATTTTGGGGAAGCAAATATTAGAACCAAAAAGTATGCCCCCCTCTTTAATACACAGTGGCTTACAGCATACCTGAGCAAGGCTTTGTACTTTAAATTGTTGATTAGAGCTTTCATAATTTGCATGTACATTAAAATGTATTCTGAAAATAAGGATGTTCTGTGAAATGAAACACATATCTTTACTATGGAAAATGTTGATCATACTGTTAAAGAAGTCTTTGTCTTGCAATTATGTAAAATTATTTAAACCCCGACTGGGATCTTGGTAAAATAGAAGATGATAAAAGATGATTGAAGCTTATCTTGCTTGTTGTATTTCTATTTCTTTAATTACAGTTTCCTTGTAAGTGCTGAAGTTCACACTAAAATGACATGCTGGGTAAGGCCAATTGTCTAGTTCACTTCTAAGACACAGTGGGATGCTGGGGGATTTCCTGCAAATATTGTTTTCTCTTCTTAATCCTTGCTTGCCTTCATCTGGTGACCCAGCGGTTTCTGCTGTTGTGGCACAAGCAGGGACTTAGAGTCTAGACAATTGGGTTTTGGAATCAGCTCTGCCTTAAATAAGGCCTTGGGCCAGTCACTTAGCCTTTTGGGAAACCAGTTCACTAAATTACAAACCACAAGAACTGGACTGGGTGATACGGAATGTCCCTTCATGCACAAAGAGCCCACACTCGATCAGTGATCTGATTTTCCAGGCATTAATTATGTAATGGCACACTGATACGGGGTCCACAGGGTCCAAGGGATGGCCAGCACAGAGCCATCCTACTTAGATTCTCAGGGTTTGGAATCCTCTGCCCAGTCGCTGAAGTCCTGCCTCTTCCCAGCTGAAGCCCTGTGTTTTCTGTGAAATGTGTATTCTCAGATCCTCTCTGTTTCACTTCCAAACCAAACTTAAGCTCGTGCCCCTAAACTCTTCTGCTCGTTGAAGAAGCCAGTTATATCCTCCTGCTTCTTCCTTTCTCCAAGGTGGATAAAGTAGCATAAATTTTTAAATCACCACATCTCCTGTGTGCACAGTATCTGTGGTCCTAGTGTTTGCTGTTTCACTGGTTCTTACTTTTGGCTTCTCTTGTTCACTTTTTCTCATCTTTTTCTTTCTGCTTTTTAATGACTGTGTGTAGGTCAGTTCTCTCTTCTCCCTCTCTTCTTACTCATTTTCTACTCGTCTGTATCAGTCAATAATCAAAGTCAAATGTCTTACCCTTTATACCTTAGCACATTTGAGTTGCTGTTTCTCTAGAGGAGAAACAATTGTGTGCTGACTAGCAAATTTAAGCTTATAAAAAGGGGCTGTCCTTACTCATTGCTACATCTCAATGATGATTGTAGGTTTTTGCTGTTGAAATGATTGCAGATTGGGAATAAGAGAATGAGTGGTCAAGTATTCCTTAATAAATACTAATTAAACATCTTATCTGAAATAGCAAGAGTAATTAGCTTTTTTGTATATATTAATAGTATCAGAAAAAAATGAATTTAGTTGAAGATACTATGTTTTGTAAAGTTCAGGAGCTTTCAGAGGATTAGACTTTATTTGTTTCCACTATGTTAACCTAGTCTCAACTCTATTCCAATGAGAATTCCTAAATATAAAACTTGAACTAGAAAAGAATATCCCTCTTCAATGAAACCGATTCTTGGCTACTTAAGAGATATGTTCCAAACAGAGCCTTGCTACCAAAGTGTGGTCCCTGAACCAGCAAACATGGGCGTCATTTGGGAGCTCATTAGAAATATAAAGGCTTTACTCCAGGCCTGCTAAATCATATTGTGCATTTTAAAAACATCCTCAGTAGCCGGCATGGTAGCTCACACCTGTAATCCTAGCACTCTGGGAGGCTAAGGCTGGTGGATTACTTCAGCTCAGGAGTTTCAGACCAGCCTGAGCAAGAGTGAGACCCCATCTCTATTAAAAATAGAGAAAAATTAGCCGGACAACTAAAAATAGAAACAAAAAATTAGCCAGGCGTGGTGGCTCACGCCTGTAGTCCCAGCTACTCAAGAGGCTGAGGCAGTAGGATCGCTTGAGCCCAGGAGTTGGAGGTTGCTGTGAGCTAGGCTGACACCATGGCACTCGCCCTGGGCAACAGAGTGAGACTCTGTCTCAAAAAAAAGATATCCCCAGTCAATTTTAATGCACATTAAAGTTTAAAAAACACTACTCTAGAGAGAATTAATATGAAAAAAGACTAGAAATAAAAAAAAAAGAAGAATCTCTATGGATAAGTATAAATGTGTGAAAGTATAAATAAATGATTTTTAGTGGTAAAGTTTTAAACTTACAGGGAAAATTAGGTTAATATTTGTATGTAAAAATCGTTCAAATTTTTGAAAGTCACAGTGTTTCTATCACCAATCAATTATCCCAATATTCTCTAGGTAAAATTGAAATTCTGAGGTGGAGCTATTTATAGGTTTTCATTTGACCAAAATATGTGATAATAATTTAAACAAAACATTAAGTAACCTCATGCTCAGGAGAAGGTGATACATAAGGAAATTCATTCTGCTATGCATTGATAAAGGTAATATAAGTAATGTAAGAATTGCTCTGAAAAACATTACCGAAACATCCAGCAGTCTAAATGGAAGTTGCCTTTATCCTAACTTCATCGTGACCCTCACTTCCATTAAGGAAGTTTTCACAAAGGCTTAATCACACTGTTCTTTGTGTCTCTCTCCTAATTATAATCACACTACCCTATTCAGTAGAGGGCTAATTGTTTCAAAATAGAGTTCTGAAGCAAAAGTCTCAGGGGTATAGTTAAATGAGGTGTTAATTGGATAGCAGATGCATTAATTTCGGCTTAAGAAAACCAAGGGGCTGGTGGTTATAGACTTAGAGAGAAGGCCAGAGTCATTTTAAAGATTTATCATTCCATTTTTTTAAAAAAAGGTTTGATATTTATATAGTTTTGCCACCTTGGGACCTGAAATTTAAGTGAGGTCTGGGAGAAATAAAACTGTGTTCGTATGCTAACTGCAATAAGAAGTAAAACATAACTCATTCCTTTTGTGTGATCTTTTTTGTTAACTTGTGCATAGCAGCAGTCCAATTTGAGGAATCACAACTACAGTTGACCCTTAAACAATGCAGGGATTAGGAGTGTTGACCCTCGTACAGTCAAAAATTTGAGTATAACTTTTGATTCCTCCAAACTTAACTACCAATAGCTTACTGTTGGCCAGAAGCCTCGCCGATAACATAAGCAGTTGAATAACACGTATTTTGTAGGCATATTTATTATACACTGTACTCTTACAATAAAGTAAGCGAGAGTAAAGAAAATGTTATTAAGAAAATCATAAGGAAGAGAAAATACATTTATTAATACTATTCATTAAGAAGAAGTGGATCATCATCAAAGTCTTCATTGTCCACATGTCGAGTAGGCAGAGGAGGATTTGATCTTGCTGCCTTAGGGGTAGCAGAGGTAGAAGAGGTGGAGGAGGTGGAAGGGGAGGTGGGAGGGGCAGGCACACTGGGTGTAACTTTTATTGAAAAAAATCCCCACATAAGTGGACCTGCGCAGTCCAAACCTGTGTAGTCCAAAAGTCAACTGTACTCTGCTCCTCTTGCCACCCCCTATTCCATTCAAACCTATCCAGGTGGGGGTGTTTGCTTCCTTCTCTCTACTCTTTAGCGCCTCTCCCTAAAACCTACTTACATATCTGTGTGTCCACTAATAGTCATAATCCTTATCACAAAACAGGTGCTTCATTTTGCCTGTTTCCTAACCTCACTTAGCACCTGTCCTGTGACATCTGATACCCTCCCCTACTTAGGATACAGAGAAGGGCGTATTTTAGACATGGCACAGGGAAAGTGAATCAGAAATACAGAGAGAACAAGAAAAAAAAAGAATTATGCCTTGGGCATAATAGTATCCTCTCCATGCTGACCCCTCATATCAACCTCTGGCCAGTTAGTTCATGTGGTTACTCTATCTTGTTAAAGATACCAATACTGTGAACAAAATCAGTGTTTTCAAATATGGTTTCTAATCACTCTGATGAGAATCAGCTGGGGGCTGTTAAAGATGCAAATTCCTGGATCTCACTGCAGTCATTCAGAATCAGGATCACTGGGGATGCCTTCAGGAACTCACCTTTACATAAGACCTCCCCCGTAGTTAAGTTGAACAATCAACCACTGGTTAGATCTTGGTATAGACAGGACACACAGGCTCATTGAATCTATTGTCAGAGATTGCTGAAGCAGTTCTCTTTGCCAGTCATTCTTTTTTGTCTTTAGGAAAACAAGCAAGCAAACCAACAAAATCCCCATCTGTTTCAGTCGGTTAAAAAAATGGGAGACAATAATTGCATGCTACACATCCGATAAAGGGCTGATAACTAGAATCTATATAGAACTCAGGAAAATCAGCAAGAAAAAATCAAACAACCCAATTAAAAAATGGGCAAAGGACATGAATGGAAACTTGTCAAAAGAAGACACACTAACGGCCAATAAACATATGAAAAAATGCTCAACATCTCTAATCGTCACAGAAATGCCAATCAAAACCACAATGAGATATCACTTAACTCCAGTGAGAATGGCTTATATCAAAAAGTCCCAAAACAGTAAATGCTGGCATGCATGTGGAGAGATAGCAACACTCATACACTGCTGGTGGGACTGCAAACTATTACAACCTCTGTGGAAAGTAATATGGAAATATCTCAAAGAGCTACAGGTAGAACTACCTTTTTATTTTTTTTTTTAATTTCAGGATATTGCGGGCATACAAACATTTTGGTTACGTCTATGGCCATACCACCCTGAACTCGCCCAATCTCGTCTGATCTCGGAAGCTAAGCAGGGTCGGGCCTGGTTAGTACTTGGATGGGAGAACTACCATTTAATCCAACAATCCCATTAGTGGGCATCTACCCAAAGGAACAAAAGACATTCTATAAAAAAGACATCTGTACTGGAATGTTTATAGCAGCACAACTCACAATTGCAAAGATGTGGAAACAGCCCAAGTGCCCATCAATACATGAACAGATTAAGAAAATGTGGTATATGTATAACATGGAGTTCTACTCAGCTACAAAAACCAATGCTGATCTAGCACCTCTTATATTATCCTGAATAGAGCTGGAGCCCATTCTACTAAGTGAAGTATCACAAGAATGGAAAAATAAGCACCACATGTACTCACTATCAAATTGGTATTAACTAATCAACAGTTATGTGCACATATAGTAATAACATTCATCGGGTGTCAGGCAGGTGGGAGGGGAGAGGAGGGGACGGGTATATTCACACCAAATGGGTGCAGTGCGCACCGTCTGGGGGATGGACATGCTTGAAGCTCTGACTGGGGTGGGGCAAAGGCAATATATGTATCCTAAACATTTGTACCCCGGTAATATGCTGAAATTAAAAAAAATAAAAAAGTAGAATTTTTAGTATGAAAAAGATAAGTTAAAATTGTGTAGGCTTTATTATTTTAAAAATTCTCCATAAATGCTCAGAGTGGGGTATCCTTAAGGGCTGTTCAACAACTAAAAAGTATCACATAACATTTAGCAGCTACACTCTATAAGAATGGCTGATCTAACTGAAACATAATGCAAAGATAGGTTAATATCTGTGCCACCATTTCATAATAGCTCTTTCATATAAATAAACCCTGTAGAATAGAGATGGTAATTATTCTTTAAAAAATCCTTTTGTATTCACATGCCATGATATACGCTAAACATGGGCTGCAAAGAAATCACAAATGTCAGTAAGTTCACAGTAGAATATAAATAGTTGAAAGAAAATGAGAAAGATGATGAATGAGCGTTCCATCTGAGTAAGCAGTTGTAGATTCAATCTCTGTAACCTTTGGGGGCTAATTAGCAAGGCCCATAGGGTGAAGCTGATACCAGCGAATGCCCCAGGATATTGAAAATGTAATAAGTTTTTCTAATTTAAAAGGCAAGTTAGATATTTAAAATAGGCTTATTTCTCTGGTTGGTCAGAAACACTATTTTGCAAATTAAACTGTTGATTTTTAAAATGTCATTATAAATACTAAAACATTTACATGACTATGTAGATTGACATATTCTAGAAAACCAGCAGTTATAGAAAACTGTCTTTTATTTTTATTCCCTTGATTATCAAGACAATTTTTATCAAACCACAGGAAATGTATATAAAATGTATTAAAACTTGTTAATGTCTTATGTAAATTTCTGAATGTGTGTGTTAACACAAAAAAAATGATTTTAAACAAGATCAGTAAAATGTGGCTATTTTCTATAAAAAGAAAGAGATTATAATATGGTCAATTAAGACGAAAAAACTTTTATTACTGATATTATGAAGATTCAATGAGCCTGTCACTGATTATTAAGTGATAGTTAAATACCTTTTGCAAATCGACTTCAAAATTTTAGCTGCCAGATTGAATTGTGTTCTTTTGAGCCCTGGGAAAAAAATCATAATGGTTTTCTAAAGATTTTCTGATGTAATTAGAAAATCATTTATATCAATCTATTTATCACTCCCATAGGGTAGAATTGGTTGACTATGGGGAAAAACTTTATTTTTTAGTTATTTCCTTTATGGAATAATTGCATATGTTTTAGTCCAATTTATTGAGGCTTATTCAAAGGAAACACTAATTTGAGGGAATTATATTTATCACCTATAACCAAAAGCCTCAAGTGAATCTGAATAAACATGCAGTTTTGTTATTATGTAAAATATATTATTAGCCAAATTGCAAATATAGAATAATCAGCAGTTATATTGTTTCCTCCTGAGACCAGGGTTTTCAAATGTATATTTTTACTTTCTATATCTTTATGCAATATTGGTTGATTCCCTACTCTGGAACTTAATAGAATGAGTTCTCTAATCCTTGGATGATTTGAGCTTTATTTTGTCATTGGGTAAAAAGTATTAAGGTAGAAATGCCTCCTTTATACAGTAGCCTTGAAATAACTCCTAAATTGCTCTCCATAACTTGGCTTCCAATATTCTTTTTCTGTTCTTTATCTCAGGTTTTCTAAGACAGATGAGGATAAGAAATTAATTTGTGGATGACTAAACAATAGATGTAAAACAAAGGTTTGGAATCATATTTGGTAAAGCTTTAGATGGACACAGCTATTTTCACCAGTTAATTATTCCACAACATAACTTTTATACACACACACACACACACACACGCACACGCATGTATAATCTCATCTTCGTATTCAGTAGAATCAGTTTAAGAGAGCAGTGTCTGCCATATCAAACATTAGTGAGGATATGAAGCAGCTGGAACTTGCATACATTACTGGTGAGAACATAAAATGGTGCTACTACTTTGGAAAACAGCTTGCCAATTTCTTAGAAAGCTAAACACATACTACTTAGCAATTCTACTCCTGTAAATTTACTCAACATGCAAAAAAATATGTCCCCAAAAAGAATTGTGCAAGAATGTTTATAGCAGCACTATTTATAGCAATCAAAAGCTAAAAACAACCCAAATGTCCATCAATAAGAGAATGGACAAGGACACACTTGAAGCTCTGACTCGGATGGGGCAAGGGCAATATACATAACCCACACATTTGTACTCCTGTAACATGCTGAAATAAAAAAGAAAAAGAAAAAAAATAAGAGAATGGACAAGTACATTGAGGTATAACCACACAATGGAATATTACTCAGCAATAAAAAGAAAAAGGAGCTACAACAGGGATGGGATCTCACAGACATTATGCTGAGTAACAGAAGCCAGAAACAAAATAGCATATGCTATAATATTCCATTTATATGAAGATTACAAACATGCAAGACTATTCTATGGTGTTAGAAATTAGAATAATAATTGCCTTTAGTGGTTGGATAGTATGGAGAATTGATTAAAAATGGATACAAAGGAACTTTCTGGGGTGATGAATATGGTCCTTACCTTGATTAGGGAGGCAGTTGACCAGGTGTACACTGTTTTCAATACGCATTGAACTGTATATTTAATATCTGTGTATTTTACTGTATGTAAACTGGAATGCAATATAAAGACCTATATATATGCATAGATACATAAATGAATGGATGAATGAATGAATGAATGAAAAGTATAGTCTCTGGATTCAGAAATCCTATATTTAAATTTTGGCTCTAAAACTTCCTGGCTGTGTGACCTTGAACAAGTTACTTTATTTCTTTGTGCCTTATTTTCCTTAAACTTAATTTTTGGTAATAATAAGATGTTGTGAGAATAAAGTAAATTTATACATTTAAAGAGCACAGAACAGTGTCAGGGACATGGTAATGTTTTAATAATTCTTAGATATCATGGCATTATTATTTCCCCAGAGGCATAAAGACATCAGTTGGATTGTGACTCAACTTTTTCGTTTCATATAGAGTGTTTCTTTCTGGGTAGAAAGAGAGTTTATAAGCCAACTACGATGGTGTGTCTTCTTGGACAAGCAGATTTTTTATTGTAAAAATGAAGGCGCCAAATGATCACTTGTCATTTTATCGTGTTGACACTTAGCTAGATCTGTCCATAACTTAACTCTAGTAATTTTAACTGTTAATGTGGCAGGTGCAAAACCAAACATGTAAAGTTCAGTTGAGAGCATTGAAAATTTTTGCAGCATATATTTACATATTTTTTTACATTGCATTTCAAAATTCTTAGTTTAAATAAAGAGCCTTATGAGTAAAACTCTTGGACTCATTTACATAGAAGATAGAGAGAAAACCACTAATTTTCATAATTGAAAGAATAGAATTAGTCGAAGTGACTATAGCTCCAAGTTCATTCTCACTGAGTAAAGCTTCCTTTAAAAACAGTAGTGAAAAAAACTTTAATAATTTAAATAATTCTTCCCTGGGACTTATCTGTTAGCTGTAAGGGTCTTGAATTTCCTATTAGGAGATAAAGTACCAAAGACATTATGGATACTTCTGCCTGTCTGACCTTAATATTTTCTGTTTAGCATTGTATATGTGAGCAATAAGGAAGTCATTCCATCACCTCCCAGGACAGCTGTACTCACAATGAACGATCGAGGAAAAAATTGGTTTCTCCTACAGAGGTCATTCATTATTGTCCACGATTACTTACTTCTAAAGTCACACCTTACATTGTCAGCCCCTAAGGAGAACAGTTAAAACAGCAATAGACTTACCCGGTAGCAATTTACATTTATTGAATCATGGGAAAATGTTTCTTTTCCTTTACTGAAAGTACTGTCATCAGACTTCTTGTTTAAGAACTTGTTTATTTATATAAGGATATCTAGTTTTTTCCTATTCTGTTCAAAGAGAATGGTTATCCATCTTCTCTTTAAGACAAGGTTTAGACCTTGATGTCTGAAATTCTTCGATCCATTTATTGAATCTGTTAATGACATGATACTCTGATTTTTAATCCCTGTTTGGGATAATGTCATTCTATTAGCTGATCATAGATTGGAGTCTGTAAAAAGGGAAAAATATGGAGGTAAAGTCACCATTACATAAAAATAATTGAAGGTGGGGGGAAGATAATTAGCATTTAAATAGTGTCCATTTATACTAGACACTGTACTAAGCACTAGGTGTGCTATCTCAAGCTTTAGTCTGTTTGAGCTGCTATGATGAAATGCCATAGACTGGGTAGCTGCTTATAAGCAACAGAAATTTATTTCTCACAGTTCTGGAGTCTGGGAAGTCTGAGATCAAGGAACTGGCAGATTCGGTGTCTGGCAAGGGCCTGTTTTTTGGTTCATAGAAATGGCACTTTCTCACTGTGTCCTCACACGGTGGGAAGGGCAAGGCAGCTCTCTGGAGTCTCAGTTATAAGGGCACTAATCCCATTCATAGGGGCTTCACTTCCATGACTGAATGCTTTCCAAAGTTCCCACCTCCTAATACCATCACCTTGGGGGTTAGGATTTCAACAGATGAATTTAAGGGGGACACAAATATTCAGACCATAACATCTCAATAATTTTATTTTCTATACACTGATTACTTTAAATAATACATTTTTCTTAAGTGTAAAGATTGGTTGGACTTCTGTATCTCCTACTCCTAGAAAACCTTTCCCTGGGTTTATGAAGGAGGTCAGACACTGTAGACCCTGTTTTGTGTTTAGTCCATAGAGGCTATGATTTAACTGCAAAGTAAATGATGGTTCTTGAAGTCTTGATATCTGTCCATTAAGCCTGGAACTGAAGGGAACCACTCACTTCGCACACACAGAAAAAATCTTCTCCAAAAGGCCATGGCTGTTGCTGGCTGTGGGAAAACAACACCAGCTCTCACAACACCTCATCAAATGGATGCCTCCACGTAATACCTCCAACAAGATCATATTAGTCCAAATTATCTTCCTTCACCAGCTGTCAGAAATGTCAGGATTTTCCTGTAAATATTTCCGACATTCTGTTGGCAGATTCCTTATTGGATATAAATTGATCTAGTAAGGTGTTGGAGTGCATAATTAATCCTTCTTGCCTTTTGACTGTTACAAAGATGTCCAAAAGGCTTTTGCCAGGGCAAAAATTAATAAAGGGGCATTGAGGAAGAAATCAGTAAGCACTGGAAAAATGGGGGGAAAACACTGTATTTCAAGCAGGCTTTAAAAACTTCAATTTGAAAACTTGAGGGAAATTTATTGCAACATCTCTATGTAATTATTCAAAATCAAAATAAGAGTCATAATCTTATGCCTCTGAAGAAAGCCTCTTATAATAACGACCTTCTAGTTTAAAAAGATATGAAAGCAAAATTTCCCTAAGATGTCATCCAGATTGCCAAAACCATAAATTGCCCACCAGAATATGGTTAAAGAAAACAGGGCTTTAATTACCACTTAAGCTTCCTAGAAATTGAGGTTTAAATTTTTCAATGTTGGTAATTGAGCGTTCTCAATTGCCCTCTCATTTTCCTGTGTTCATCCATCTTTTAGGAAGCCTGAGAAAAAAAGTCCTTTCTAATTCAGTTTCAGACTGTCTATACAATGTTGGTGCTAAAGGTAATCACAACAATAACTAAGCCCTATCAATTCAATCATAGCAACTGGTTATAAATTATGATTAGAAAGCTTTATGCTCATTTTCTGAACAACCTCCACGGGTTAAACACTTAATTCTGACTAATAACACATTTTATATATCTCAAATTTACATACTTTATATACATATGTAATCATCTCATTGTTTGGTCCATTTGAAGGGAATCTTTTGATAATTTATACCAGAGAAGGAATGAAGGTTTTCTTTTTAGGCTCCTTGGACGGAGCACTTTGCGTAGCTGCTTCACTTGTGCTGTAGCTAAAGCAGGGCTCATGAGGCAGGAAAGAAGGGGCCACGTGAGATGGCAAGAGTACAGCGTGAAGACCAGGGCTGGTAGAGCTGACCTGGTAGCAGAGGCCAGCTGTAGAAGTACATGTTGGGGGTCAGGCCTCCACATATGTTAAATTATTGCTTCCATTTGGAAGGAGCAACATAATGGCTAATCCTCAAGGGTCAGCAAGCACACCACTATCCTTAAAGTCTGTCTATAGATGGTTAATACCTGTTCCAGACCTGTAAGACGAAAGCAGGTCACCAGAGCGTCTACACACCAGGCTGGAGTTGGGGCAGGACTTTAGGGAAGGGGGTTGGAATTCAAGGTAGGAACTATGGCTGAATATAAAGCCCCTAAGACTGGCAACATGTAAAACTGGTCTGATTAATGATAATCACTTCAGTTATAGTCATGGTCCTAATAAAGTGACAATTACTCCGTTTGGTAATTATGCTCTATCTGTGATGTTTTTAGGGAAAGGGTAGAAAGGTTATGTTTAATGGATATCTCTTGCTTCAGACAGGGTTACCCCAGGTCCTGGGATAAGTCTGAGCCTTCCAGGGAGAGATGTGGCTGGTTCTACCTAGGAGATGCTGGAGAAGAGAAAGGTACTAGGAAGGATGCAGGAGAGAGAATACACAGTTTTTAAGGGGTGGGGAAACTGCAGCCTTAGAGCCACATGTGGCCTTCTGGATCCTTGACTGTGGCCTGTTGACTGAATCCAAATTTTACAGAATGAATCCTTTTATTAAAAGGGGTGCAGCAGAGAAATATGAAGCTTTTCTTGCCTCCTTTGGTGCTTAATAAAGAACAATCTTAAAATCAGAAGGCTGCAGGTTCCCCACCCCTACTTAAGATCTCATAATTCTGTCAAAGGCAAAGATAAGTGTATGGATATGGATACACTTCAATTCCAATGAATGAATGCTAATTTTTAAAAATCATATTTCATAATATTATGTACCCAGCTATTTTCAAGTTGCCTGAGTATGGCTCTGAGGGAGTGAAGTGCAAGACCACAAAATGCACATGTATTTGTGAAATTAGAACATAGTTTTATGTTTTAAAAATTTGTCTTTAAGGCATAATTTACTACCCAAGTAAACACTTAATATATTTATGGGACATTTAAACTGAGGATAATCTAAGAATTTACTAGTTGTTCTTTGCCTTTCCAGATGGCTATTAATTGTGTAACTCTGAAATGTTTTATATAGCAATAGTTGGGGCAATGGAAGAATTAATTGAATGATAAAGGTTATGCCATTGGCATTCAGTATTCTGCCTTGTAGAGAGGAAAGGTGACATATGAGGCTCTGGTGTGAAGCACTATAAGATATACTATTTGGACACAGACACAAAGAGGAATACTGAAAGGCAGTCTGTGCAGTCTTTGGTACTCAGGATCAAATGGGGTCAGCTTACATCAAATGCCCCTAGGGCAAAGACTTTCATGTTTGTATGTGACTAACTTATCTTCAATGTTCAACAACAAAAAGGAAATGGTAAGAACATTAATTAATTATAAATATATGAAATCAAATACACCAACATGAAATACTGTCAGACTTTTTTTCTTTGAAGCTACCTCTTTGAAGAGATGTATGCTCAAATATTCAACAAATCCATCCCAATAGCTATTTTGGAAATCAAAGGGAAAAAATATAATGCAGATCTATTTTCATTAGGGCTTGAGTGCATGTGTTTTTTTGGTTTCTTTAGATTGGCACTGATAAAAATTGGCTTCCTTTTGAAAACTTCATCTTTGCAATTCACAGCTATGATTCTTCTCATCATTCTCTAGAGATATTTCTGTAATAATAAATTGTGGCTTGTCATCACTTATTTCAAGTGACTTTCAATAAAACAGTATTTTCAGATATCTATTAGATATCAGATATCATTTAGCCTTAATCTTAGATATGATAGTAATAATAACAGTAATAACTATTACTATTATTGAGCATTAGTGTGCACCAGGGATCTTAAGTGTTTTTTAAAAACATAATTTCATTTTATCCTCAAAATAATCTTATATGGGTAGCATTTATTTTCCCAGATTTACAGATGAGGAAACCAAGATTCATAGAGGGTAAATAACTTACATGAACTCTGGTAATTAGTAAGTGGCAGCCTTTGATATCTCAACATTGAATCAACTTTACTCCCCTACTCAAGCAACTGAATCCTGCTTGACAATGTCACACAACAGGATCGCCAGATGCAAATATTTCTTTAGCACTGTCTGCCGATTCTATACCATTTCTCTGTCCAATTCACTCAGTCCACTCTTCACTCTCAAACTTCTTGCCCTCCTTCTTGCCTTCTCACTCTAAGCAGATGAAATTGCCCCTTACTTCAAAGAGAAATTGAAGTAATCAGAGACAACCTTCCTTAAATCCTATCATTACACCTCTATAACTCACCACTTTAGCATCCATCCTCCTTCTTGTGATGGTCTCTCTTCTTCCTTTGGCAACCAACTCTTGATCTCCTCCCCTTTTACCTCCTCAGGACCGTACCACTGTCATGTGTCTTTTCTCTCTCCTGTAGATTAAATATAAAATGGGGATAACAATTATGCTGAACTCTGAGGGTGATTGCAAGGATTAAATAAGGATATATAAAATTAATGTATGAAAAAGTGTCTGACACAACTAACATTGGCTGAAAAATGAAGAAGATAATGAAGACGATGAGAAAGGCCACTCTACTCTCCAGCCATCCTTTTCATCATTGGAAACTATGATCATTACATTACTTCCTTCTTCTCTAGGATAAAACATTGGCAAAAGGATTAACAGTGGAATTTTGTTTTAAAGTACAAGAAAATGTCTGCACATGCTTTGGGAATAGCTGTGGTTTTATAGCAGGACGGTGCTTCGTAACTTGAGAAACAGGTTTAATATTCTTTCCTAGCAAAGAATGCTATCATATAAAATATCTGTTGCAGACAATATGCCGAGTGGTTGTTTTGTGAGCTAATATTATGATGCCAAGGAATTATAAAAAGATTTTAGATTCCTTAATATTGTTTTTTCCTCCAGATTTGTTCCTATATTCTCTTAAAGTTTCCTGGCAGAATTATTCATGTGCTAGTTTTAGCTTTTCAAGAGGTAACTGTAAAATTTCTATTAAAGGCAGCTCTCGGGGGCCACATAATTTTAATGAAATATAAAGTAAGTTCTGTGTGGAGAAAATTGTCTTTTCTTCCAGTTATTTTAAATAATCTATTATTTTCAATGGGTAGTAATGAACCAAATACACTTTCAGATAAGACTTTAACCTTTTAGAAGATATTATTTGAAAGTTTTTTTTGTGCTCATTTTCCTAAATTGCAGGACAAATTTGTGTTCTGTATTTTTATCTCCTCAATTCTCTTTCTCCATTTAGTTTTTTAAAAAAATTATTTTTTGATGTGTCTAGAATATTGGCACAATCTACCACTAGGTGATTTAATAACACTTTTTTTTTGTTATCCCTCAAGTGAAACCCGGATCATTGAGAAAATCAGTTGGAAAGAATATGCTTGTTTAGTTCAAGAATGCTGTGCCTGAAAAAAAAATACATGAAATTATATAGTTTAATCTTTTGAAGTTAATAATTTATAGACTACACATATGGAAGGTAAATTGTCTTATCCACAGGTAATCCAGGTGGTTAGAGACAGAGTAAGCTGTAATACCCAGGCCTCTGGGCTCCCTTCACACCGCCTTCCACCCAGTGTGAGGTCCAGAAATGCAGGAAATACACTTCTCTAGACGAGTGAAAGTTCTGCACAGCCAGTATTCTAAAAACATATTTATAATCATTTTCTAATTAATGCATAGTTAAGCAAATATTTTTCTCTTAATCTGAAAAAACATTTAAAATATATTAGTTTGCTTTTCTATTTTAAAAATAGTAGGTGCAATTTAAGCCTTTTTTGTTGCAGGATCTTAACTGCTTCTGATTCATTTTCTTAAATATGAATTATGGAGCATAATGAAAAAGTATTATAGTATAAAATAGACAAATGGTGACTTAAAAGGCTTTTTTTTTTTTTTAATTTCATGCAACTAAGTTAGCCAACTTAGCATCTCTGCATCTCAGTTTATAGGTTTGTAAAATGGGGATCATATCTGTTTTGCTTTTTTGGCAGGATTCTGAATGTCAAAGAAGTTGACCTATGTGAAAATGTCCTTTGAATTATAATATGTTCTATAATTCCATGGTGATATTGGGAGACTTGAAAAAAGGTATAGCAGTAAGTAGGGATATACCCGGGGAAGCCCAGCTGGCCAGTTTCCTAGAGCTTTCAGTGGGCGGTAAGTACATGGGTGAGTTCACCATGACCCAGGATTTGGTTCCCAGCCTTCGCATAGGCAGAAACCTAGATTGAAGTGAATTGATTCATAATAATAAATCTATAAACCAGCAAGAAAATTCCTGAATTTTAATGACTTGAAATGCTCATATTCCTTTGCCAGCACATCATCTTCCTGGCGTCAGACAGGATATAGACAAAAGAACTTTGTAGAGGAAGGAGTCTCTTCATTACATCCCAAATACATTAGAACAGAGTGGGGTGGTTCTCGTAAGAGATATTGTATCAAGCCATGAAGAAGACCTAATGAATCCTCTTTACCTTCATAACAGTAAGCAACTATTTAGCAGTTCTTTCCCCTGAAAAGTGTGGGATAAACGTGGCCAGCTTCTGTCTCTTTCAGCTTCCCTTTTTTGATGCTCCGGGCTAACTATTCCTCTTTCTGTTCATTCTTCCTGCAGACAGGGTGAAATGCAGTTTCTTTCTTTCTTTTTTGTTTACATTTGCAAGCACATTTCAAACCTGTACTGCTGTAATTATACCCAGGTCAAATTTATTGGCGTTTTAGTTGTTTCCAATTTGTTTTAATGGTTTGTAGTTTTTTGTGGAGAATTTTACCAAAGTTTCTAGACATTTTTGATGCAAACTAACTTTCAAAGAGCGTGCCAGGTTCAAAGACGTCCATTTTCTCTCTATCTCCAGGCAGAATAACCCAGTCTATTGTGAGGATAACTCATCACCACTCCTGGAACAGCATAGGCATTCATTCAATAAATGCTTTTTGAATGACCAGAGGCAGGAAGTAAATGAAAATATAAACTTACAAATATATTATCATCACTATAAAGTAATATAGTCTTTATCTTGTAGCCTATCTTTTCCTGAAAACAATCAAGGTTTATTTTTTAAACTAAAACCCCCACAAATTCTACCTGAATAAATACATGAAAATAAATTGTTACTAGGGAAACAATTGTGTTTTATTTAAGGTTTTCAAATCTGAACTGCAAGGAGCATTCTGCATGTAATTTAAATCTTAAAACAACCCTGAGAGGACAGATCCTAGACACAGAGAAATTAAGTACTTGCCCAGGTTCACATAGCTAGTACATGGACAGCAGAAATTCAAACCACTATACTGGTATAATATAAGCTTTTAAATTTATTACTATCATTATTACCATGTTTGGCCTGTGGGATATTCACTCATGTGGTAGATATTGATGGTTGGTCAAAAATGGGATCTGTCCACAGACTGAGGAAGGCCTAGACCACATTATGGAATTGGCCACGGCAGTTTAGGTCCAGGCCAAAGGACATATGTGTATCTTTGGCATCTCATATCACCATGCTGAGGAATTATAGGTATGATCTCAACACTATCAGCTGAATGTGAAAATATTACTCAAGCAGTCAATGTTATTTTTTGCTTTGGGAGGGGTGAGGAGCAGGGTATGAAAATTGCAGAATCAATTAGATGTTGGACTAAATTTGCTGAATTTGGCTGAATTAGAAAACACAAGCTTCTGCTTGCAGGTAAGAAAATGTTGCGTGCTTCCACAGCACAGCCATCGTGAAACTTGAACCCAAAGACAGTGGCAAAATATGTGACATCGAAGTCTGATCTTGGCTGCCTATAATGAATATCCTGCATGGTAGTCTAACCAAATAGCAATTAATTTTCTAAAACAATGGGAAGTCGAGACGTAGTCCAAGGCACAGTCAGTAACTTCGCTGTCATTAACGTCCCAGTCTCCACTCCACGCTTGGTGATCCTTATTACATACGGCTCTCAGAATCAAGGTTTGCCTCGTTGTTGAAATACGGCTGCTCTGCTGTTAGCCTTATGTCAGCATTTCTAGTGGGAAGAAAAAAAAAGTGATTGGTAGGAAGTATGGATTCTGTTGTAATGAAAATAAACACTTCTAGAAATACTAAGCAGAGTTTATTTCTCTCTCATTGGCCAGGACATTGGCTCTGCCTGAAAATGAAAATAGGAAATGAAGCATTTAACTTGGAAACCATGCCAACCTGAAAGACAGGGGGTTCTGAAAATTAGAATGAAGGGGAAAGTGGGTATTGTGTAAACAGTCAACAAACCTTCCATATTCTGTTCATGTTTTGGCATTAGACATCTTCAAGGCTGAAGTCTTGCAAGCATTCCAGTCATCCCAAATCTAAACATTGAACACCACAAATGTGTAAAGTACCAATCTAGGTACTGGTGAAATAAAACACAAGACATGGGGCTGATCTTATGAAGCTTGAAATCAAGTAGGGGCTTATGGTGCAAGAGTTTTAACAAGACAAGTTAGTGTATGACAAAGGTAGATGGTCTATGCCCATTAGTACTAGAGACTGAGAAAAGTAAATTGATTTTCTCCAGACTTTATTTTCCTTACAAACTCTTTCACTGCTCAGGTTATCAGAATAGGTCTCAGTGACTCAAAAACATGACAATTTTTCTTATTTTTCTTTCCTTTTATGCTTTTCTTTTTTACTCACTTGAGAAATACCTAGCGTACATTTTATGGGAATCTTATGGTAGAAAATATTATATTCTAGGGGAATCTTATGATAGAAAAAAGACACATATCAGAGAAAATAAAATGTAGGTCACTTTGAGGTAGAAGATAAAAACAAATGTCATGTTTTGAGCTTTAATCTAAAATCAGAAGCCTACTTGAAAAGATTGTAAAGTTATTAGAGACAAAAAGATCCCTTTAGGACCAAAAAGGAGGAAACTTTTTATATACGTTTTACCTGAGGGAAAGTAATTTTAAAGCAACCTGTTGTTAATCTTGCTTTCTTTCAATACTACAGCAATTTATAATTTAATATATTATTATCTTGCACAGTATTTATTATTGTGGTCAATACATTCTATTTGCTAAAGGGGCTCAGTCCTTATTCTTTGCCTAAAATTATGGTTAAAGAACATGGATTTTTGGCAGGTGCATGCATATTTGCAGAATAAATAAAGCCTGCCACCCACTTCAAAACCTATGCTGAACCGTAGTTAAGAGTTCCTGTTTCATAGAGACAAACGTGTTTGAAACTGCTTTAATATTCAGGCTACAGGCTTAGTTTGTTAAGAAGCAATAATTGAAGGAACTGAATTGAAATCACGTATTTCTTTATTTCATCACAGTGCCTACTGCTGAAGGTACAAAAACCTTTCTTTGACCTCTTAGTAGCAAATGAAGTATACTAAAATGAAAATAGAGATCTTGAATGGATAAAGGAGTTACTGAGGTTACACCATCAGTGACAAGTCTGGAAATAGTCCTCTGGTTTCCTAATCAATTTTTTGAACCATTCTGATTATTAACAAGATGAAAAAGAAAGCTACACCTGGGTCAGGAGCCTGGGACCATGCAATGTTTCATAATGAACAAATAGCATTTGGTTGGGTGTTTAAGAGACATTTTTAAAGTGAACCCACTAAAGAATGAGGCTTTTTTTTTTGTACACATCATAAATCTTTAAAATCATCCTATTGAGGTATGATTTCGGGAGACATCCCTGAGAAGAATTTTAAGGAATTCTGAAAGTATTTTAGGAAGAATATAGAATTATTAATATTATAGGGAAAGAGAGTGGTTGCAATGTTGGATATTTCTGACTGGGTTGATTGATTAACTTCAAATACTGTATTAAGAGCGTGGCATTTGTCAAATTATGTAACAGTTTCAGGTGGGGATATAGAAAGTTTTCTAGTGGTCTTCAAATCCATGCACTTTACTTTAACTTGGCTTATTATCTATCACAAAGTCCTTGGTTTTACATTTTTCCTGTAATTATATTTACTAAAAAATAATTTGACCACCAAATGAACATTGCAAATATCTTTGCCACAGAGAAATATATTTCAGACAATTGTAACTCATCTTTTATTCCGATCTATCCTACTCAATATAAAGTAGAATTCCTGCTCCTGAATCTTTCTATTATGCAGTTTGTTTGTCTGTAGAAATATCAACAAATAGCATCAAATATTATTTTTGCCCTATGGCCCAAGCTCCTTTAGGAGATTATATTAGTTTTCTCTTGTGGCCGTAACAAATTACCACAAATTTAGTGGCTTAAAACAATACAAATTTTACCTTACAAAATTGTGTTTTCATAAACTGCAAAACTATTATCTGTTAGTTCTGGGTATGAGAAGTCCAACCCAGGTTTCACTGGGCTGAAATCAATTTGTCAGCCTGCCTTTGGCCCTTTCTAGAGGCTCCAAATGAAAATCCATTTGCCTGGCTTTTCCAGTTCCTAGCAGCTCTCCTGAATCCTTGACTTGTGATCCCTTTCCTCCATCTTCAAAGCCAGCAACATCGCATGACTTTGACTGTTCTTCCACAATCCTGTCTGCTTCTGATTCTTTTCTTCTGCCTCCCTCTTATATAGCTAAGGACCAGTGCAATTACAGTGGGTCCACCCAGGTAATCTAGGACAGTATCCCATGTCAACTTTCTTAACTTAGTCACACCTGCAAAGTGCCTTTTGCAATGTAAGGTAATGTATTCCCATGTTCCCGGGATTGGGATGTGGACTTCCATGGGGAGCCATTGTTCTGCCTATCCCAGAGATGTTACCCACAACAATAACTAATGATGTTTCACCACTGCAACTCTTACCAGTTTCAACTCTCATCTCTGGGGTTCCTTCTTACTTGTGGTTCCTTAAAGTTACAATGGACCACGTCATACTTCCCTCATTGTTCTTGTTTGTTTAGTTCTTGTTTGTCATCCTTTTCTGGTATGGTACAGACATAAGTCCCTGAGGACACTTCTGAACAATATCAATCATTAATATTCTGTTGTTTGCCTACTGGACAGATGGCTTGTCTTTAACCTTGACACTGTCACTACAAGAATTTCTACCTACAAAATCGTAGAGAAGAAATTGAAAGACCTTTGAGAGGAAGCTGAAGCAATTACCTAACAGATGTAGAGGATTCCTCAAATATGTTTTATGCCATTATTACTGCAAAATATTTTGCCAAATAAAAATGGTGTGTGTGTGTGTGTGTGTAGGAGATGTGTTTCATAGTGAAATAAGCTCTGGGATGCCACACTTTATCTCCATGTATTGATCCATAATATGCATTAGGGGATGAGGGGGAAGTATTGAACTGTTGTTAAGAGAACAGGTTCTGGAGCTGCATAACATGGGGCAAGTTATTTAGTCTCTCTGAGCCCAGTTTCCTCATCTGTAAAACAGAGGGAAAAAAAAAAACTTCCTATCTCTTGAAATTAATATAAGTACTAAATGAGTTAACATTTGTAAAATATTTTGAATAATAAATTTTGTATGTTAAGTATTGTATGAAGGTTTATAAAATATAAGAAAATGGCTCTGAGAAAACATGCTATAATCTATTTAACTTTGTTTATCTTAGATTCTCTAGTGCTATTTGACCATGGAACTGCTTTCCCCCCAACCCTCTGAATAATATCTATTCACATTTTACAGAAGTACTTTTCAATGGAAAGCCCTTTGGAAAATATGGATATAATAACTTCTACTTTGTGTATTATTTAATAATTGTCTATGTACTTTCTAATGGTATTTGGATCTCTATGTTAAGAGGTGCATTTAAAACTAGGATATAATGCCATGAAGCAAGTGGCATTGTCTCCCACTAGCAGTTAGTTCAGGGCACATAGTTAACATGCAATACATATTTTTTAAATAAATAAACAAATAAAAATGAAACATACTTTTTTGTTACAGTTTTTCAGTTAGTGGGTACTAGCCACTTACTCTATATCTAATTCACTTTTTTTTCTGTTTATAAAGTTGAATTAGACAATTTTAAAAAGCAAAAACTTTATGACTCATTTGTAGACTGAAGTATCCATAAATAATTCTGATTTGTTAAGGTGGTATAAGCTTTTCTTAGCTTTCTTATTATTTCTTATAAGAAGCAGATAAGAAACTAAAAGGTACCAGTTGTTATATATGAATCACAGAGAAGAAATTTTTATGAACCAGAGGTCAAAATGGATTTGTTATACCAAATTAGTGTCAGTAAACAAGATAGCTCGGTGGCAATATGCAATTTCCATTTTATTTATACAATTCTATTCTAGCTTGCTTTCATTTAAGCTAAACGTTACTATTATAAGATAACAAAAATGTTGGCTTCTAGAGTATGATAGTTGGCAAAGTTCTGGATAACATATCCTTTAATGTGTTTAATTTAACTTTCCCATCCCTCTAACTTCATTCAATTACTTCTTGTTTGGTCCTCAGTGAAAACAGAAAACAGCTGTTCATCACCATCTGTGTAAAATTCTTTTACCTATTTAGAATTGTTGGATAACCCATCAGAATCTCTTCTCCAGAATTAATAACCTCAATTCCTTTTGCTGTTTTATTTCACTGAAATTAGTAAACATTTAGTGAACAACTATTGTGTACTGAGACAAAAAATATCACTTTTCTGTGAACACAGAATATAGTATCCTAAGGACAGAGAACAATATATATGAATTACTCTAACATAAGGAAAGTTATAACAAATATTATGAGGGATATATGAATTACTATGGAATTAAAAAAACAGGGAATCTTTGAAGGCTTACTGGATGTTGAAGATCGTGTAGAATTTTGGACAAAACCTATGTGCCAATCTAGCATATGACAAGTAGACTGAAGGAGCCAGAGTTTCAGGGACATGCTGCTGATGGGAAATGCAGTATATGTAGGGGTCAAATTGTGAAGAAGTCTAAATGCTTAAATGAAAAGTCTGAATTGTTGAATATTTTGAGCATTTTCAAAATTGTATTTTAGGAAAATTGGAAACAATGTGAAGAATGGATTGATAGGTCTGAATATATTGAGATAGGAAGACCAGCTCAGAGACTATTAATACAGAAAAGAGGTACTGAGGGTAACAGCCTGAAACTGGGTCAATGAGAAAAGAAAAAAATGGATGAGCACATGAGATATTTCAGAGATGAACACAATAGATTTGCTGGCTGATCGAATGGCAGAAGTGTTGGAAAGAGAGACAGAATAACTGCAGTAAATACAACCAAAAAAGTCTAAATTATAAATAACTTCTAAAAATTAATAAGAAAAATCTTGAGATTCCCATAAATCACAAAGGATATGAACTGTCAATTTAAAATAGGAAAAAACAATAGTTAATAGTCTAACCACATTGATATTATGTTAATTAAGAGAGCTATTTTGCCTTCGAAATCAGTAATTAAAAAATGTATACTGTTTAATGCTGATAAATGTATAGAGAGTTGGGCCCATTCATACATTGCTAATGGATGTATATTGGAGAAATTATACCTTATATCAAAAGCCAAAATACTCATACTGTTTGAAATGTTAATGCTTCCAGGAAATGATCCCATATTATTAATTTGAAATAACAAAAAGTATTAATCCATAAAATGTTTATAACAGCTTAATTTATAATATTGAAAAATGTTTAATTGTGTAAACATCTGGTATGATATTTTTGTAAATATGTCTTACTATGTTTAGTAAGATCTTTTTAAATAAAAATAGTTTCAAAAAATCACAGAAAAAGACTAAGAAGAATGATATCAAAGGTTCACATATATGGTCATGAGGTGATGAGATTATGGGTGACTATTCCCATGTGTTTATACTTTATAGTTTTTGCCTAGGTTTCTTGAAAAATTATGCACTATTTTTAAATCAGAAAAATCATGTAAAATTGTACAAAATTGTTTTTTTCTGAAGGTATGAAACCCTACAGAAAGCAAGGAGAGCAGACTGGTCAAGGAGAAAGTCCTTGGTGACTTTCAGATGGCATGTGAACAGTCCTGGATGTGAGATGGGAGCTATGCACCAGACGAGTTGGAGAGAGCGCAGACAGCACAGTGGCTCTGCACACCACGGGCCTTATATCAGGTGAGTATTAAAGTTGACAAATGCAGAATGGCAGATGGAATAAGACCTGTAGTAGCAAGCAGGATTCAACAAAGATTTATTTTTTTAATAGAGGACATTTAAGAATGTATGTTAGATGATGCTGGAGTAAGGTCCTAGAAGAAAAAGAATCAGGGTGATGGGAGATAGATAAAAGGTCCTCTCATTTGTTTTCAGATATCATTTATAGTGATTATATTTACTGAATTCAGTCAATTATTTACAGTAAAAAAATTCACATTCACATGCGTTTATGAATTAAGCACATTTCCTTATTTTAAAAATATCTTTTCATTTATAAGTTTGGCTTTTTGCTCCAAAATTGTGGGAATAGACTGTTTTATCTTCAGATTTTAAATGATCTCTTTTCTTTTTTTTCTTTGACAAAAATAGGAAGGAAAAAAAAAACAAATGAAACCTAGAATTTTTCAATGTATCTTAATAGCTTTTACATCATCCAGTTCTTGTATATGACCAAAATACAGATTTTATAACTTGAGTGATGAACCATCTGTGAGGTTAGCTTTTTTACTTTTTTATTTTAAAAATTCATCATAGATATTTTATTGTTTATAATTTTAATTGACAAATAATAATTATATGTATTTATGGTGTATAACGTGATGTTTTGATAAATGTTTACATTGTGGAATGATTCAATCAAGTTAATTAACAATTCCATCCATATTTCTCGATTTTTTTTGGTGGAAACTTTTTCATTCTTAATGTTTGGCTCCAATGTAATGGAATGTCAGTCACCAGATTCTTAGTAAAATTTCCCCATTTGACTAGCATAGTAGCTCTAGCCCACGGTCCGGTCAGTCCCCAACCCCTGGAGCTCTGGACTGGTTCCCAGTTGGTGGCCTGTTAGGAACCCACCATGCAGCAGGTGAGTAGTGCGAGAACAAGCAAGCTTCTACATTTACAGCTACTCCCCAGCGCTCACATCACCACATAAGCTCTGCCTCCTGTCAGATCAGCCAAGGCATTAGATTCTCATACGAGGGGGAACTCTACTGTGAACTGTGCATGCGAGGGATCTAGGTTGTATGCTCCTTATCTAATGCCTGATGATCTAATGTGAGGCTGAGATGGTGATGCTAGTGCTGGGGAGCGGCTGCAAATACAGATTATCATTAGCAGAGAGGTTTGACTGCACAGTAAATGTAATGGGCTTGAGTCATCCAGAAACTATCCCCTAACCCCGTCTGTGGAAGAATTGCTTTCCATGAAAACAATGCCTGGTGCCAAAAAGGTTGGGGACCGCTGGCTCTAGCCATGTCCTGGAAGCACAGTGGTGGATGATATTAACAGGATGATATTAATGGACTTTACAATTTATTGGAAAGATGGATATTTAAACAATTAGTGTGATGAGGAGTATAAGGTTCTATAACAGGGGATGCATCCTGCTGTAGGGAATCTTGAGGAAGTGAGATTTAAGTTGGGGTCTAAAGAATGAATAGAAGTCAGTAGACCAAGACGGCAGAAGAGTTTCAAAGTAAACTGATACACAAAGGGCACAAGGCCTGAGGTGCTGATTCTTTGAGAATCATAAAGGGTCTCACGGATCATGGTAAAAATGCTGCAATTTAAGCCTAAAGGCAATGGGAGGTCTCTGGAAAGATGGAAGCTGGGAAGTAGTATGATCCTATTACAGTTTAAAAAACTTCATTCTGGCTGCAGCAAGAAGCAGAGTGCAGGGGGCAGTGGTAGGCAAAGCTGATTTGAGAAAATGATCATTATCTAAGAGAAAGATGTGTGGCTTTGGACTGTGGTGTTGGCAGTAGGGCTCGAGAGAAGAACATGGATTTCAGAGAATTGTAGGAAATACAGTTGACAAGATTTAGGATGGTGCTGTCCAATAGCAATATAATGAGAGCCACATATGTAATTTCAAGGTTAAAGAAAAAAGAAACAAAACATGTGAGATTAATTTTTCTCTTTTTTTGAGATGTGGTCTTTCTATGTTGCCCTGGCTGGTCTCGAACTCCTGGGCTCAAGCAATCCTCCTACCTCTCAGCCTCAGGAGTCGCTGGGGCTACGGGTGCATGCTGTCACACCCAGGGAGATTAATTTTAATAATATATTTAATTTAACCCAATATGCCCAAATTATTATCATTTCAATGTGCAATCAATATTAAAAAATATTGAGATATTTTATAATCTTCCAAATCCAGAGTGTAATTTACACTTAAAGCACCTTTCATTTTGTACTGGTACACCTTAAGAGCTCTATAATCAAATATGGCCAGTGGTTAAATATTTGGAGGAACTTTGGGTGCAGATTCTAATTCTATTGCTTGGCTTGGCAGCTTTTATAATCTTTAGTAAACTAATAGTCTACGCTGAACACCTTATTGCATCATTGTAATGATTAAATGAAGTAGTATATATGAAAATGAATGATGTTCAATAAAAGATTGCTTAATATGAGAAACTGGTAGTTGTCTGTTTAGGCATTGTCTTTATGATGCTAAAATAAGAGACAATTTATTCAAATCAGTGAGGAAACATTTTTCCACTGAATTTTTTAATAAAGACTGAAAATAAAAAACAATTGGTTGCTTACTACAGACAAACTACAATTTAGAATTATTGGCATGGATTGCATCCTTAGGTAAAAGGTAAGCAATACACTAGTGTGTAAAACTGTGCTTTAATAGCACTAATATTTTTGTTTCAGAAAGAAAAGGTGCAATACTGGGCCAAAATAGTGACATTGCATCATTTTTCATGTTCTATTAGTTGCCATGAACAACTCTTTTATTGTGTCTGAATGCATTAAATCTCTAGCAAACACTGCAGAGAAACCTGTTACCATCAATAGTTGTAATGTCTCTGTGAAATGATTTATTTTAGAAGCTGAAGTAAGACTTTCCTTTCTTTTGGTAGAGGTCACAAAAAATGCTCAGGCTGCTTTTGATCATGCCTACCTGGTTGATGAATTAAAATAGTCAACACATCAAACCAATTTTCAGATGTTTTCTCCTTTTTTCATTCTGTGGGAATTTTTCCATAGACACATGACAGGAGAATTTAGCCTAAGGCAACTGATTAATCAATCATATGATTTTCTAGACAGCATTTCTATTAGGGAATGAAGCTCTTTAACTGGAGCAGCATAATTGAACTGTGAGCAGCATATTGGGAAGATAACCACTTTTGCCCATTTCCTACATCCTAGTTGATGATCTTTTAAAAAAGCAATTTTAATTAAGCCTTTTTTCTGCTTACCATACTGTAACAACTCCTCATGCTTTTAGATCAAAACCATAGTCTTTAAGACGGTCCATATGGATCTGCATAGTATACCTATCTCTCCATATTCATCTTACAATTTGTCCCCTACATATCATACCTCCTGTTCTGTTGACCTACATACACATTCTTTGCTCTCACCATTTCAGCCAAACTGGATTTCTGTGGTTCATCATGTGTGCAATATTTCCTCCTGCAGGGACCTTTTCATATGCCATTTCCTATGTTTGGAATAATATGTTTCTACCCATCTCCTTTTGCTTTGTTAAAATTAAACTTATTCTAAGATAAAATAAAAAGTTTAATTATAGTTTCACATGTGATTATAAGAAATAATACAGACAGATCCCACATTTTCTCTATACAGTTCCCCAGTAGTAACATCTTGCAAAGTTACAGTTCAATATTATAACAGGGACATTGATCTGATCACTACATATTGTATGTATTGAAATGTCACTATGTACCTCATAAATATGTACAACTATCATATGTCAACTAAAAATATGACTAAATAAAAATAAATAATATTTTTAAAAGAAGTTAAAACAATAAGATACAGAACATGTTCATCACAAGGATCCCTAACGTTGCCCTTTTCTAACCACATCTACTTCCCTCCTGCACTCCCACTCCCTACTTACCTCTGGCCTCCACCAATCTGTTCACTAGTTCTATAATTTGTCATTTCGAGAATGCTACATGTAAAAATAAAAGAATGTTATATAAACAGAATTGTGGAACAAGTAATATATTGGCTTTTTTCACTCAGCTTAATTCTTTGGACATCCACCCAAGTTGTTGAGTGCGTCACTTTTTATTGTGGCTGTACCTTAGTTTGCTTAGCCATTCACCCACTGAAGGGCATCTGGATGTTTCCAGTTGTGGGCTATCATGAACAATGCTGCTATAAACATTCGTGCACATGTTTTTATGTGACCATAAATCTTCATTTCTCTGGGGTAAATGACCAGAAGTACAACTACTGCGTGGCATGGTAGTTCCATCTTGTTTTTTAAAAACCTGCCAAGATGTTTTCCAGAGTGACTGTCCTATTCTTCATTACCACCAGCAATATGTGAGTGATCTGGTTTCTGTGCATCCTCACCAGCATTTGGTCTTATTGCTAATTTTTATTTTAGTCCTTCTGTTAGGTGTATAGTAATACCTCATTGTGATTTTAATTTGCACATTCCTAATGGCTAATGATGTCGAATATCCTTTCACGTGCTTATTTGCCATTTGTATGTCTTCTGTAAAATGTTTCTTCATGTCTTTTGCCTCTGTTCTAGTTGAATTGTTTGATTTTGTACTGGTGAGTTTTGGAAGCTCTTTGTATATTTTAGATACATTATTTGATTTGTGGGTTGATTCTCCCTGTAGCTTTTGTTTTCATCTTCTTAACAAGGTTTTGTTCAGAATAAAAGTTTTAAATTTTATGAAGTCCAATTTATCACTTTTTCCTTTTCAGATCATGTTTTGGTGTCAGGTCTAAGAACTCTTCACCTAGTTCTGGAATACGAAAGTTTTCTATTTTTTTCTAAAATGTTATAGTTCTGTGTTTTACTTTTAAGTCTGTGTCCATTCTGGCTTATTTTTATGTTAGCTGTGAGACTGAGGTCAAGGTTTATTTTATTGCCTATGAATGTCTTATTGCTCTGGTACTATTTATTGAAAAGACAATTTGTCCTCTGTTGAATTGCTTTTTAACCTTTGTCAAAAAATCATTTGGACATATTTATGTGCATCTATGTCTGTGTTCTCTGTCCTGTTCCATTGATCTATGTGTCTACTTGTCTGCCAATACCACACAGCCTTGATTACTATAGCCATATAATAAGTTTCAAAATTGGGTAGATGAATTCCTTCCACTTCATCCTTTTTTCCAAAATTGTTTTAGATATTCTAGTTCCTTTACCTTTTAATATAAACTTAAGAACACTCTTGTCTATATCTACAAAAATTCTTGTTTGGGTTTTGATAGGAGTTGCATTAAATCTGTGTATCTGTTTGGGGAAAAACTTGCCATGTTTACTATGTTGAGTCTTCCAAACCATAAACATGATATTTCTCTTATTTAGCTCTTTAATTTTTTTCTTCAGTGTGCCTAGTTTAAGCATATAAGTATTATACATGTTTTGTCAGATTTATACCCAATTATTTCATTTTTGGAGCAATTGTAAATGATATTGTATATTAATTCTGGTGTCAGGCCAGGCGTGGTGGCTCACGCCTGTAATCCTAGCACTCTGGGAGGCTGAGGCAGGAGGATCGCTTGAGTTTTGGAGTTCGAGACCAGCCAGAGCAAGAGTGAGACCCTGTCTATACTAAAAATAGAAAAAAATTAGCCAGGCGTGGTGGCACACACCTATAGTCCTAGCTGCTCGGGAGGCTGAGGCAGGAGGATGGCTTGAGCCCCGGAGTTTGAGGCTGCTGTGAGCTAGGCTGATGCCATGGCAGTCTACCTAGTGCAACAGAGTGAGACTCTGTCTCAAAAAAAAAGAGAAAAAGAAAAAAAAAATTCTGGTGTCCACATATTCAATTGCTAGCATATAGAAATATACTCACTCTCCTACATTCTTTTAGAGTAGGTCTCTAGTGACAAATTCTCTCAGTTTTCTTTCATCTGAGAATGTGTTGATTTCTTCTTCATTCTTAAGGGTTATTCCTCTGGGTATAATTCTGTGTTGACATATTTTCTGAGAAATATTGTGCCACTTTCTCTGACTTCTGTGGTACCTGATGAGAAATCTGCTGCTGTTTGAATTATTCCTCTATTGGTAAGGTGTTATTTTTCTCTGGCTGTGTCCAAGATTCTTTTCTTTCTCTTTCTAGAAATTTTCAGAAGTTTAATTATGAAGTTTTATGGCATGGGTTTCTTTAGGTTTATCCTGTTTGGGGTTTGCTCAACTTTTTGAATCTCTAGGTTTATATCTCTTGCCAAGTTTGAAAAGTTTTCATTCATTGTTTCTTCTAGTACTTTTAAAATCCTATCCTCTTTTCCTTTTCCTTCCTGGACTCTGAAGACATGAATATTATATATATATATTTTTTTATAGTTTCACAGGTTTCCAAGGCTAGGTTTTTTTCAGTGTATTTTCTCTTTGTTTTTCAGATTGTATAATTTCAATTTTTCTAATTTCCTGTTCACTGATTCCTTCCTCTGTCCCCTCTATTCTCCTGGTGAGCCCAATCACTGAGCTTCTTAGTTCAATTATTATATTTTTCAGTTCTAAATTTTTAATTCTATATTTCTTTATGTTTTCTTTCTTTGTTGAGCCTTTTGATTTCTTTGATGAGGATTTCTATTTTTTTGGTTTTTTACAAAAATGCTGGTAATTTCTTGTTGAAGCAGCTTTATCATGGTTGCTTGAAAATCTTTGTCAGATCATTTTAACATTCTTTCATATTGGTGTTGTCATCTATTGATTTTCTTTTTCATTCAGTTTGTGATAGTCCTGGATCTTGACTTAGCTAGTGATTTTCTATCGAAACCTAGGCATTTTCCTACTATGTTCTGACACTCTGAATTTCATTTAGATCTTTTTTTCCCTTTGATGTTATTCCAGAAGGGGAGGCGGGAGAAGAGATGCCACTTCATTACTTCCAAGTGGAAATAGAAACTCAAGTTCCCCATACAGCCTCCGTTGACTTGTGAGTGAGGGGCTCCTTGTTAATCCTGGGCAGTGGATAGAGTTTGGCTCCATAAGGGATCTCCACTGACACCATAGTGGGTATGCTTCATTATCTCTGCTGATTGTGAAGGATCCGACTCTCCCATCCAAGCACTAACCAGGCCTGACCCTGCTTAGCTTCCAAGATCAGACGAGATCGGGCATGTTCAGGGTGGTGTGGCTGTAGATGGATCTGACTCTCCACTAAGCTTCCTTAACACCAACACAGTTAGGAGAGAGAAGGGCATCTCTTTACTGCAGGGTGGTGTGGAAGTCTAGGCTATCTATGTGATCTACATTGATACTATTGCGGGGAGGACTAATTATTGACTATCGGGATGAATTACATCTCTTTATTTAACATTTTCTGCCATTCCTCCTAGTGGGTATTTTGGGACACTTGTTACAGCCTTTTGAGCGTAGAAGTGTAGGATCTCCACTCATCCTTTGTTGGCATGAGTAGTGGCATGGCTACAGTTTTTCTGTGGTGTTTGGCCAGAGTAAAATGATTATTGTCTAAAAGTTTTCCATCTTAATACTTTTTCCTTTTCCTCATTGTTTGGTTTATGGGAACTCTTTTTCTATATCTATTCATGTTTCTCAGTTACCAGTTTCTTAAGTTCCAAGTCTAGGATATACAAGGCAAAAAGATAACCTAAGAAACTTACCACCCTGTCATTCTTTGAGTCCTATGTTCTCTAGCCAAATTGGCTTCTCTCCACCTTTCAGAGTCTTCTGATATTTGTTTAATATATAATGTCCAAAGATTTTCCTTGTATTTAGCATGAATAACAGGAAAACATGTGTCTACTCAATCTTACCAGAAATGATAATGACCGTTGTTTTTTTAAAGTTTCCTTCATTCTTTAGATCCTAGTTCAACAACACTTCTGTAGGAAACCCTTCTCTGACTTCTCTTAGGGCCTAAGTCAATTGAATATTAGAGGCTCTCATAGAAGCATGTGTTTCTTTCCTTCCTAACATGTATTTTAAAATCAAAATTTTAAATGAATTTGACTGATTATTTGATGAATTTTCTATTTCATTAGATTCTAAGCTTTATGGGGGTAGTGATTATGGCTGTATTTTAATTACTATTTTATTCACAGTGCTTAGCACTCTGCTTGTACACTAATAGTAAATTCTTAATAACATGTATGAAATAAGTAAGGCTATGTAATAAAATAGAAAGGGCTTTAGTATAGTTAGATTTTGCCACTCTGCTAGATGTGTAATTTTATAAGTCTCTTTTGTCCTTTATATTCTATTTTCTCATATGTTGATATTAAGTAACAAGTCTTCGTAAAATGTGTGGCACAATGACAACCAATAGCTATTAGTTCCTGAAACTGGCTTTGTTTTTCTTTATATCTTTGGTGAAAAGCACATTTCCCAGGAAATGATAGAAATTAAATAATTTTTGAATGGAATTAAATTGATATGCTTGTTATAATTTAATGGGACTGATATAAGTTTTCTGATATAACATTATACATCTAGGAAAATGTAAATAAAAGGAATAAAATCTTAGATAGAAACATAGTTTTGTTTAGAAAGCAAAAATGCTCTTTTATCAATAGTTTACCCTTGAACTAGAACAGCAAGATGAAAGTGGTAAATAAATTTTCAAGGAAAGAGTACAAATATTTACTGTGTAATAATCACCATAGAAAGTTACAAGAACATTTGGAAACATAAAAAGAATGCAAAATGTGCTTAGAGCCAAAAAGTCCTCTGAAGTAGGTAAGAGAATTTTTGTCCAATGGAATCAGTTGTACCTCTTACTGAGTCAGGTAGAGGGAACAGAGAAAAGTAACATTTGCTTTCTTAGACATCAAAATACGTACTTGGCATTGGGCGTGGGGGAAAAAGAGCTGTAGAAAGTGGGTTTACAGCTTTTTGTTGACCTGTTCTTTAGCAGCTCAGGTTTGTGTCATGAACCATGTGGCACTGCCTATAGGATGACTATGAAGGGATTATCCTTGGGGTTAAAGGTTCCTATTGAATTTTAAGCAACATGATATATATAGGATACTAGATGCTTCCAGCTCCTGAGAAGGCTGCAACTTGTGGTTGTGAGAAAGATAAAAAGCACAGGGAAATATGGAGCATCTCTGCTTCAGATGTGATTGAAAAGGGGATGATAGTGAGATAGGGGATCACCAGTGAACCCGTATAAATAATGGTAAATATTTCTCTAACATGTACTATGCAGCAGGCACTGCTCTATGAGTTTTACATGTATTTAAATTATTTAAGCTATCATGATTGATGCTCATATCATGATATTCATGTTGGGATATGGAAGTCACACTATTCTCCTAGGTCTATTGACACTCTGCCTCCCCAGGGAGAAGGGGGTGTGTGCTTGGGATGGTAGAACAGATATCTTATGCCCACTCCTATGTTTCCTGCTGTGGGTTGATTTGTGTCCCCTCCTCAAACCCCAATCCTTGCCAGTCATATGGTGAAGTCCTAATCTCTAGTGCTTCAGAACATGGCCTTCTTTATAAATACGGTAGTGGATGTAATTAGTTAAGATAAGGTCATACTAGGGAAGGGTAGACCCATAAGCTGATATGACTGGTGTTCTTATAAATAATAATTTTTTAAAAAGGAGGAGATGTGTACATACATGCGCATGTAGGGAGAATGCCACAGGAACATGAAGACAGTCATCTACAAGCCGTCTACAAGTCAAGAAGACAAGCCTGGAATAGATCTTGCCCTCATAGCCCTCAGAAGGAACCAACCCTGTCAACATCTTGATTTCTGACTTCTAGCCTCCAGAACTGTAAGACAATATATTTCTATTGTTTATACTGTGTTATGACATCATTAGCAAATTAATATACTTTCTTTGGAGCAGTGATCTTGATAATCTTGGAGGCTATATATTCCTTTGAAAACATTTAAAAAGAAAGAAATACCAATAGAGGCTCTTGCCAGAGCAATTCCACTTGCATGAAGTATCTAAAATAGTCACATTCACAGAATCGAAGACTGGAATGGCAATGGCCAGGGGCTGGGGCAAGGGGGAAATAGAGAGTTAGTAGTCAACAGGCATAAAGTTTCAGTTGAGCAAGATGAGTAAACCCTAGAGTTTTGCTGTGCAACATTACACCTGTAGTCAACAATCATGTATTGTATGCTTAAAAATTTGTTAAGAATATAGATCTCGTGTTAAGTGTTCTTATCATAATAAAATAGAAAAAAATTTAACAAAAGATAGCTGCTTTTTAAAGATAGCTTTCCAGAGAAGAAAACTAGATTATACTTGGGTTATGCTCCAACTTCCAAATTGCATCTGGTTTCTCTTATCTGTGAATTATTCACATTCCCTCAATTTAACTTTGTGGAACCAAACTGCTGAACTTTTGTGGCTTGATGTGCTCTTTTGGATTATGTCATGCAGAAAAAAGATTTCTGACTATGTACCATAAACAACATGTGCTTTAAAATCAGGGCTATTGTTTAAAATGAACAAGCTTTTGAATTCTTAATGATATGTATTTCTTGTATTATGGGAAGTGAAATACTATTAATACTTTTAAGTTTGATTCTTTTGTTTTCCTAATTTTCAATTATTTTCTGAAGATTATGCCAAACATAAATCTTTATATAAAGACAGTATTTCTTCAACATGAACAATTATCAATGTTTTCAGTTTCTAATTTTGTTGCTTCAATTTTAATTGTAATTTGTTTTGTGAGCCAGACTTGCTTTAAATGAATGTAAGAGTTTCTACTGTTTGATGTTCTACAAAATGAGTACACCTGAATTGCAGACATTAACAATTATCATGCATCAGTTTTTATTGTCACCCCTCCCCTTTTATATAGGAGTGAGTTTAGAGGAAACCACTATTCTCTGAACAATTTTTTAAAATCAAAAGTAACTATGTGCCTCCTAGAATAATGGCAGAATATGTTTTTAAATTCTGAATTCTATAACTACATTTAGCTGAAGTGCATTGCCTTATGAACACTTCCAAGATGGAGCACTGTGCTTTTGATTGCTGCTTTTGGAGTCTCATTAAGAAGCTAAAAGGTCAAAGGAATAGCAACTGAAGCGAAATACATTCATTTACAATACACAGAACAATTAAAATGTAGAAATCTGCCATATACATCATGCGTTTCTCCAGGGATATTTGTATAATGCAGAGTCCTCTTTTTCTAGGTAGCTGATGTGTCTAAGTGGTTATATTTATTCTACCAAATGTCTGTAGAGTTGTACTAGTGGAGAAATATTTTGGATTACCAATTGTTTGTTTCATAAAATAGTTTCTGGACCAGAAGATGGTATCAGATCAGATTTTTTTTTAATAAAATGAATTCTCTCTCCTCATTGATTTCCACTTTCCTAAGAAATAGGCATTCTTCATAAGACCTCTGCTCTTACACACGCTTTTAAAATTTCATGAGGTGAAGAGGGAACACAATGATTTCAGCCCTTGGAAAGTCTCCCATTGAGGGGTGACATCAGATTGACAAAAAAATGCACATAGAGTACAAACTAACTTAAAATTCAGTTTTCCCAGAAGAGTTTGATCTAGCTTGAAATTCAATTTTCTCAGGCACATTCCAGGAATTTATTTCTTCTAGTAGTAAGGAGATTATTTTCATGTCTATGTGATGACATCTTACAAAGGAATCAAATTAGAGCTTTCCTCAACCTGTAATATTTTTCTTCCCTAATATATTAAGAGACTAGCATATTTTTAAAAACCTTGCTATTTGTTTTCTCACATTATTTAGCTTCTATTATCTTTGGCTCTTAAATATTTCAAAAAATTGTAATAAAATAACCTCAAAACCTAGATTTTTGTTCTCTGTTACGGTATTTAACGTTCTCACATGTATTTGGAGCTATCATATTACAGACACTGGTTTAGATACTAAGAATGAAGTAGTAAATCTAGGTGCCAAGAATTTTACAGTGAATTATACAGTTAAAAATCTCTGTCTATATACACAAAAATCTCCATTTTTGTATATATATTTATATTCCTTTGTTCTTTCCACCTCCAACCTCCAGCGAAAATTCCAAAATGTTTTCACCAACCTTACCATTTTAAAGGTTGCATAACTTTTTAAGGAAATCACTGAATTATTTTCAATCTGAGGAGACATCACTAACGGTATTCCTTGCAGGTGTGAACTGAATCCAATGCTATTTAATGTTTTTGTCAATGAACAAGATCAGTGTTTTCCAAAGTGTGTCTTTGGACCACCTGTGGCAGAATCACCTTTAGAGTTAAAGTTTCTAAAATCGACTTCATAGCTCCTGATTAAGAGTATCAGGATGAGAATCAGGAATCTGCATTTTAACTAGCAAACCAAGTGATCCTTATACATGCTGAAGTCTAAGGATTAATTACTTTACTATATCAAGAGCTGAAGGAAGCAAATATTAAATTAGAAAATGATGACAAGCAATTGCGATAGGGAGTTTAGAATCAAAAGAAAACAATAAATTTTAATATTGTTATTATTTTAGGAGAAATTAGAAAAGGATATTTGTAAAAATTGATGAAAAAAATGTCCAAACAGTTGATCATGAAGTTACATACACACATACATAAAGCATATGTCTGTAATGCAACATATAGTGAGCATGAGGTTCACATATTTAAGGTGCTTCCCAAATGCCAGTTTAGGGTCTTCCCTTCCATGTCCTGCTGTTACTATTTTCATTTTACAAATGAAGAAGACTAGAGCACAGAAAGAGTAGATAACTTTCACAAAGAAACACAGGAAGTAAATCCTGGAACCAGGGTCACAAACCCTGGGGTTGAGCTACATAATCTATGCTCTTACCTACTCCTGTCACTAAAGAAAACCAGGAATCATCTCAGGCCCCACACGTACTGCTTTTTGAAAGAATTATACAGCGGTGAAAACAATTTAGCCCAATTTTGCTAAATGTTTATGACATACTATTTCATTGATCAAAATTAGCTGGGGAATAAGAAAGCAAAATAAATACAGATCTATTCGAGGTGAGTGTCCACTTATACAATTCAAGTCTATATTGAAATTGGTTCTAGACAATAGTTAATATTCTAAAGCTCCTGTAAAGCTAAAATAAACCCATACTGCATCTTAATGACATGCTTCTCTATACAACTTTCTTAAGACCCGCATATAAAACAATCCAATATTCAAGTTGAATTCTTTGAGGTGGCCTTTTCTCTCTATATATGTATTTTGACCAGTATCTTTTAAACTAGTTATAAAGAAAACAACATTAAAGGCATATATAATAATATCACATACTAAGGGCCTTCCTAGAATTCTCTCAAGGATCATTCTAGGGAAGACAAAGCTACAATTAAAGAAAGAAATGCCCTTTAGAGGGTCTATGTTTGCATAAAACCTTATGTTTAGCCCTTTCTGCCTTTTCTTCCTTTTCTTTTCTTTTTCTTTCTCTCTCTTTCTTTCTTTCTTTCTTTCTTTCTTTCTTTCTTTCTCTCTCTCTCTCTCTCTTTTCTTTTCTTTTCTTTTCTTTTCCTTTCCTTTCCTTTCTTTTCTTTTCTTTTCTTTTCTTTCTTTCTTTCTTTCCTGACAGGATCTCACTCTGTTGACCAGGCTCGCACACCGTGGCGCGATCACAGCTCACTGCAGCCTCGAATGGATTATGCTCACCCAGTTTTCATTTGGAATGTTCCAAGGCACTCTCTCCTTATCATTTTCTTAGCCTATCTAATCATTTAATACAGGTTTAAGTGCTGTCACCTATTTGAAGCTTTTCTTTATTGCCCGACTTTTGCTAATCTCTTGGTCTCCCTTCTCTTAAAACATAAAAATATTCTCGAGATATGAAGTGGTGTGAAAGGGTAAAAACATTATTTTCTGAACAACTGGCACCAGATTTTCTCCTAGGGAGATGACTATTTCTGGTTAAGTAAATTCTTTGATGTCCACTTAGGAAGAGAATATAAGAACATGAGAATGAGTGTTACCAAGGGACAAGGGAAAAACAAAATTGATGGAAAATTGAGAGTAGAGAGGAGTAGAAACTGAAGGGAAAAACAGAGAGACACATAACATGGACTTGGCAGGGGGGCGGGGAGCTGGACACTGATGGAAGTGACCCAGCAGATGTCTAAGATTGAATTTTCAGTCATTTGTGTGGCTGTGTCTTCTTCCCAAACATTTGTGTGAAGCCTGCTACACACAGAGGTCTGGTGGGAGTGGTTTCTATGGAAATCAGATGAAATCAGAGGAGGTCTGTGGTCGAGTCAGAGTGGAGCAGAGAGGATGAAGGAACAACTAGCCATCAGAAGGTCCAGGATTAAGAAGAAAGGATAGGTAAGAACCAGAGAGAGCTGGAAGAAATAGCTGGGAGTTTGCAGAAATTCAGAGGAATTCATTAAATTTCCTACTGGATGAGGAATGAGGTTCAAACTAATCTTCTATGGATCTTGAGGAGTAGGATGACTCAAGTGGACATTTGGATTGATAGCCTTATATTTAGTCACCATTTTATGTGATTATGTCTTATCCTTTCAACTAATTCAAGTTTCGAGTTAGCAGGGCGTTCTGGTCTTTTTATTTGTTAATCATTTTATGCATAGCACATTTTGTGGTTGCCACATATGTGGTAGGTTGCCACATATTCATTGAATTTTTTTGTACAAGAGTGAAAAATGTGGAGGATTGTGAATGAAAAATGTCCTAGTTTTAATATATTTAAGTTATTCTCTTGTGGATCTTGTAAATCCTGAGCCTTCAAATTTTAATAGAAACTGCTTATTGAAAATAACTTTGTCCATGCCTCTATTTCTAGAATGTCTGGGTTATTTAATATTTCTATAGAATGAAAGGGTCATTCTTTTAAAATAACATCCAAAAACTACTTTTCTATATGATACAATTAGCTTAATTTTCCTAAAGTTTAGTTTAATTTCTTAGCAAGTACTTTAGACCTTATGTGTGTGTTCCAAAGCCTATGATTATTTTAACTTTGTAAGTTAAAATCTATGGCTAAGCTCATTATATTTTTAATACTGAAAGTGCATTTGTTTTCCTATGAAGATTCTAAATATTTTGAGTAATTACACTTGGCATCTAGAATTTTGTTGGAGGATGCAGAAAAAATACTATTTGGCACCACTTATGGATAAAGAAATCAAAGCATAAATAAGTGGGTAAGGCACAGGATGGCATTTTATCTTTGGAATTCTGCTCATAACTCTAAGAATAATTTCTGTGCCCTGAGAGATATCTTTCATCTGCAAGAGAGCTATTCTGTTGATCTTACATATATTAGTTCCAAGGTTTGCAACAAATATTTGAATTAAGTTATGCACAAAGAAGTCAGTGAGAATATATCTATTATACTTTTATAACCAACCACCCTGTGAGGCAGACATTATTTCCACTTTATACCTAAATGTGGTAGGCAGGCTTTAAGATGTTCTCCAACGATCCACACATCCCTTTTGACTTATTTGAGTGTGGGCTGGACCTAGTGGCTCATTTCTAAAGAACATAATATGGCAAAAGTAATGGGATGACACTTTCTAGATCAAGTTACAAAGAGATGGTGGCTGCCATTTTGCATGTTCTTTCTTCCTCTCTCACTGGCTAGCTCTGAGAAAAGCCTGCTGCTATATTGTGAGCTGCCCTATGGAGGTGTTTATGGGGCAAGGAATTGATGTCTGCAGTCAATGGCCAAAGAGGATCTGAGCCCTGCCAACAGCCGGGAAAGTGGCTTGGAAGTACAAGTTCCCGGTGGAGCCTTGATGTGATGGAGGCAACAAGCTAAGCTGCACTTGGATTCCTGAATCACAGAAAATCAATAATAAATGCTCATTTAAATGCTCATTTAAAAGCTGCTCATTTTGGGGTAATTTACTATACAAATTTATATATAACTAATACAAAAAGGACATTGAACCTCAGAAAGGTTATAAGATTTGTACAAGGTATCACATGTAAAGAATTAAAAACTCAGTGTTTTCTGACCCCTGGAGAAGGGCTCTCTGAGAAGGTGACATCGAACAGATACCTAAATAAAGGGAACAATGTGAATATCTGGGGAATAAGTGGCCAGGCAGAGAGACACGGCAAGAGTGCATGCTCTGTGGTGAGAATACTGAAACAGCAAGAAGACCAATGTGGAGTCTATTCCTTTGTTCCTTGCTGGACATTCTCACAACTATTCACATCTTTTATTCTCACAGCACTGTGTGGGTAAAGGAGAAAACCTCACAGAGGCTAAAGAGTTACTGAGCAATAGAACTGTAATTTGAAAGCATGACTTTGGACCCCCAAATCTCTTACCATTAATTATGCCATAGTACCTCGGGTTTACCCAGAAGGTCAGTAATGAAATCAAGACTATAAGTCATATTGGGATCCCAGCAAAAGGTAGATCAAGCAGACTCACAGAAAAATAGGATCTAAGACTTTGTGGTGTGCAAGAAAAATTGCTCTTCCACAATGTCTAGTGTAGTTTGTCCTGTGGAGTCCCTCCTCACTCTGTTCACCATTCTTTGATCATCTACTACATTTCATCCATTCCGAGGAACATTGGTCCTGTAAGCAGTTGATTGGATCTAGAGAATAGGAATTTCACACATAAATGTATGTTAGTTTTCTTTTCTGAGATTTGAGAAATATCATGATGGGAATTGGAATGATTCCAGCCTCAGAAGTGTCCTTTAGAATTCCCAAATGTCTTTAATTATAATTTATTTTCATTTCAGAGCGGAAGTATCATAGCTTATAAGCTACTAGGGGATAAAAAAGGGTGAAACATCCGTTAGGTTGGGTGTTAATAAATAAGTGTATTTATTTGTGTTTTTCTTCACTGTAAAAAAGCAAAGGTTTTTCATTACTTTAGCACTGTTAATTTATTTTCAAGCTGGTGCCTAAACTTCTGGAACACAAAATTAATGGGCTCTTGGCAACCCTTTCTGAATCACCCAAGTCAATAGTGGTTCTTCCCATCTGTCATCATAATTTGCAGTATGCCTCCCAGAAGCATTAAGACAAAGATACACACTACACTATTTTCCATTCCCATTGGTACTAGGCAAAAATAGTCACAAATGCATTCTTTACATGCAAACTCCCAAACTGGAAGCCCTGATTTAAAATAAAATTGGATATCACTCAGGCCTGCCAACAAACTCTTTCAGACTACAAATGACACATTTATTTATAGAGCTATTTAGAGAATAATAAAAAAAAAGTTTGATGACATTTTCTAAATTAGCAACCAATGTCAACTTCATAGGTTCTGTTTGCATCCGTTTTCTGTTAAAGTAACTAAAATTAAAAGTGATAAGGGTATGTTATGACAACAGTTTCTCAGGAAAGTCAGGAATATTATACCTGTTTAGTCATATTCTGAGAGAAGACTAATTATTTTTTGATCCAGAATTACAGCATTCCATCACTGAGAAGGAAATAATTTATGGCTCCCAATATATCTTTCTATGACGAGAGGGTATTGGAAAAGTCAGGTAGGTAACTGCAGCATTTTTTGTTGTTGTGTCATGTTGGAATTGGGCACAGATTAGCCTGGGGGAAAACCCAAATCACGATTGAAAGGGAAACAAATTTGGAGTAAAAAAAAAAAAAAAACACCCAATGTACAGCAGATCCAAAAAGTGGCTAAGATTGGGGAAAAAATAAACAATGAAGCTAGATGGCTGGAGAAAAATAAAAAGTTGTAAGGTAGTTTAAGGAATTGGTTAGGACTAGTGGTTTGATGACTAAGGTCAATCATTTTCAGATAGTGCCAGCATTAACCTAAGTGACAGTTGCACATTGAAATGAGAGTGGTAGCTCACAGGGATTGTAAAAGCAAGACACAAACCTATATTGGCCCACTCCATAACTGCTGTAGTTCTTTTAGTATTTATTTATTTTTCTTGACATAAAATAGATAAAAGTAGAGTGACCATACATCCTGGTTCCCCTCACTCTGTCCCAGTCAATGCCTGCCTTTTTAGGTACTTAGGCCTAACATCCTTAGATGATAAAGTATATGGTCACTCTGGCTTCAGCACAACACGAGAAAGCATGAGCACTTATATACTTTGTGTGTTATTATCTCATACACACACACACAACCTGTTGAAATCCATATAGAAAGAATGATTTGTTTGCTCATTGGAGCTCTGAAAAAAAAAAAGAGGGAGGAAATTGACTTCCTTGTTTGAATGATAGCAAAGTGTAGGGGAAGGAATGAGATGTATTTCTGAAGAGTTAAAAAAATAAATTTTGATAGAGAAATTGGTTCTTAAATATTCAAAACACCAAAGATCCATAAACCATGAAGGTAAAATTAGGACAATTGACATAAAGGAACAATGACACACTTGGTTATTTTAAAGGGTTTAATGGAATTTTAGAGTCAGATAAGATGTGGCATAGACCATAAATGAATCCCGAACAGAGGTGAATAAGAAATGGTTAATATTGGTATCTACCTCTTTACCATATGTAAAATATACTTTATTCAAGGGCTGTGTTTAGTGCCAAAAATATAGTTATCACTTAGAAAAAATCTTCAAAAGGAAAATTCTGTATACTTAATAATAGGAAAATAAAAGCATTCATGGGGACTTGAATTTGAAAGTTGTAATGAATTTATTGTTCCTCATTTTACTCTTCAGTGTGAAGTATGTATTCTAGGGGATGTCAAGACCTTTTCTTATGAAAGTCAGTAAACTACTTAGTTGGTGTGGGGCCACCTTGCAGGGACTCTGACAGCAGAGGCTGCAAGGTGATCACTTGAGTATTCATTAATGAAGTTAATGTGGTTCATTGTGATCCTTTCTGCAATTAGGAGATGAAAGCTGATTAGTAAGTGGAACTAATTTGGAAGGAATTTATTGCAATTTTATACATGGTTTAGTGTCAAATAGGACATTTGAGTCTTACAATCAATGTTTTCATAAATAATACATGCAGAATTTTTTTTCTAAAAAAGCCTTGTTACTCTTTTGTCTCTGGCCTTTTCGAATCTAATTTCTTCTCAAAATCAGAGTGGTTTATACACACTGTTCCCACTTCCTCACTGCTTTTTTTCCCAACCCACTACAATTTACCTTAATGTCCATTACTCTACAGACACCCTGAAACTGCCTGCACGGGTCATCATTACTTTCAGTCACATATTAGAATTCTCTCAAAAAATGTTTCTGTTATTAATAATATTTTTGACTGAAAAACCCTAATTGTATATATTTATGGGGTACCATGTGATATTTCGATATATGCATATAATTTTCATGATTAAATCAATCTAATTAACATATCTATCACTTCACTTACCTATCGGTTTTTATGGTAAGATATTTGAAGCTTATTTTCTTATTTTGAGATATACAATGCATTATTATTGACTATAGTCACCTCGATGTGCAATAGATCTCAAAACCTATTCCTCCAGGAGGAATCGACAATCGCTCATTCCCTCCCTCTCTACCACCCTGCCAGCCTCTGGTAACCACCATTCTATTTTCTTCTATGAGTTGAAATTTTTTAGAAACCTCATATAACTAAGATTATGTGGTATTTGTCTTTCTGTGCCTGGCTTATTTCAATTAACATAATGACCTCCATATTGATCCATGTTGTCTCAAATAACAGGATTTTCACCTTTGTAAAGGCTGACTAGTATTCCATTGTGTATAAATGTCACATTTTAATTATCCACTCATCTGTTGATGGACATTTAGGTTGATTCCATATCTTAGCTATTGTGAATAATGCTGCAATAAACATGGAAGTACAGATACACCTTCAACATATTGATTTCATTTACTTTAGATATATACCCAGAAGTGGGATTAATGGATATATAGGAGTTCTATTTTTAATTTTTTGAGGAATCCCCATGCTATTTTCCATACGGCTGTACTAATTTGCATTCCACCAACAGTGTATAAGAGTTCCCTCGTTATCCTTCATCTTTTTGGTAAAAGCCATTCTAATTGGTGTGAGGTGAGATCTCATTGTGGTTTTAATTAGCATATCCATAATCATTAGTGATGCTGAGCATTTTGTATGTACCTGTTGGCCATTTGTATGTTTTCTTTGAAAATTATGTTCAAGTTCTTTGCCCATTATTTGTTTCCTTTCTATTGAGTTGCTTGAGTCTTTACATATTTTGGTTGTTAGCAACTTATCAGATATATGGTTTGCAAATATTTTCTCTTGATCTGTAGATTGTCTCTTCTTCTTGTTAATTGTTTTCTTTGCTATGCAAATTCTTTTTAGTTTGATGCCAGCTCATTTGTCTATCTTTGCCTTTGTTGCCTGTGCTTTCATGGTCATATATAAAAAAAATCATTGTCCAGACTGATGTCATGGAGCTTTTTCTCTAGTTGTGTGGATTATTTTAAACTGATAACAACTGTCTGATAACCATGTAACTTTGATCACACACAAAAAAGAAAAAAAAAACACTACTCTCTTTTTTTTCTTCCTGAAATGTTTATGGAATACAAAAGTTTTTGTTATATGGACACACTCTGTAATGCTGAAGTCAGGGTTTTCAGTGTGTCTGCCACCAGGACAATGTTCTTCATACCCAATAGGTACGAAAAAAATATCATTCTTTAACTCCATTCCCCCTCCCACTTTGAATTTTTGATGCCACAATTTATCTCTTTTTATATTGCATACCCCTTAATAAATTGATTGTAGTTATTATTATTTTTAATAGCTTTATCTTTTAACTTTCATACTAAAGATATGCTATTTGAATAACATCACTACATTATTGGAGTATTCAGAATTTGTTTACTTACTTTTACATTTTCATATACTTAGTTATATACTTTCAGATGTTTTTGTTTTACTCATTAGTGTCCTTTTCTTTTATCTTCAAGAACTTTCTTTAGCCTTTCTTGTAAGATGGGTCTAGTGATAATGAATTCCCTTAGCTTTTGTTTCACCAAAAGTCTTTATCTTTCCTTTATTTCTAATGTACATCTTTGCTGGGTATAGTATTTTTGGTTGACAGGTTTTTTTTTTTTTTTTTTTTCCTTCATCACTTTGAATATATCATCCACTCCCTTTTGGCCCTTAAATTTTCTGTCAAGTGATTCGCAGTTAGGTGTATTGGGGTTCTCTTATAGGTTATTTGTTTCATTTATCTTGCTGCTTTTGAAGACCATGTATGTGTGTATGTGTATCTATATGTGTGTATATGCATAGATATTCACATTGTAGTCACTCAAAAGCTAAATACATAGTTACTAGCACATTTACAGGCCATTAATCTTGAATGTGATCTTGGTGTTTGTATTTTTCTTATATTAATGTCAACAATTATGTATATTATATGTTCATTGTATGTTTATTTATGTATATGATATATATCAGAATAAAATTGTACATATAAGGATTAAGAAAATAGAAAACAATCATGACACACACAAGAAAATCTATAGATAAGAAACAAAGTTATGTATAAAGTGAATGTGCAAAAATTCATGCCATACAATCCTGCACAACATCAGGTAGGAAGAAAATTAGTTTCTCAGTTACCTAATGGTGAGAGTAAAGAAGGAAACAAAATCAAGAGCATATTTCATAATACTAATAACATAAAAGCCAATCAGTTACTCTGGATAAGACTGAAAATGTTGCTCTTATGAATACTCATAATGAAATTCTGTGCTGTAGTGAAGAATGTTTTAAGTACACTTTAAAATAAACACATTAGCACATTTCAAGCAGTAGTTTCTTGTTTTCATCATGAAAATTTATGATAAAATGTAAAATTGCATTTCAGTAAAATAATTCTACAATATACAAAGTTTTTTATATTAATATAATAAAAATGCTAATAGTAATATTTATGCTCAAGTTTAGTGGCTCCTAAATTTGTTGGTACCTATCTGTTTAATTTTCGAGTGATTAAGCAGTATATTTGCAACCCATTGGAGCATCTCTCTAACAAATGAGAAACTGCGATTCAGCAAGGGCAAACCTGCCTTAGATTCCATCCAAAGGATTTTTTTGTTTAATGTACCACAAGAAACTCATTACAACTTTGTCTTACCTGTATGAAGCCAGCCTAAGGCTATGTCATAAACCAAACTCCTTGTGGATACAGTCTCATACTTGTCCAAATTTTATAAATATCCAAGACCAAGTGTACTACATTGGGAGGCCCTTAAATATTTCACTGACAAATTGAGCTGCTGACTGATATTCATCTCCCTTACCTTAACCTCTACTCTTCTATCTTTTTCTCTGCAAGTCCCAGAATCTATTATTGGCTTAAGTTCTTGGCTTTCGGCCTTCCAGGGAATGTTGTTAAATCTGTTTTTCCCTCATTTTTCAGCTTCCCCCTGCCCCACCAGTTACCCTCTGCTCCCATCTTCCTCTAGTTTCTCCAGGGCAGGGTCTAATATATGACCTTAACATATGCCTTAACATTGTACTTATTTGATAATGTACTTGGTTTTTATTGAGTTAGTTCCTCATTGAAAGAACATACATTTTAAATAGTATTTGATGGGGAAAGCCATTATATTGAAAGATAATAGGATAACCTGCAGCATTTTAGCAGGTCAGTAGGGCCAAACACTTGGGTGGAAAAAGCTACAGAAACCTTACTACTTATCCATCTGTAGGGGTTGGCCATTATTTAAAACATTCTTCATGGCATGGAATTTTGAAGACTGCTTTACAATCAGTTTCTACCATTATTTTAGTTGTTAATTCACTTGGATAATTGGGGAGACAGTGACTCAGATGTAGGCAACTAGTTTTGGCAGTTAAAAAGCTATACATTTATTTTATCTTCATAATTCGTCCAAAAGACAAAAATTTTATCTGAATGCAACCAACTTATTTTTTTGGCACATATTAAAGCCACCTGTGGAATAAGTTTAGCATCCCTTTGAACTAGTTAAAAGGCAACTTGTCTTCAACATGAGTGGGTTTTGACACAACTCTATGATCCAGGGATTATGCAGAACTGAGAGAAAATGTTGAATGTTTCCAAGAATAAAGAATTTAAATTCTTTATAAAAATAAAACAACAGAATGCATCAAAATGACACCATTTCTCTTAGGCAATATGTGTTTGATATTGAAATCATATTCAATTACAAGAAATGCCTATTTATTAAAAGTTTAAAAAATCATCCATATCACTATTAATTAATTTGAAATTCATCTACATCTGCAATGTGGAAATCTAGTGTTTTAGGATGCCAAAAACCTTGTGGAAAATCAGAATGGAAATTTGTAACAAGGAGGTGAAATAAATGTTTTATATTGCATAAAAGATTTAAAATACTAGTGTCAAGTACCAAAAGAGGTTTTTAATTTTCATCATTGGATTTGTAATGCCATATAGCCTAAATGATAAAGACGGAATATGATAATAACCAAAGGACAGGCAATACTAATACTAATGAATATACAAATGAATGCTTAATACAGCAAAACAATGTGACATAATTTTCCTAACTTTCAAAATATTTTTTTGTGTAGATGTGGTTGCTGAAAATGTCTGAACAGAAGAAACTTTCCATAGGATCAATCCTGGGTTGAATTTCCTATCTTGTACTATTGGGAACACAATGCTGGGAGATGCTGGCTTTCTAACAGGGGCAACCCAATCACCTAAAGGCACACTGAGGAAGACATACAGCTTTCATCATGACTGCCATTGAATATTGTGTCAGAATAATCTCTCTACCTCTTTCCACAAATATCAAAAGCCCATCAGCAACTATCCACTCTTAGCTTCATTGGACGTTGTGGATATATTCAGAGTTCCAAAGGAATAGAGGACCATTTTATGTCACTGGCTGACTCCTTATGTTCAAGTCAGAAGAGATCTGCCCACATTCTTCATTCTCCCCTCTGTTATTTGGTGTCCTGGTTCCTTCCTCTCAGCCATCCTGCCTACCAGCACTGCAGCAGGAAGAGACCGGGGCAAAGTAGACAGATATGTCTCATAACCACATTTGTAATTTTAAATTTTCTAGTAGCCACATTTACAAAAGGGAAAAAAAGGTAACGTTAATTTTAATAATATATTTTATGTATTTAAAAAAAGAGGGCAAATTCACTGTCTCTTTTCTTGATTCTGGAAGATATATAGCCAATTTAGTAAATTTAACAATTCTACTCTTGAGCTCTAGCTGTCTATAACTTTGTGTAAAGAAGCCAGGATTTTCACACCTGAGAGTTGAGTCACTTTCTTGAATTAACAGGAATGACATCATCTCAGATTAAAAACACACAGCATACTCCTATTTAATCTCTTTTACAGTAAAACCTTTTCCTTAATGTGACTTCCTAGGAGGAAATGCCTTGCCTTGCCTTGTCCTGAATCTTGCCAAATGCAATGTATTTTATTAGAAATCAAGGCTGCTAACTGCCTTTTAGTTCTGATAGAATGGAAACGTTACTACAAATAAAAAAGAAAGCCCTGAAAATCAGTTCATGCTTTATGTGGGCCCCAGAATAAATATATATTCACACACAATGTATATATGTATTCATATACATATTCAAGTGTGGTCTGGAAGGTATCCAGCTGTGTAACTTATATTAATATTAACAATGGCTGGATACTTTCTGGACAGCCCTCATATATTCGCAGATATGTTACCCTAAAAACCCTATTTTGCCACAGCTGTACTGCTTGACCTTGGACAGTGTTACTTGGCTTCTATGTCCTCAGCTATAAAACCTGAGTTTTTGAGACTAAGTAAGGTTAAAGTGCCTAATAAAGTATTTAGTATCAAGGAGATTTTCAATAAATGATAACTGGTAGTGGCACTTCTGTGTTCTATCAAATTTATGCACCAATGTAAGGTCTGGCTATATCCCAGAGTCAGCAAGAAGCTCATGTGAGACAATTTGAATGCATTTTATATGTGGGAAAGTGTCATACAAATAAAAGAAACTATTGTTATGGAAGTAGTGCATCAGATGGGAGGTGAAGAGTAAAATGAAGCAAACAACATAAATAGCACCAGCATTTAGTCAAAACGGAGAGGTGACAAAGTCCTGACACCTGCTGCTGTGATAACAGTTGACCTAATCCACACAGTTTCATTACCATAACAAACAATGTATCTCCAGTAATGTCTGAAGTGACAAGAGTAGTAGCTCAAAGCAGTATAGCACAAATGTAAAGGCAACACATGCCATGTTATCAGCTAATGACCTTTCCCTGTATTTTGCCTCTTTTTCTCTTTCATGGTTAACCTTATGCCCCTCCCAATAAAAAGAGAAGCACTGTACCAGGAGAATCTGAGATGCTTTTATGGCAGTTGAAGTCCGCTAAGTCCTTCTTATGCTAAGAAGAACTGTAAAACAAGCTAGTGGGCTATCATTGGGTACTGATTTGCCATTGAGAAATATGCTTAGGGTGAATCAGTTGAATCACGTAATAAAAAGTCAATAACAATAGGCCAGATTTTAATAAAGGTTGGTACTTTAAGTTGGCGTTTATTTGTGAGGTACATGAAAATCTCCAGGTTATTTCAGAGGCAATAAATCAGAAAACTTTCCACGTATGAAGCACTGTGCTAAATGCTGAGGACTTAAGGATAAATAAAATATAGCGCTTATCACTGAAACTCTCATTGTTTAGAGGGGGAGATAGATAAATAGACTAATAATTTGAATACAATGTGGTAACAAATGTAAATTCTATACACAAAATTCTACTAGAGCACAGTCTAGAGCAAAAAAGAGAAGGAGTTAATCTTAGAAATTTAAAGGTAGTCAAATGGTTATTCAATCAAAGAAGGGGAATTCTGGGTGGCTGGTAAAGGGGGAGTCTAGTGGGAATTATCTGAAGCTTGTGCAACAGCTTAAAACGGAGATATGAGTATACGATTAATCAGGAAGAAATAAGAAGTTCAATTTGAATGGGGTGTAGGGTGTACGTGGAAAAAAAATGTTAGGAATTGAAACTGCAGCAGTAAGCAGGAGCTTCATAATGAAAATTCCTTGAATGTTTTTCTGAGGCATCTGGAGGCAATGAGGGGTGTCATTGGAGGATTCAAAACAGTTGGGTGACAAGCACTGATTTTCCTTTAGGAAGAGCACTCAAGTAAATAGTAGAGACAAGAGAAAGGGGTGGGAGCTAGATCATACAGTGTCCCCTCAGCCATTGTAAGTGCTTTAGCTTCTGTTTTGACTGTGATGGAGAGTTTAAGTGGAGGAATGGTATAATCTATATCATTTTCAAGGGATAATTCATCTTTGTGGAAAATAAACTATGTGAACGAGGAAAGCAGAAAGGCCAGTTAGGGAACTAAGGCACTTACCCAGGAGAAAGATGTTGCTTGCTTGGACAAAGGTGGTTGTGATAACGGAGGTTCGAGGAGAAAGGATTTGCCACTGGCTTTATTACGGCTGAACGAGATGTATACAAATCAACTTCAAGGTTTTTGGCCTGAGCAATGTGGAAAGATGGAGTTGCAATTCCCTGAGATGCTGAAGAGACCCCTCTTGGAAAAGGGGGAGTGATATCTTGTATTCTGTTGTGGCTCTGTTAAGTTCTAGATGCCAGTTAAGCCTCCAAGTGGAGATTGTGAGTAGGAAAATGAATTTATGGGACTGTATTTGGAATACATATAAGGTGGAAATGTAGATTTGGGAATCATCAGCATAAAAGTGTTATTTTAAACCACGAATATGGATCATTTTCCTGGGGAATGAGTATATATTGAGAGGACCAAGTCCTGTGGCACTTCAACATTTGGTGGTTGGAAATAAATGGGAGATCTGGCAGAGGAGGATGAGGAGTAGCTAGCATTATTGGCAGGAAGAGAACCACATGTTCCACAAATCAAATGAAGAACATATTTAAAAAAGAAAGAGTAAACCATTGTATTAAATGCTACGGGTAAATGGAGAAAGAGAAGGACTGAGAAAAAACATTTCATTTTAGACTTAGAGGTTACTTGTGACCTTGACCGTAGTAGTATGATGATGTAGGGAAGACAAAAGCCGGATTGGAGTAGATTTGAGAGAAAACAAGCAAAGAGGAAGAAGAGAGAATGGGGAAAAGAGAAAATAGAGACAGGGGAGTTTTGCTCTAAACACAAGAAACAGAAATTTTCAGGGAAATTCAAACTACTTATTTAAGTGGAACAGGAGGACAATTTGCGGGGATAACATTCCCAATACCTCTAAAATTGTTTCATTCACTGGTAGTCTATTAAGTGTATGCAAAATTCTGGCCCAGTTAAATAGCAATAAAATTTAGGCAAGCCCAATCAATTTGCTTTAAGTATTTTGCAAAAACTAAATTGGCCACAATACAAATAGGTTTGGTGAGTCCCTGAAGCACTGACCCTTTTTCCTGTCACTTGTACTTTTCTGAAGAGTATAAGGAAAAATTGAATCAGTCATTAGATTCTGTTAGCAATAACTAGAAAGTTACTTCTGATAAAATACATAAAAATGAGAACATAACATTGTTTATACAATTTTATGGCAATTGAGAGAAAATAAGAAGAGAATGAAGCTAAGGTGTACTGGATATTTATCATGTGTGAGGTACCCCATCTTTCTTATGGTAGATGCTATTTTAGATTAGGAGGCTGAGGTTTGTCTGGTCAAATAACTGGCCTAAGGACAGGCCACAGTGTTTCACGTTTGAGGTTGGCCTGGGCCAAGTCTGAAGCTTTCACTTTGCCTACGTGTCCACTCTGCCTTTGTTCTTTCAAGACATTTTCTTTTTTTTTTTTTTTTCTATAATCATTTTATTGCAAAACCCATAAATGTTACAATGTTGTTAAAAGTAGTAGATTTTTATTTATTTATTTATTATAGCTTATTATGGGGGTACAACCGTTCTGGTTAAGTATATTGCCCATGCCCCTCCCAACCCCCCGAGACTGAGCCTCAAGGGTGTCCATTCCCCCAACAGTGCACATCGCACTCATCATGTAGGTAAACACCCGTCCCCTCCCCCACCCCCAACACCCCGAGTCAGATCTTCAAGACATTTTCAAATATCGAAAAAGAAATCAACAAGTAAGCAGAATATGGTTTGTGTTACGTTAAAAGTAGCAATGATAATTTTCAATGCACAAGAAACTATTTTTGCTATTCTGAGCTTTTTCTTCTCTTAGACAAGCAGCATCATTCTAGCTTACTGCCTTGAGCATCACATCAGGTGTCTAAATACATTTAAGTAAATTTAACTGCTTTAAGTATGCTCTTAACATCTTTGTTTTTGTTTTTGCATGAAGGACACGTTTGAGGATCTGGAGAATCAAGAAGTTATACATTCATGCAAAAAATGCACATTTACACAAAACACTGTTTTCAGAATGTCCCCCAAACCTATTCTCATAACTCCATTTAAAAATTTCTGATCTGGAGGATTTTGGTAAGGGAGAAATCTAAAGAAAATCTCAATCATTTGTTAACAGTTTTAAGAAAACTCATTCATTAGTTTCACAGAAACAAAGATTTTTCAAAATTAGTATGTACTATTAGAATTGATTATTACTGGTAGAAGTACACCTTTGCAAGAAGCTGTAAGTGGTTGTGAATTGAAGACAACAAAATATTTAATGTAGTTGTTATGCTATTTAAGAATAGATACATAATTTTTGGTTTAGTAAAGAAATACTGTGTATTTGCATTAAAAATTTTATCATACTGAATTCTTAAGTAAATGTATGTGAAATTCCCATAGATACTTGTTTTTATCTTTGCAGAAGTTGTATTTGCACTATACAACAATTTTCTGCTTGTTTTCTTATTTCTTGCTTCTTTGCTACAATGTCTGGTTAATGCTTAAGTCTCACTAGACTTGGAACTTCTGCTGATGCTAGGCAGCCCCTCTGCCTAGAAAATAAGAGTAAGTAATAGGAAGGGAACAAATAAGCCTCATTTGTCAGTGCTCATTGGTCTTTATTAATCCTCTGGGTCACACTCTACCTCTCCACAGTTAACTGTGCTGTTTTCCTGGATGTGTGAAAACAAGCTTTAATCAAAACTATGCCAAGTAATCTCTGGGAACAGCCATTCATATTTGGGTGAAGATAACTAGACATTGAGTGCTATTTAGGTTTGAATACTAATGAAAGAAAAACAAACAAATTTATTCAAGAACATCAGCAGAAATTAAAGGGAAAATGCTTACTCCTCTGGGCATCCACAATGTTTAAAACCAATGGTGCCTTGAGTCCAGGGACCGTATCGACTAAGAAGCACTAAAATTCCAAGCAGTCAGCCTTGGACATGCTTGGAAGGACTCAACTAGATGTGGAGGGTATGTTGCTCCAATCTCATGGCCCATACACCTCCCACCTCCCACTAAACCCCACCTCCCAAGTCTGCCACATTGGGGATTAAATTTCAACATGAGTTTTGGCAAGGACAAACCAAACCAAACCATAGCAGACATCTAAGAGAAGAAATCAAGTGGGAAGTTGAGTCTGTAAGTCATGAATTTAGCAAGGAGGTCTTGGCTGAAGGTGTGAAGTAGGGTTTTATCAATCAGTGGATGTTTATATCCCTTGGAATGAAGGAGTGCACCCAGGGAATGAACGTAGCTGGAAAAGATGGCAGGTTCAATGATTGTAAGAAATTGGAAAATTGAGGAGAAAGCTGGAAAAGAAAAGGAGGCTGAATGGCCATGAGTGAGAAGGAAAACCAGGACAGTGTGGTGTTCTGGGAGCCAAGTGAAGAAAGTATTTCAAAACAGAGAGAACTGACAGTTCTTGTTGTGATCCTTCTTCACTGCTGTACTCTTAACCCCTGGCAGCCATATTTTCAGAGTTTGGTCATTGTTCATATGATCTCCAGGTGAGGGGTAGGAGCAAATCAGCATAAATTTAGCCCTACAACTGTCAAAAGCTCAAAGGGCAGGACCCATTGTTGGGTAATAGCTCCTTTCCATATACAAAGGTAAGTATTAATTTTATCCTTCTAAAAGTGTTTTCCAAAAAATAAATAACATAAATAAAAGTATTTTCTAGAATATTGGACACTAGACAAAAATGAACACAATAGTGCTTGAATAGCTTCGTCCCTTGGAGATGGATTAGGACTAAAAGTAACAGGGTATTATTTGACTAGCTGACTTACTCATTCAACAGATTTAATGAGTACTTCCTATGTGCTAGTTTGTCCTCTTCCACTTTGTGTATTAGTGCACATAACTGTCAAAAGAAAAAGAAAACCTCTGCTTTTGTGGAGTTAATAGTCTAGTGGGGACAGATAGACAATAAACAATAAAGGTAATTGACAAGTAAATGATATAGTATTTTACAAGATAATATGCGTTATAGGAAAGAAATCTATCAGGGTAAGGGGGATTGGGAGTAGAAAGATTATATTAGTTATAAATCTTCTCTTTGATGCTAACACTTTTAATAAGGACATGAATATTCTCAAAGCAGAGAATGACTTTAAAGTCAGCAGGAAGAATTTTCTTATGTGGTATGTATAACATTTTATGTTTTCATTCTGAAGACACTAGCACTGAATTCTGATGGCACTGCAGTTGTGTGGGAATTGGATGAACTTGACTGTCACCCTTTGAAATCCCTGCTTCTGACAGGTCAAATATTTCAAAATCTCTTGTTAAAAACATTTTGAGCATGTTTATTTCTTGGGGACATTTTTATCCTTAATAATAACCAATTTAGAGAAAGTAGGACAGAGCAACTAGGATATTTTGAAAACAACAAAGAAATAGATGCTTCATTGATAATTGCTTGGCACTCTGTATATGCTCTGAGTGTTCAAAAAACATCAATCATATTTCTAAAATTTGAATAAGGTCACAG
>CM052437.1:163421369-163445824 GCA_028533085.1 Varecia variegata | reverse complement strand
TTTGCGAATTATAAATTACCATAATAGCCTGAGTTATTATTTTCCAAAGGTTCCAAGCTAGCTATCATCCAAGTATTTATTTTGTAGGAAAGAGGCAGGTTGAAATGGCTCCAACAGTCAAATCACAGCATGGGATGTGGTAATAGGTTTGTAGCAAAAATAGAGTCTTCATAAAATGCAATCTGGGACCTCTGATGCTCCATGAGATTCCGCGTTTGTATCTATTACCACTTCAGCCAAACTCTAAAGTCACAGGAGGTACCTGTCTGTGGGGAATAAGTTAATCAGCTTAAAATCTTTGTTCTACATGAAAAAAGTATGAGATGAAATGGCAAGAAGATGAAGTCTGGGCAAAGGAGATGGTCTCTACTTGTTACTTTTGTGCACTAACATCATGTAGTAAATAGTACTTTAAAGTTGGGTGAGGTATATGCTATCCTAATTGTACTGAAGAAGCTGTCTTACAGAAGCTTTGCAGGAAGATATTTCTAGTGCACAAAATGGCAGGCCCAGATAGGCAGCAGAACTAATTACTAGAAATTAGGCTTCATGGCATTATGGACCTCTCACTTTGTTTGTTTCTCAATATCAATTTATCTCCCTTCCTCCCTTTCTTTCTCTCCCCTTCTTCACCACTCTCTCTCTCTGAATTTACATATCTAAAAGTTAGGTGAGAAAAAAATTGTTTAAACTAAATAAGATAAACTGATACTAAGAAACATTGCACATAAAACAGACAGAGGTCTAAAAGGATGCTTTTAAGAGTCCTCTCAGGACCTTCAAGAAAATCGGAGTCACACTGTGAAAACAAACAACCCTATTTGGAGGGAGTCCCATTCACTGAGTGCCGTTAAATATACATTAATGAAAAGAGAGCAAGGTAAGCTTTGTGTTTGGCCCAATTATTGTCTCTATTAATAGATTTTAGAGGCTAAGTTTACCAGTCATTTTCATGGTTTAGTATATCAAAATCCACAATTAATCTACAAATAACATTCTAGAAAAATTTCTTATTGAGTTCCCTGCAAACATTTTTTCTTCCCCTTAGATCATTTTCCTTTGCTTCTGCTGTCTCCACTGCTTCTACAACTCTTTTTCTTAAATGACTTATTCATGATTACATCATTTCCTTTTGTTTGAAAATCATTATTAACTCCATATAGCCTTCAGCAAAGAGACTAAAGTCTTGTCATTCAATACTCCTCCTCATCTGACCTGAATTTACCACTCTGACCTTATTTTCATGCACACCCCCAACTCCACAGACCCACCTACATGACTCTATAAGTCTCCATGTTTCACTTTCAGTAAATGTTCCATATGCTTTCATGAGACCAAATCACTGTAAATTCTGACCCTTTGCCTAGAATATCGTTCCTCTTCTTATGCCTGGCAAATTCTGCTCAGGCTTATGGACCAAGTATAACTTTTTATTTTTATGTGAACTCTTTCCTGAAACCTCTAGGCAGGCAGTCTTTGCTTTCTCTGGGTTCCAGAAGATAGTCTTATCTCTAAGCTACAGCACATGTTACGTTGCACTGTACTTTATCCATTTCCATATTTGACTTATCTGTGGACTACTAGGCCATCTGGTATCAGGACTGTAAAACTCACTATAGATTTCACAGCACATGGTATGGTGCTGACCTAGTAGATAATCAATAATTGTTTGCAAAGGAAATCAAGGCTTCAGGAACTCTATTCTTTGTATTGTAAAAATTACTTGGATTGATTCCTTTTTTAAAAAAAAATCTTTATTTTTACAGGTATTTTAAGTGTCTTGATTTCATATTCTAGGTAGGAAGTAGTAGATAACAGCAAGCCAATGTTTCCACTGCACCAATGTGAAAAAGCTGGATAAATTAAGAAAATCATACTGTTCAAGACTTCAAAAAAAAAATATATGGAATCAACAAGGACTAGGAATAAAAGTACTGATGAAAGACCTGTGCACAGGTGAGCTGTGAATCTCCAGATACTTTTTCTTCATGGAAGAATTACCAATTCTGGATTTGAGCAGAGGGGGTCAGACATGACACATGTGCAGATCCTCTGCTGAGGAGAGAGAATCAGGAAGGCCTTTTGCCCTCGTGTGAGTCTGGAGCAGCAGACTGAAATCTTGAGGGACCACAGACATGTGCAATCTGCAATAACAGAATTTACATTCACATGGAATATTTGCCAAAATCAACTATCTGAAGGACCATTAAGAACCTCCAGAAATTTGGAAATACTGAAGTATGTTCTCTGATCACAATGAAGTTAGAAGTCAATAGTAAGATAACAAGAAAAGTCACAACTGGTAATTAAATCACACGTTTCTAAATAATACATGGATAATTAAGAAATCAAAATGAGAATTAATTTAAATTGAATCATAATGAAGATACAACATATTTAAATTTATGGAATGCAGCCAAAGCATTCTAAAAGCAGTGCTTATAGGGACGTGTATACTTGAAAATGCACATACTAGAAAAAAAAGATTGAAAATTAAAGATTCAAAATTCCATCTAAATAAACTAGAAAAAGAACAGCTTATCAAATCCCATGGAAAATAGAAGAAAAGAAAAAATAAACATAAGAGCATAAACCAATGGAATACAACGAGGAAATCAATTAAGTCAAAAGCTTTTGTTAAAAAACGGGAAAAGATTATTAAACCAACAAAGCTCTAGCAAGAATGTTTAATAAAAATGAAGGAAAACATAAATTATTATTACCAGAAATTTGAATCCATTATTTAAAACCTTCCCATCAAGAAAATGCTTCACCAGAGAATTCTTAGCATATTTAAGAAAGAAGTTAACATCAAATTTATGTAACCTCTCTCAGATAATAGAAACTGAGGAAATTCTTCCCAGCATTTTTGTTTTAAAATGAGGCTAGGATAACCCAAATCTGACAAAGACATTATGAAAAGGAAAATTAGAGTCCAATCTCTCTCATAAGCATAGAGGTAAAAATTCTTAACAAAACATTATTAATTAATTCAAGTGACATTGAAAAATGAAAATACAACATAACAAAGTGGAGTTTATTTCACGTATGAAAGACTGATTTTACATTTCAAATTCAATGTAATTTACCATAATAATAGAGAAAAGGAGAAAAATTATATGATTTCTCAATAGATACAAACTTATTCTTAATACAGTAAGTTTCAACATCTGTTCTTGATAAAATTCTTAGCAAATTAGTTATAGAAAAGAACTCCTTTAATCTGATAAAGAATATTTGCAAAATACCTATAGCCAACATTATACCCAATGATAAAATACTGAAAACTTTTCCCCTAAGACCACGGGATAAAAAAGTATGACTACTTTCACCATTTTTACTTAACATTGTACTAGTTTTACTCAGTGATATAAGGTAAGGGAAAAAAATCCCTAAGGATTATAAATAAAGAGAGAAAAAATCTCATTATTAGCATATTATATACCCAGAAATCCAAAATAATTTATGGACAAACTATTAGAATTAAAAGTGAATTTAGAAAAGTTGCTGGATAAAAGGTCAATATATAAATCAATTATATTTCTATATGCCAGCCCCCACTCCTGTGGAAAAATTGTCTTCCATGAAACAAGTCCCTGGTGCCAAAAAGGTGGGGACTGCTGCTTTAGAAGAAAATACAGACTATTCTTTGACCTTGATTTGGCAGATTACCTGAAAAAGACACCTAGAATTGCTAAGCACAAAGGGAAAAAAATGATAAATGAGACAATATAAAAATTACAAACTTTTGTCATCAAAAGACAGTATTAAGAAAGTCAATATGAAATTCATAGAATGTGAGAAAATATTTGAAATAAATGACAAAAACTCACAGTCAGAATATCTAAAAGTACCCTACAAATCGATAAGATAAAAGATTATAATAATAGAAAAAGTGGGCAAAAACTTGAACAGACCTTTCACAAAAAGAGATACCCAGATGGTCAATAAACATATGAAGAATGACTTAATTTTATTATTCATTAGAGAAATGCAAATTAAAACCACAATGTGGTAGCTCTACATACATACCAAAATGGCTAAAATCAAAATGAGAGAGAATGCTTAGTGTTGGCAAGAATGTGGTTGGAATTCTCATTCAATGTCATTGGGAGAGTAAACAGGTACCATCACTTTCTAAAGCTGAACTTATGCATATACATTGACCCAACCATTCAACATATATTCATTAAAATATGTGCTAAAATTTTTATAGCAATACTGTTTATATTATCCAAGAATTGGAAACCAAAATGCTTAGCAACAAGAGGAGTGGAATAATATTTTAGTCCACTTTAACTCCATAAAGTTGTTGGTTTTGTAAGTGAAATAGTTCAAATATTGCCAATATTGTATTTTTCCACTATATGTTGTGGTATGTCAACACAACTAATACCATACAGCAATGAGAATAAAGATTCACAACCATATGCAGCAGCACAGCTGAAATCATAAAAACGAGGTAAGCCAAAAAAAGAAAAAGAAAGTCAGACATGAAAGAGTATATATTTAATAATCCCATATAAATAAAGCAAAAAAAAAAAAAAACATGGCTAAAACTAACCTATGCCGTTAGAAGTAAGGATATTTGTCATGTCATCCTTGCCAGTGTAGAGTCATGGAAGGAAATATGAATGAGGCTTATGGGTTATGTGATGCTGGCAATCTGTTTATTCTTGATCTGGATCCTGATTTTACCTATGTGAGCAATTTCTGAAAATTTATTGAGTGGTACAATTATGATTTTTTACTTTTCTGGATGTATATTTTACTTCAATATAAAGTTAAAAAATTAAGTCAAGACACAAATGCAGGAAAATACAAAAATTACAATTAATATATTGTTCTATATATACAAAACAACATTAGGAAATTGCCTTAATCACTGAATGGAATCTATACTATGTATTATGCACATTCAATGATAGTTGGGGCCTTTTCAAAACTTTTTTCAAAAGATTTTTAATGTTTCCATTTCTGTTTAGCTGAACATATCTTTCAAGGTCTATCATTACAACTTGTGAACTGTTGTGCCCTAGAGAACCAAAATGGGTTCTCAGAATTTGTATCTCAGTATCTCAGCTCAATTGCTGAGTGAACTCGTCTAGATGATAAATGGGAAGAGTCTCTTTAACAAATGGTATTAGGAAAACTGGATACCCATATGCAAAAAAAATGAAACTAGACCCTTATCTTATATCATATACAAAAATCAAGGCAAAGTAGATTAAAGATTTAAATGTAAGACTTGAAGCTATAAAACTTCTAGAAGAAAACAGGAAAAAAGCTTGTTGGCAATGGGATTGGCAATGACTTTTTGGCTATGACACCAAAACACAGTCAAAAAAAGAAAAAATAAAGTGGACTACATCAAACTAATAATGCTTTTGCACAGCAAAGGAAACAATCAACAAAATGAAAAGGTAACCTATGGAACAGGAGAAAATATTTGCAAATTATATATCTGATTAAAGATTGACATCCAAAATATATAAGGAAATCATACAACTAACTCAATAGCAAAATAAACAAATAATCTGATTAAAAAATGGGCAAGTACCTCAATAGACAATATTTGAAAGACATGCAAATGGCCAATAGATATATGAAAAGATTTTCAGCATCACTAATTATCAGAGAAATGCAAATCAAAGCTGTAATTGGAAATCACCTTGCACCTATTAAGTTGGCTATTATCAAAAAGACAAGAGATAACAAGTGTTGGCAAGGTTTTGGAGAAAAGAGAACGCTTGTTCAATGTTGATAAGAATGTAAAATGGTGCAGAAGCTATGAAAAAACAATATGGAGCTTCCTCAAAAAACTAAAAATAGAACCACTATATAACTCAGCAAAACCACTTCTGGATATATATACAAAGGAAATGAAATGAATATCTCACAGCGATATCTGCACTCCCATGTTCACTGCAACATTATTTACAATAGCCAAGATATGGAAACAATCCAAGTGTCCAATGACAAATGAATGGATAAAGAAAATGTGGTTTTCATATATACAATAGAATATTATTTGACAGCAAAAAATACGGAATCTTGTCATTTGCATGATTGCAACATGGATGAACCTGGGGGACATTATGCTAAGTGAAATAAAGCAGATACAGAAAAACAAATACCACCTAATCTCATTTATTTGTGGAATCTAGAAAAGACAAACTCATAGAAGCATAGAATAGATTGATGTTTGCCAGGAGACGGAACATGGGGGAAGAGGAAAGATGTTAAAGGATGCAAACTCTCAGTTATAAGATGAATACATTCTGGGAATATAATGTACAGCATGGTGACTATAGTTAATAATAATGCCTTTCATACTTGAAATTTTCAAAGAGAGAGGATCTTAAGTGTCCTCACCATACCCCATCCCCACATACAAACACACATAAAATAGTAACTGTGTGAGGTAATGATTGTGGTAATCATTTCACAATGTATGCATATATCAAATAATCACATTGCACACCTTGAATATACACAATTTTATTTGTCAATTATATCTCAATAAAACTGGAAAAAAAGAAACTAGAAATTATTAAGTATTATGACACTGTTTCCATATTCATATGTATTCAGGGATTCTTTTACTCTCAGAACACACTTTTTCCATTGTGTAGCACTGCTATTTGCATAAAATGATATAAAGATTAAAACAATTATTGACTTTGTGTATATTTATCAAATAGACGTAGAATTGTTTTAAGTCATTGAAGTGAAACTAATCACGTCCCATCAATTCTAACAAGTGTTTTCTCCTTCCCTTTGGCAATAACACAATGTCATAGCCTGCACTGAAGTCTGTTAGCACGGAGGTTGGTAGTGTGGGGTTTGGAACTGTCTCTTCTCTGAGGACAACATAGTAACACAACTAAAGAAGGTACTCTCATAGGAGCAAAATGGTAGTTTTAAATCAGTGATGCAAAACTTAGCTGCTTTGGGATGGGTAAATATATATTTTTAATGAGATATTTGAAAAATAGTCATTCATGAAGAGTAAGTTCTCTATGATATGTTTTATGTCATCTGATGGGAATATGATAAAGAGAATGTTTTTTTAGGACAAACTTTATATAACATTGATTGCCACAAAAGGCCTCCCTTGTAAAAAATATAATGCTTGCATTGCAATGTCTTTACTTTAACATAAACAACAATAATGACACAAAATTGAAAAGGAACATGGGGAGCCCTAGTATCTGACAGCTTATGCATCTAATTACAGAGATGTCCCCAGAAATATGATTGTGTTGGAAGGAGGAAGGTGGAAGACAGTAATGGGCAGGCAGTGCCTAATACAAAGAATAGCATTGTCTCTTTGTATCTGGATCACTGTTCTTTGGATCATGAGGAAATCTGCAATGCTCATTAGCCCTTTGGCAGGTTGGTGCAGGAGACATAGTGGTGCTGCTACATTAAGCATTGACACTTGATGCTTGATAAGAACACAGCAAATGATTTTTTATATTGTTTCGTTTGGTTTTGGCTCAGATTTGAGTCTCATAGAAAAAATATTTTAAATTTTGAATCATTCGATTTAACTTGATGAAATCACTACCTGATTTTTTTTGTAATGGATAAAAGGAATGGAAGAACTAAGTTATGTTTTCTGACTTCTGTCTTTCAACCCTAGACAGTGTAAGAGGAATGGAGCCGTGCACCTAGCCTCCTTCTCCTGGCAAGGAGGCAGGCAGGTTCTCCTGTACCAAAGGATCTCATAGAGGCTCTTGGACTCACTTTACTAACTTTCGCCAGGCTAGCTTTTGTCCCCAGAAAAAGAGTTAACTAAATGGACTGAAGAAACTTGGTCTTATATTAAAAGGACCCAGGCATGCTGAAAGACTGCTTTGGTTAACTTTTGTAGGGATGAGAGTACAAAAATTCTGTGGGGTCTCCTTCTGTGGCACTGTACAGTTTAGAATTGCCTGCTGAGGTGTGCTAGACAGACCTGATTTTCCTCTGTGACCCTGGCAAGGGTCAGAAGAGAGATTATTAAGAGTAGACATGAGCAGAGTTTTGAAATTACCCCTTTACCCATATATCATTCATACATTATTCATCAGCTTTTCTACTGTGTGCTGAGAACAAGGATAAGCACTGGGGACACAAAGACAAGTACAACATAGGCCCTGTTCTGAAGGAGCATCCAGTCTAGTGGAGGATGACATGCAGGACAAGTAAGGGCCATGAAGTATCAGGGGGACTCTGAGAAAATCAGGGTTGAGGGAGGAGACAGTAGTTACGTCTATCTGGAATATGGGTCTTCAAACTTTTTGTCCCATGGACCCATTTAAAACTTGATGAGATTTAAGTCCCAATGCTTCTAATCTCAAGCAAATGATCATCAAAAATATTTATTAAATATATAATTAAATGCCATTTATGTTTGGACCATAAGTTAAATTACAGAGCCATAGTTACTGCCCTAACTCATGAGCATCTGAAAAGGAAATGAATACATATTTCTCTAGGTTACTCTGAAAATGCCACAGAATGGGGGAAATAACCTGGGTCACTGCTCCTAGCCTTAGCTTTGGAACTGACTGTGTGATCTTGGCCAAGTCATTAACTTTGGCCTCAGTCTCCCTATATGTAAAATAAGAAATTCCCTCATTCTAGATTGTAATGATTACAGAAAAAACACAAAGTAACAACTAAAAGTAGAAAAAAAAGTGTCAATTCTTAATAATATTTCTCTGTGTATAAACAAACTTTAGAGAGCAATTGGATGAATTTGGACTGCCCTTGAAATTAAACCAAATTGGAAGCCAGATGAGATGACTCTCAGGAAGTCCATCTGCTTGAATTCCCCATTTCCACTTGGAAGTTAGGATCTCTAGATATTTATTCATAATCTGATGAATCATTTCATTTTTTTACCTTTTCTTTTGAGTGCAAAAAAAGTATCCTAAGGAAAGCAAAGACTCTAAATTCTCACTGGGATCCCTGGAGTATGCAGTAAATGGTCCTTATCATGAATATCTGTAGAAAATTCAGAAGAGTGTAAGGTAAAACCATGTATTATATAAATTAAATTTTATTCCATACTATAGCTACTCAGGACTTCTAAACTTGACTTAAAGTCAACGCCCTATTTTCAATTTCCTCCTCTGTCCAATCCATTTATAATGCTCTACCCAATTAATCTTTTAAAGTAGCTCTGTCCAATAGTTTCTATGATAATAGAAATGCTTTGTATTTCTCCTGTTCAAGATAGAAGCTGCTAATGTTAGTTAGGGATCAAATCTGCAGGCGGTGGGTGTAGCCCAGGAGGATGGTTCCTAGGGGTGGAGAAACCAGGAACCAATCAGGGGAAGGGACTGTGGGAAAACTCAGAACACCTGATGATCATTTGGTACTATCCCACACCTCCTGTAAGCCCGCCCCCGGAACTAGGCCAATAAAAGGAAACCACCTGGGAGTCCTCAACGTCTTTCTCCACTTGTGAAGACTGACCCGTTCCTATCTCTGGAACTTATTTTCACTAGGGGTAGCTTCCTTCTTCACTTTTACATTGTATAGTTTATTTCTTTTCTGTAAAAAACGTTGTGTGGAATTGCTTTGTGATCACTCCATTATCAGCTCAACTCGGTACCCATACTCACTCTTGTCACTGTGAACCAAGGACTAGCGAATATCTAGATAGACCTAACCCTAGCTATTGAGCAATATCGAGCATTTGAAATATGGCTAATGCAATTGAGGAGCTAAATTTTTCATTGTAGTTAATTTTAATTAATTTAAATTTTAACTTAACTAACTATATGCACTGGTGGCTTGTGCAGTAAGCATTACAGTTCTAAAGCATAGCCTTGACCATGTCCCTCCTCTACTCAAAACTTTCTACAGATTTGCTCTGCTTAAAATGTGCCATTAAAGTACCCTAAACTAGAATTCAAGAAATTCCATAAACTGTTCTCAAAATTTGATTTTCATGCAATTAATAATTCATCTAAAGCAAATAGTTGCTGCTCTCAAAGCTATCTATTTTCCAGCAACCACATTTTCCTTATGGAGTTTTTTTTATGTTTTGTTTTTAATAAGAATGACATTTTATTTATCTAATTATATCTGATATTGAAATAGTTCGGCTCAATTTTTCCCACCCGGTAAGGTTTTATTTCATTCACGTCAGGATCTCTCACACTCATGAAATCCCATAACCCTTTCTTATAACATTTAGTACATTTTACTGTATATTTTAATTACTTATGTACGTATGTTAAGCCCTCTACCGAATTGTAATCTACCTAAGACTATTGTCCATGTTAAACTTAACTTTGTGTCCATCCTGGCTTCTTCCACATAGAAGGAATATAAGTTAATCATTAAGCAAAAGCCAATAGAATTGGGTTTAAATCCCAGTGACTTGATTTAATACCTGTGTAACTGATTAGCACAATGCCAGGCACAGAGCAAGAGCTCAGTGAATGCTAACTCTTATGTAAGCACCAAAGATCTAAGTTCAAGATTTTCACAGGCAGATGGTCATACCTGCTTCTGATGCACAAGAAAAAGTCCATATTCCTTCATTGAAAAAAAACAAGATCAGCAAATATCTTATGCTCCAAGACTTATAGAAAGAAGCTTGTTCTCTCTCATAGCAGGTATTCTTGATCTAGGTTCATCTCTCTCTTTATCACTAAAAAGTGGAGTTTGGGGTAGAATGTCAAGAAGGAAGACTTGAAACTCAGCCACAGGTCAGGAAGGACAGCAGGTCATCAGTAAGCTATTCCTTGATCAAGGCAGCCCCGTGTCCGGGGAAAGCATGTGGCCTTCCAGTTCCCTGCCATCCACTGTGTTCCCATGCCAAAACTCACTGTTAGTAGCACCACAGTTGAATAGCTTATTGTCTTTGGCCCTTAGCTTGAATGAAATTATAAAAATACATTGGTAAAAATGGAAGAGCACGGATTTAAACAGAAGCTTCCTTTTTTAGCATTTGGGAGACTTCTCAAATTCTGACTTTTCCATAATGGCTGAAATCAAATGCTTTCTAAACTGTAGAGAATTCTAAAGATTTCGCTAAAAGATATAAAATTCTAGTAAAATATTGGTGATATGGTAATTTGGTTTTTGATTGAAAATATTTCTCAGGAAATTTTATGATTATAATCTGCACGAATCACTTGAACTAACTTCTAATTTACTTTTAGTTAGTGATACTAGCTGATGTGCTTTATAAAGATATAAATAATCTGGGTTTGAATCCCAGTTTTCTATTTACTGTATCAATAATTTTCTTACCTGTTACAGTCAGCTTCTTCAAGATTTGATCTGTGCTGGGCCACTTAAAATCTTACATCTCTCAAATGTTACTTAATTTCACTGAGTCTAAGTTTCCTCATTTATTAAATAAGCTATTCAATTAATAATAATTCTTACCTCACAAAAATATGTTTAAATTTTAATTGTACAAGATAAAGGGAATAAAGCACTTTGATTAGTACCTGGCACATAAAAGACATAATTAACTAGCTTCTCTATGTAGTTTGTACTAAAATAAATACTGTATAACATTTAAGAATAGTTCCTCCTCTAACTGGCCTCTTTATAATCCCTCCATGTTGACTGTACTATTTTTTAAACCTTTTATTTGGACATAATTTTTCTTTACTGCAAAGTTGCAGTGGTAGTACAAAGAACTGCCATATATAGTTTACCTGGGTTAACCAATCAATTGTTAGTATTTTCCTCCAGTTGTTTCATCATTTGTGCTCTCTCCCTACAATACACATCTACATGAATATATGTGTGTATTGTTTTTGAACCATTTGAAAAAAGGAAGTTATTCCTCTTTAATTACTAAATACTTCTGTGTACATTTTCTAAGGCATTCTCTTACACAGTACAGTTATTGACCTCATAAAATTTGACATTGATAAAGTACATTTGTCTAATCTATAGCCCATACTCCAATTTTGTCAACTGACCCAATTATACTCTTTATAGCATTTTTTTTTCATTCAGTACAAGACCTAACCCCAGATCAAGTATTACATTTAGTTCCCCTGACCCTTATTTCCTCTAATCTAGAACTGTAATTGAGCCTTTTGTTGTCTGTCCTGATGTTAATGTAGGTAAAAAAACCTGTTTATAATTATCTGAGATTAATTGAACTCGCCCCCTAGTGTTTACACCTTTGTACAATCCCCTACTCCTGGAACATGGGCTGGCCTTAGTGACTTGCTTGTGATAAACAGAATATTGCTAAAGTTATGTGACATCATTTCCAAAATTAGGTTAGAAAAAGCCAGTGACCTTTCCACTTTGTCTCTCAAAGTCCTTATTCTAAAGGAAGCAATCTAGGAGCTGTGCTATGGAAAGGCCCATGTGGGAAGGAACTGATGTCTACAACTAACAGCCAGAGAGGATCTGAGCCCGGTTTAAGAGCTACATGAGTGAGCTTGGAACTGGGTCTTCTCCCAGTTGAGCCTTGAGATGACTGTAGTCAGCCCTGGCTGACACCTTGGTTGTAGCCTTTTGAGGAACCCTGAGCTAGAGGCACTCAACTAAGCCATTTCTAGATTAAACCAGAGAAACCATGAAAAATGTTTCAAAAAGTGTTGTTTTAAGCCTCTGTGTTTTGGAGTAATTTATTATGCAGCAATAGATAGCTCAAAGTTCATATTACATATAAAACATTACTTTTCACAAGATTTCAATATACACTGAAATTTACAAGAATTCAGTTCCCTTACAAATCAAAAGAATATTTTATTTTGTTTTGTTCAGGAGTTCTTTACCATTTGGGAAAATCTTACCATCAGCAAAATGACCCATGGATTACAGTAGACAACTCCTGGTTCCCTTTGTATATTCATGGCAATTATATGAAAGGTGCAAACATCTGACTAATGGAAGGAAAACGTGAAGTCAACAAGATAGTGGAGTAGGAAGCCCCGATCTTCTTTTCCCCAACAAATTCACCATTTCATCAACAATTCATTGACAAATTCTCTGTTAATGAGAAATCCAGAAACTAAGGGGAAAACTCCTGTACTCCAGGCAACAGTAACACCACACTCAGGAGATTTGGGACACCCTCTTGCTGGAGTCCCTGCCCCATAGGCACCATAGGATCAAACACCTGACAAATGCATTAGGTCATCCTGTTTAGTACCCAAATATTTTCATACTGAAATAATTACTTTATCATAAGTTATTTGCTTTTTACATCGTTTCATATTATGTTTAAGGCATTATGATGATTTCTTAGATTCTGTACATTATATATGGTGAATATTTGTTACAAAAATAGTGCCATTAGGTTACAAATAGAGACTTAATAGTGTATACTCTAGAGGGAGAAATAAGATTTCTCTGTTGTTATTCATTATCAATGAAGCCATATGGCTTTCTTTTTAAAAAAACTGGATGATTTTGCCATAAAGTACATGGATCCCATACAAAGACTTACACTCTCTGGTTCCACCCGGGAGCTATTGGGAGTTAATTCTGAAGCTAGTAGGTAACCAAAGGAGTGGTGTTGGTGGTTGTCCCAGATATTTCCAGATGTAGCAATGCTGAGGAAATTGTCAGGGTAAAGGTGGTAGAAACAGTCTATGGTTGAAGCAAGAGCAAATATTGAGAGGGTGTGGCCAAGTATTTTGCTTCTAGGAAATAGAAATTAAGGCACAAATTAAGTTGGAGAGGTTGGAGATACTTAATTGAAATGAAAACATGGTATAGATAGGAAAGACCAAGGGGCATGTTAGGGTGCTGGTGACTCCACAAGGAATGAATTTTGGAGGACCTCAGTAGGTATTTAGAGGATCAGAGGGCATTTGGGAATTAGAAGTCCTTCAGCATCTCCTCTGTAGTTGCTTAGATGTTGATTATTCTTTAAAAGAATAGGGCTTTCTGTGTACTTTGGTTGGACCACAGTTTCTCTAATTTTAAGATCTTAATTTGATGATAAAATTCCCATGATGACTCCCTACCTCTTAGGGGCTCTAAGATTATGGCAACACACTAGGTTGATGGACGAGATCAAGAAAACATGTGATCTCACTACCCACCCCACACCTCTTCAAATATCCAGTTGGCCAATCCTCAGTATGAAGAAACTTGAGATTTAGTCTGGTGTTTCTGAAACAGCAAAGGCCCAAATATAAGTAGAATATTTTCTGAAATTTTCCAAAGATTTCTATAAGTTCACCTGCTCTTATTTTCAGAATCATACTAGGACTTCTGCTTGTTTCATTTTAAGTGGCACATTCTCAGTTCCAGTCTATTAACACAGTGCATTTTAAAAAATATAAACTGTTGTTTTGTAACAAAAGTTTAAAATTTTATGGACACACACAGTTTTGGAAAGCCTAAATTCACCTAGTCTGTATTATCAATCCACATAACTCAATATGTACTACTACATTCTCAAGGATTATCCCATTTTCAATGAGAATTTCTGCCAAATTGCAACTCATGATTGTAAAAACTCTATTCCCTCTACAAAGTATTTGCCAATGGTACAAAAGATTTTCCCATATACTAGGATCCATCCCTTTCTCCACATCTGGGCAGTTTGTATTCCTGCCAACATACTTAGAAAACCCTTTTTGAAATATCTCTGTGACTATTCTTTTTCCCTTTTTTTGCTGGGCTCCTAGTGTGGGCTTTTATAGCCACATCTTCAGCTGTCTGCAACAACTGAGAAAATTTCTGTTATTTTTATTCATTATCATTGAAGACATGTGGCTTTCTTTTTAAGAAACTGGATTTTAAAATCTTAGAAAACAAAAACCTTCTACTTCCAGATATCGCACCATCTGATCTGTTTATCCAGTATACTATGTCTATACTAAATCCTTCAGAACAATGCCTAATGTTGCCCCTTCCAGAGAGTGGAGGAATAGAGCAGTGGCTCTCAAATGTCCTAGTTTCTGGGCCCCTTTACCTTCTTAGAAAAATATTTAATTACTCAGAGAGATTTTGTTTAGGTGTGTTATAGCTATCAATATTTATCATATTAGAAGTTAAACTGAGAAAATTTTAAATATTTATTTCATTTAAAAATATTATTCAACCCATTACATATTAACATATGTAGCATAAATTTTAGGAACGATAACTGTATTTCCAATAATAAAAATAATATTAGTGAGAAGAGTTGTGAGTTTTGTTGTTTTACTTTTTAATCTCTTTAATGTGTAGCTTAATAGAGGACAATTAGATTTTCGTATTTGGGCTGCAGTCATCCTATGATGATATGCTGTTTTGGCTCAAGTATTAAAAGGAAATTTGGGCCGGGTGCGGTGGCTCACGCCTGTAATCCTAGCACTCTGGGAGGCCAAGGTGGGTGGATCTTTGAGTTCAGGAGTTCGAGATCAGCCTGAGCAAGAGCGAGACCCGTCTCTACTAAAAATACAAAGAAATTATATGGACAGCTAAAAATATATATATAGAAAAAATTAGCCGGGCATGGTGGCGCATGCCTGTAGTCCCAGCTACTCGGGAGGCTGAGGCAGTAGGATCGCTTAAGCCCAGGAGTTTGAGGTTGCTGTGAGCTAGGCTGACGCCATGGCACTCACTCTAGTCCGGGCAACAGAGTGAGACTCTGTCTCAAAAAAAAAAAAAAAAAAAAAGGAAATTCGGCTTGTGTAGACATGGAATTGGAAAAAGAAGTACATGAATTGCCTTTTCAGATAATTCCTCTTTTAAACTCAGGAAGTAGTGGTTTCTTAAAGGTTAATCGCAACGTAGATTTGAAGCCTTATCTTTTAATAACCTTTTGTTACTCTATCAATAAACTTTTCATACTCTGTTACTTTAAAATCTACCAGCTTTTTTTGCACTTTAAATGGATCTTTTACCCCTACATGAGTTTGTAACATACACTGATCATTTGAAAAATATTTGTTCACCGGATTATGCATATCCTCTAAGTATTGACACATTTCACACATATAAACAACTCCACAGTTGTTAATATCCCCAAGAATCTCATTAGAAAAATCTAATATTGGTAAGCTGCTAAGCACATGGTAGCAGGTATAAATTTTCTAAAATTTTAATTTTTGCTTGAAAGTTTTAATTATAGCACTGGCAACAGATACTGTTAGTTGTTTTCCTTGAAGTGACAGACTTACTTCATTCATTTTTGAGAAAACGTCTGCCAAATACCCACTTCTTTTTAAAAACAGCTTTATTGATGAGATCGGGTGCATTCAGGTTGGTATGGCTGTAGGCTTAAACAGTTTTATTGAGATACGGTTCACATACCATAAAATTGGTCAATTAGAATTTTATAATTCAATGGCATTGTGCTATAACCACAGCAATTTTAGGGCATTTTCATCATCCCCAAAAGAAACCTCATATTCATTAGCAGTCACTTCCCATTTTAGTCCAACTCCCAAATCCTAGAAAACTACTACTTTTTGTCTCTACGGATTTGCCTATTCTGAACATTTTATATAAATGGAATCATATAATGCATGGTCTTTTGTGTATGTCTTTCACTTATCATGAAGTTTTTAAGGTTCATTTGTGTTGTGGCATGTATCAGTACTTCATTCTTTATAACAGCCAAAGGATATTCCATTATATGGATATACCATATTTTGTTTATTTATTCATCAGTTGATGGACATTTGGCTAGCTCCAATTTTGGCTACTATGAACAGTCATGTACAAGTTTTTATGTGGACATGTTTTCAGTTTAACTGAATTAGCAGTGGAATGTTGGATCGTATAGTAATTCTATGTTTACATTTTGAGGAAATGCCAAACTGTTTTCCACAGTGTCTGCCATTTTACATTTCATTCCTACAAGCAATGTACGAGGGCTCAATTTTTCTATATTCTTGGCAACAGTTATTATTTCCTGTCATTTTTCATTCTAATCATCCTAGTGGGTGGATTTTTTATTATTATCATGCTAGTGGGGTTGAGTTATAAACACCCCTAGTGGGGGTGGTTTTATTATAACCACCTAGTGGATATGCCTACTGGGATCACATGGCATTTCCTTAATGATTAATAAGGTTTGGCATCTTTTCATGTATTATAGGCCATTTATATATCTCCTTTTGAGATATGTCTAATCAAAACCTTTGACCATTTATAATTGGACATTTGTCTTTTTATTGTTTAGTTTTGAGCTCTTTATGTAGCCTGTGTACTAGACCCTTATCAGATAAAATGGTTTGCCAATATTTTCTTCCATTCTATGGGTTGTCTTTTTACTTTATGATGGTATCCTCTGAAGCACAAACATTTTTAATTTTAATAAAGCCTAATTTATCTATTTATTTCTTTTGTCAATAGTGCAATTGTGCTTTTGGTATTATATCTAAGAAATTATTTCCTATCCCATGGTCACAAAGATTTATTGCCATATTTTATTCTAAGTGTATTACAGTTTTAGTTTTGCACTTAGGTATATAAGCCATTTCAAGTTAATTTTTGTAAATGATGTTTGGTAGGATTCGAAGTTTATTTTTTTGTTGGAAGGGGCATACCTAGTTTTCCTAGCACCATTTGTTGAAAAGACTCTTTTTTTCCTATGGAATTATCTTGACACCCTTGTCAAAAGTCAAATGACCATGAATGTAAGGGTTGATCTCAGGCATCTCAGTTTATTTCATTTATCCTTATGTCTATCCTTAGGTCATACTGCCTTGATTACTATAACTTTGTGGCAAGTTTTGAAATCTAGAAGTGTGAGTCCTTCAACTTTATCCTTTTCCAAAATTGTTTTAGTTTTCACATACCCACTTATGAATAATCATTGTTTGTTTCTTGATGTCTTGAAGAACATCTTTCAAGTAAAAATTATATTCTATGAAAAAAGTGGCTAATTTAATCCTCAACCGAATCACACAAGTTTTTCCTTGAGAAGACCTTTACAGCATGTAGCAGAACTGTTTTATGCTTACTTTTTATTTTATCACAAAAACATTAAATGAGGTATACTCATAGGTCAAGATTTAGTAAAATTAATAAATTTTACTGCTTTATCAAGACATTCTTAAGAAAAACTGGCTTTTTTTTTCCAGTGTGTGGCAGTGAAGAACACAATGACTACTAATATATTTTGGTGCCACTGCCTTGATTCCTGTTAAGTCACCAGCAGTGTTGCCTACCACTGATTTTGCATAATCAGTAGGTATGTCAACACAGTGAAAAATAAATTATTTCAACATATATTTGGTAATATCAAATCTGATTTAATAAATTATGTGGTGAGTAAACATAAAATGCTATTTTACTAGCCGCATAACACCAGAAAAAAATCAACGTTTAAAAAAATTTCTATTGTATATATTTAAAGTTTTTTTTATTTTTTATTTTTATTTATTTATTTATTTTATTTCAGCATATTATGGGGGTACAAAAGTTTAGGTTACGTATATTGCCCTTGCTCCCCGCCACTCGAATCAGAGCTTCAAGCACAACACGAAGTTTTGATATACTTATCTTGGTAGATTTATACAAGGTGCAGTGATTACTACACTCAAGCAAATCAACAAACTCATTATCAAAGTTTTAATTCATGTTTTATCACATATATTTTATATAAGTACTGCGCACTAACCGATTGCGCCACTGGAGCTCCTATCACATATATTTTAAAAATTTCCTATCTAAAAATAATTGTCCAACTAATCTTGTCATAATTATGAATATCTACCTCTGATAGAAAATATAGTCTTTATTATTAGCAATATTATAACTTGTATAAGGATTCTTTTAAGTCTTTTAAAATATTTCCTTGAACCATAGTAGTTAGTCTATGATTGTATAATAAAACATTTTCTGCACACAATGTAATCTGTGGCTCTGGCATTTGGGATAGCATAAAACATTTAGACAAAGTATCCTTTCAGTGAAATTTATAATTTTTCAACTAGTAATTACCAAATGCCAGAATTAATTTTTCTCAGATAATTATTCCTTTAGCATAGTTGACAATCCCAGGCATTTAACTCATTCATTAAAATGCAATAATGATCTCTCCAATGGTTTTCACTACCACTAATGACATGCATTTTTATGCATCGCTAATTTCCATGAAGAACAATGAGATACTATTTTATTGGCATTTACAGGACTATACTTTGTTGCATGCTTATGAGGAAATGACAAAAGGGCCCAGGACAACTTAGTTTCAGGGTTTTTTTTCCTTAAAGATTAAATAACTTGCTATACCAGTATATGATATTATAGTTGCTACTGAATATTGTTATTATTGTGTAATTTTCATTATAATTGGAGCAAATGTATGGCTAAGATGGATGATAGTTAAATTATTAAAGTGAATATATATGCTGATGATTATGAGTAAACTTAGAACTAAAAACTTTAAAGTATTTCAAAATCCAACTTTATAGAATGTGTTCGGATTAAATGCTATTAAAGTTTTCTCTTTGATGTTTTGCATTTGTTATCACTGTTACTTTCCCTAATTACTGCTTATTAATTTAAAAACAATTCAATTAACTTACTGAACTATCTACTTTAAATACTTTCCTGTGTAAAATGTTTTATAATTCTGGTGTTTCTGTGTTTACATTAGTACTCAGTAAAATAACTGTTACTTTTTGATAAAGGTAAATTTCAGGTTTGAGCCACTAAAACAAAGTAATTCAAACTTTCCCACTTTTATCTAAAAACATCATTTTCAGTCTTATAAAATAAAATTGGAGAATTAATACAGCACCTCAAAGTTTTAAACCCAAATGGACAACATATCAAAGTGTCCCCTTATGCCCATTGACTGAAACACTTATTCAGTTGGAAAATTACTAATTGACTAATATTTCACCTGATGAGGTGGGCTTTACTAAAAATGATATGATTTCTCTTTAAAATTACAGGTTCTCATTGCAAAGACATCTGCTCTAGCCCTGTTTGTATGAAGCAACAGTGACATGCAGGGACTGATTAGCTTAAATCACAGATGTGTTTGCCTTAGGGAAATAGCAGTAGCCTAGTTTTCCCCATAAAAGTGATAGCCAGAATTCAAATTATTTTCAATCCAAAGCCATAACTCTTCCAATTCTAGTAGTTCAGTGATGAAATTGGGATATAGTGAAAAGGAAAGGAAGATTGTGTCTACAAACATTTAAAGTCTACATGTCCTTTGTAAGCCTAGAAAATTAATTCTGTGTATTACTAGGGACTGGCTCTCACTAGGCTGACATCAGTAGGCAACACATTTGTGTTTTCATTTGCATCAGTCATCAACACATGGATGCATAACGAGGGTGGGTATTTTTCAGGAAGAGAACACACATTTAATTTGACATTTTCTTGTTGAGCTTGAGGCAGCCAGCTTCCCTGGTTTTATTCCATCTTTCATCCCACCAAACTTTCCCTCCTACTCATCAAATAATCATGGCATTCTTCACTATAAAACATAGGCAGATGGGTTCTTGTGTCATTATTTGTAATCCAATTGAAAAGATCTGTTCTTGCTTCTCCTGGCCCCTATTCCTTAGTTCTCTAAAATCAACATTCAGTCCTTTAAATTTACAAACTTTCTTTTTCTTAGCTATGAAATGAAACTTACCAATAGCATTTTCTGCAACTTTCTCATGTACTTTCCCTTCCTGCATAATCTGTGGGTGAGAATAATTCATATAAAGCGTTGGGACTCTTTTTCTTAATTCAGTAGCAGTAGCACACTTTTAAAATGGAAACTACCAAATAAGTGCTATATAATAATAGCAATTTTACTGGCATCAAGCCATCCACTCTTTCCCATAAATGTAAATGCCTCATTATTTAAGCATGCATTTAAAGACCATTTATATGCTTTGTATTTATGCATTACCATTCACTCTGAATTATCTCATAATTTCTCATTTTCTTTTTAAAATTGCTTGATGCATCTAAAAAGTACTAAGTGCTAAAAGGTCATTCCTTAAGAGTAGCTGTTAGAATTTCTTGGAAATCATTGTCCCAACATCTGGGTTACATTTTTCTTTCTCTATTAGTATGTCCCAAATTTTTTGTTGACTAAGGGAAGGAAATATAGTATTATTTCTTTAAACTGCCCAATCAATATTCAAGTACCCACATCCTTGAATTTGTTAACCTATAAAAAAATACATAAATCTAATAGGCAAAATATAAACAGAGAGCAAGACCCACTAGTGACACGGGAAATGTGGGGGAATATGGTAAGAGGAAAAATCAATTTAATACTGAGCCCTGAAACAATATTTTGCTAAGTAGCATTTTTCTGTTCTATGTATTCATAAGAAAAACCTCCTTGTATATCCTGGGGAAACTGAGGCTATCTTCAAAGTTCCTGGCAGTTGATTATACATAATTAAATCATTGGATAAGTATAGTCTAGATTTTTAACTTTACTATGATAAAATTTATATTCTATTTTTGAGGAAAATTCTAACCTGATTTTACCACAAATTATAGAAATGTCTCAGTAGGAAAGGAGAAAGGAAGGATGGCAATCATAGGAGAGAACCAGTGTTACTAATTCACTTATTTGTATTTATATCTTGCACTCAGCCTGCCATCGTCTTTCTTTCTATCTTTCCAACCCATCCATAAAGATAATTTGAAAAAAGTGCCTCATAAGAAATAAAACTTTCCAGAGACAGGCAACAAAAAGACTAAAATTTACCAGTGTATGATTTTCACTAGAGGGAAAAATAACCCCTAATTCTCTACATTCTAAGAACATCTTGACACAAGTTATTTTTGATAGACAAATGATAAAAAATGAGGTTCAAGTGGTGTAAAGATTTTTTACTCAAGTGATGGCTTTTTCTTTAAACAGATTATTATCTAAAATCGTGTAGTGAAAGATTCATCTTACTGGGGATTAGGAAATGGTGCTGATTTTGACTCTGAATTGGTTTGGTGATCTTGGTTATGTTGTTGGACATCTCAGAACCTCATATTTATTGTTTAAACAAAACAAAATTGATTGAATAATCCCTAATTTATACCCATTAATCTGTGTTAGTTGGTATGAGGACAGATGTTCTTTTTAAAGACAGGTGTTTTCACATTAAATTGTTTAATGACTCCTTTTCTATCATATCTTTTAAATTGCTGTCTGGTGCTTAAGATCCTCATTTATATATATAACACACAATACACACACATATATATATATATTTTACAAAATGAACAACTATTGATTTTTTTCCCACATGGTTAAGCACTTCTCTGGATATCTATTTCTCACAGCACTCTCTGAAGCATAATAATTCTGCTTGTTTTCCTGGAAAAGTCTTGGAGACGCAGATTCAGTAGCTAACTCAGGATGGTTCAGACAGCAAATAGGAAACAGAGATTCAAGCCCAGACAGTCCGGCTCTGGGGCCCACTTTCTTAACGACTCTAAAGTGCTGCAATGTTATAGCCTTGTGGATTTCACACTACCCTCAGTATTTTTCCAAATACTTCTTTTTCTAGGCTGATTGATTTCTTTACTGTTTCCAAACAGAGGCCTATGTTCTTTCCTAACTGCGTCTTTGCTTCTTATCCCCAATCCTTGAATGCTTTTCTCCCCTGTCTCTTCTCTAGACTCCAGATGACACAGTGCTCCAGGCAGCCACTGTACCAACTGATCAGAGTTGCCGTCTGAGAAGGATCCTTTGGCTCGTCGTTGTCTATATGGCAGTGGCTCCAACTAGGTTTCACAGTCCTGCCTGTTCATCAGAGCACCTGTGCTATGCCATAAGCTCCTCAGCTGACATTTCATGTCTATATGGCAGTGGCTCCAACTAGGTTTCACAGTCCTGCCTGTTCATCAGAGCACCTGTGCTATGCCATAAGCTCCTCAGCTGACATTTCATGTCCTCCAAATTTGCAATGGCCCCGTAGTCTCTCACAGGTAAATGTACCATCAAGGGTCTCCAAGAAAAACTTTGGAGAAATTCTATAGCACTGCCTCTCTCTCATCATCTGTACCCATTTTTCTCTATTCTCACAGTCACTGACCGAAGTCCTCATCATTTCTTGTCTAGATTATCACTATAGCCTTCTTGTCTGCTCCCTGTGCCTCCTGCCACGTCCTATTCCAGGTCAGCCAGCATAAACCTGACACAGTAATCTTCTTAAAAGATGAATCTTTCCATTTCCCCCCATTATTTTCAGCATGAAATCTAAACGCGTTATTATAACTTTAAGGCCCTTCCTGATCTCCTTCCCCACTTCTCTTATCTCTTCTCCTGATATTCTTCATCTCGGCTGAGGTTCACCAACCCTCCACAAGTCTCCCAGCCCCTCCTCTGCATTCCTCCACTAGAATTAGCAATCAGGGCATGTTCTCTCCATGCTTAGGGCCCTGACACCAAGGCAGTTTAGCATCACCTAAGAGCACATTTAGGAATAACATTAATCGGGTGACGGACAGATGGGGGCGAGGGGATGGGTGTATACATGCATAATGAATGTGACGCGCACTGTCTAGGGGATGGACATGCTTGAAGCCCTGACTCAGGGGGTTGGGGGGGGCAAGGGCAATATACGTAACATAACCTAAACTTTTGTACCCCTACAATATGCTGAAATAAAATAAAAAAAAAAACCTCAGGCTCTGAACCTAGGCAAATCTGGTTTAAATCACTGACCCATCATTTACTGGCTTATGGGTGAATTTAATCAGGTAACGTGACCTCCCTGGGCTGTTTCCTCATCTGTTAAATGGAGGTAATAAAGGGCTCACTTTACAGAATTGTGAAAAGGATAAAATAAGATAACTAATATAAAGCCTTTATTATGGTATTTGGAACACAGTAAATGCTTAATGAATGCTGATACTACTACCAATGCAATGTATTAAATTGAATGAATCAAATAATAATGAAACTCAAAAAAGAATAAAAATGAATGAATGAACAATGTGTATGGAATTATATCATGTATATGAGTATACAATGTGTATACTGTATACACATATACAGTGTACATAGGAACTCCCGTAGAGGAAGAAATAGATGCTCTGAGTCACAGCTAGAGAGGTTCAGGATGAGGCCAGGTAAATAAATGAAAACATTTCACATTGGTCAATTTTCCACCTTAAAATTTATTCCATAGTTGATATTTGTTTAGTAAAAAAGAAACAATCCAAAGCCTGTTTGGGGTCAGGCTTTCATTTTATATTCCCATTGCCATGTTCTTGCCACTTGAGAGGTACTTTTTACTACTTCCAAGATTATGGTCTTTGTTCGTCTTTCCTGAATTAGAATAAGCACAATGTACTTTCTGTTGATAGAGCCATCCGAGGTTCCTGGCCTGGAGGGACACAGAGGAAGGAAAGCTGGTGTCAGCACATTAAGGGTACATCAGAGAACAATTGAGCAGTGTGCAGAGGGTGTGCAATTACTTGCTCTCATTAGATACTTTTTAAATGTTTGCATGCTTGCCAGTGGCAAAGATGGCAAAGTTCAAGTAATTGATGGAGAACAAAATTTTTATTGTTGCTTGTAGCTCTATAAAAACCAGTGTTTAATA
>CM052437.1:163330290-163420869 GCA_028533085.1 Varecia variegata | reverse complement strand
GTCCCTTTCCTCACCCCAGATGGTATGGCCAATGGTATCCTCTGGTGTCATGGTGACCACCCCCTTTACCCGCTTCCAGTATTTCCCCTGCCTTCTCAGCCAGGTTGTGTCCCCACCCCCCTCAGCTTCTCTGCACGTTGCTGAAGGTCCAGGCTCACCTCAAGTTCTGTGCTTGAGCAATAAAGTGGAAACAATAAAAAAAAAAAAGAGTTAATTAATGTGGCAAACTTCATTTGTCTTCTTTTAAAAAATTGCTACAGCCACCCCAACCTTCAGCAACCACCCCTCTGATCAGTCAGCAGCCATCAACATCTTGGCAAGACCCTCCACCAGCAAAAAGATTACAACTTGCTGAAGGCTCAGATGATTGTTAGCATTTTTCAGCAATAAAGTATTTTTTAATTTAACATAAAAATATGCCAAAAGTAAGTTACACTTTTAGGTTTTGTCAGCTTCTGTAAAATAAAAACATTTGTTAAACTGATATTTGACTTGCATTTTTCCTAGTGTGACTCACACAAAACATAAATAAATAAAAGTGGGGAAATTTAATGTCCCTGGAAGTTCTTCTCTGAAAACACTGCTTCTAGTCTCAACCTTCTTGTCTCTCAAAATTCATTCAAGGATTTGGGTTTTGCTTCCAATATTTGGTAAACGTAGGAAGAAGAAGCTTAGTGTGTTTGAGAAAGGTGAAAGGTCAGATTATATTTTTGGACTTTAAACCGCTGCTCTTGTAATTACAGAAACCATTACCCCCCAAATATTAATGTTTCCCTGGCCTAAAAATAGGCTTACAAAAGATTCTATATTATATTCTATTTATTTGTAATGCAAGTTCTTAAACAAATTGCCTTTCTTCCTTTTTTTAATGAACTCTCATAGAGTTCTCATAGAGGAACATTCATATTATTTTTCCCATCTTAAAAAAAAAAAGAAAAGAAAACTTGCTAGTCCCCATTCTCATTTGCTCTTCTTTACATAAAAATTCCCCAAGAAGTTTTTTACTTACAATTGCTGATCCGCAATCTCAAATCTTACAATCTCAAATCAAATTCATGATCTCAAAATCTCTCCTTTTAGTCTGCCTTGAACCATTCTAACTAACTTTTGTTTATACCACTTCACTAAAACTACTTTTGTTGGGGTCTTCAATGACCTCTATATAGTTAAATCTGATGCCATCTGTCAATCTCCAACATGGTTGACCTATTAGCAGCTATCGACACAGCCGATCCTTCCTTCTTTAAGAAACTTTTTTTAGCTTTCAGAAGTTTTACTCCTATCCAGTTTCTCTTGGCAGCTCTTCCTCATTTTTCTAATCACTAAATAGTGGAATGGCCTATACTCAGTCTGCAAACTTCTCTTCTCTCTCGACACCTTTTCCTTTTATGACTTCATCTGGTCTCATTGATTTAAATCCCTCCTACATGCCAGTGCTACCCAAATGTATTCATCATTTCTGAAACTCTCCTTTAAATGCCAGTCTTATATAGCCTATTGCCTCATCTAAATCTCTCTTGGACTTCTAATAGGCAGCTCAAACGTTAATGTCTAAACTCGCCCCTCTGTAGTTTTCCCCATCTCGATTAATGGCCACTCCATTCTTCCAGTTGATAAAGCCAAAAAAAAGCTTGGAGTCAAATTTTATGCTACCAAATTTCACATTGACTTCATCAGCAAATTCTTTTGGATTTTCTCTTCGAAAGACATCCAGTGCTGTTGATATGATCCAAGCTGCCATCTTCCATTAGCTAGATCATTGTGTGACAATCTTGTAAGTGATCTTTCTGCTTCTGTCCTTGTGCCCTTATTTTCCACAATGCAAGACATCTTGTTAAAGTATGAGTGAACCACATTACTCCTCCACTTAGAACTTTCTAATGGCTTCCCATCTCTCTCACTGTAATAGAAACTGTTCTTATTATGACCTAAAATGACCTAAGATAAGGCTACCCCGACCTCTCTCTCTCCACTAGACACACTGACCTCCTGGATTTTCCTTGAATACTCCAGATGGGTTTCTACCTCAGTGCTTTTGCATTTGCTTCTCCCTTTTTCTGGAATGCTCTTCTCTCGGGTATCCACATGGCTGGCTTTGTCACTTCCTTCAGGTCTTTATTTTAAAGTCATGTTTTTTCTGAGACACTTTTCCTGCATGCTGTGTTTAAAATTTCACCTCCACACGTCCCCTATCCTATTTCCCTAGTTTTTTTTTCCCTATGTAGTAAGTAGCCATCACGTTAGACGGTGACATCTAACATTTATGTATTTTTTAATTTAACTTGCTTATTGTCTGTCTCTCTCAAAACAATAATGTACATTTTTCACCTCGTTTGTTCAGGCCTGTATCAACAGAATCCAAAATAGTGTCTGAAACATATTGGGTACACAATAAATATTTGTAGAATGAATTAATGAGTACACACAATACTATGACTAATGTAACACACTTTTAAACTTCAGAGTGAATTATGTTATTTGGAAAATAGACTTATTTTTCAAAAATATTTTGCATATGCTGATATCAAATTTAGATTTTATTACATTGTATTTCCATTACCTTACTTAAGATACACAAAATACACACTTCATAAAATTTCTTGGATTCATAAAATTTTTGCATGCATATAAATGGAAGTGAAGAGACATGTCAGGAGACAGGAACAAAGAATCATCAGTTTGAAATTTAAAATTATATTGCATAAATAATGCCAAGATAACTGAGTTGAATTAATAGGTGAGTACGTACAAAATGTACAGGAACTCCCCCACCTTAAGCAATAAAATGAAATTGTTGAAGAGCTTTGCTCAGAGACATCTTGAAAACTTTAGATGGTACCAAAACAACATGCTAAGGATTTTCTTTACGATATTGTGCTGCCCTGATCATTGAGACCATTTTCTAGGCAGAATATCAGACTTACTTTTAAGTCTAAATATATATATTTAAGGTATCTATTTTTAGGAGAAAAGCATTTTTTTCCTATAAGAGAAGGATGAACTAATGCCCAAGATGTGCCCTTGTTGTCTTCCCTGAGCCAATATTCTGCCTTCTCGAGGCAAGCTGGATGGTATAATTTGGATTCTTTCTGGATCATTCAAGATTATCAACTTGCCAGGCTACTGAGGACCTGCAAGGAAGTTTGGAGACAGAAGTTTTAGTCTCAGTTCTTCTTTTTCCTCCCTTCTTTCACCCACCATTCATCCCTCAATATACAATGTTTGACAGCCATAATAGTCAGTTAACGACACATTCGAATGATATGGGATAAAATTCATTGTGTATGTGAAATGGTTTTTTAGGGGCTTAATTGGGAAATTATAATATGATTGTTTGCCAGAGGTATTGTTGAAAGGAATCTTAAATTGTATGAGAGGTTGAACTAAATGTCCTTCAAGTTCAATTTTAAGCTTCTAGATTTGATAATATTTAAAATTATCTATTTACATGTTGCATTGTAGTGTTTATGCAAGGAAATGGAATTTCATTCCTGAGCCTTATTTATAATTTCTTTTTAATAGAAATCTGTAGTTGCAAAAACATTTTTTACTCTATTTATTTTACATGAATTAATAATAGAGACTGGAAGAAATTGGTAGTTGGTTTTTATAAGAAAAGAAAACTGACAGCAACAGAATATTTTTAAAATATAAATGACATGTTGCAGAAAATGTATTTAAGACAGAAACCTGGCTCTAGTTGAAGAGCAATATAATATATCATTTAGCCCAAGTTTGTTTCCTTCTAAGAAAGAAAGTGGCAGAATATGAATCATTCTCTGAAGATGTAGATTAAAAACTAAGAAGCATTTTGATGTGCACATTAATAAAAACAGGCAGCCTTATTAATAATAACCTTATTAATAAAAACAGGCAACTAGCAATTGTACCCTTGAAAAGAAAAATTGACATGCTGTGTAATATTTTGGTCAGAGTATAATAAATATAAAATAAAAGTACATATATATCCGTCTATGAACATTAAACAGATTTTGAACCAGAGTTATTGTTAAATTCTTTGTATATCTCATATAACATTAATAGGAAACTTTGGATGTCAAGGCAAAACTAGATCACAAATTGCTATTTGAGGTTAAAAAGTATATGTTGATGCCATGATGATGACAAAACAATGAGATTGGATCTTTACTTTTCTATTGTAATTAGTCAGTCAAAACAATGAGATTGGATCTTTACTTTTCTATTGTAATTAGTCAGTTTGGATTTGTGTAGGTATGACCAAAATTATCTTTCAACTTTGGGAATTATTTCCTTGTTTCTTGTCTATTCTGTTGCTGAGAAATTTAAGCTAAGCTATGATGGATGTCAGATTTTTCTACATCAAGAAACTTTTAGAAAGGAATGAGTGTTTTAGTCTAGCCAAATATAAAATTGAGCCTGGCGAATTCTCTGAGGGAAGGTCATTTCTTAAGAAGTCTTCTTCTGTTTGATTTGTCATATATGGGTTGTGAGACCAGTAGATAGAAATATTTTGTACTAAATGAAAATGATGACAAGCATGATGAGGCATGAGGGAATTTCAAGTTATTTAATGTCTTCACAGTTGGAGGATAATAAATTTCTATAGTTGGTATCCAAATATTAGAGTTAAAATTGAACTCAGCCTTTATACAAGTAAATGCTTCACATGGTCAACGTATCCAGTGAATTCAGTTATTTGTATTTAAAAGTATAAGCAAATATCCATATTACCATGTATGTATCATCTTTCTTTATTAGTATGGTTATTTGGAAATTTATTTAAGATAGATTTAAAGTGGAAAAACAATGTAGAAAGTGGATTAGTTGCATAAGACATTATCAAGAGATATAAGTGACATCAAGGAAATGAATACATTAAATAAATTGAAATATGTAATTATAGATTCTCTATATTGTTTTTAAAATAGCACCTAGATTTAGCCACACCTGAAGGATTTACTCTGGGCTTTTGAGCCAATCTATTTCTGTTTTTTTAAAAAATACCACTTGAGTCAGATTTTTAGAACTTTCAACTATGAATCTTGATTTAAAAAGTTGATTATTCTTCCATAAGCATATTATACTTCTTTTGTATTAATCTACTTAGAGTGTATCAACTTGCCAGGCTACTTTTTACCATTTTTCTCAGTCTTGTCTCCCCAGTGGATTGTACCTCCAAGCTTTATCCATCATATGATCTATAAGTATTCAAAAGCTTGTTCATGTGTCTTCCATCAAGTAGATGGAGACATATATTTTCAAGTAGAGTCATTTCCTTGGTCCTTGTTTCCAACATGTAGATGCCTCCATTGCATGACTTCTCAGAATACTATAATTATTTGTTAACTTGTCTATATGTCTCCAAATGCCAAGAGCTTCCCAGTCAGCTGTCAGTGTTTGGCACGTGCTAAGTTCTCAGATTTTTTTTTTAACTACAAGAACAAATAAATGGATTAATTTATTACACTTAACTGAATAAAAACTAACTCAACAACTATTATTTCTTGGATTTGAAATAATTTTCTTAAGCAAGAGATATTATGTTGAATGTTAAAGGATGTGAATATGTACTTAACAAATGTTGTGCCACATATATGCAAAAAACACACTGAATTTATTAGATGGACAGTTTCTGTTTGCTAACCAGGTTGCAAACCATTAACTTTGCACAAGAGAAAAATAATTTCATGGTGGGTAAATTCTTGTGTCAGGGAAGACATGACATGGTGGCCCTAAAAAAAAATCACTTAATCACTAGCTCCACAGCTTTGAGGGCTGATTAATAGGCAGCAGGGAGACTGAAGGAAGGAGTGGAGAGGGAAAACCATATGATCTTCTTGAGTCCTATCAATGGCAAGGGAGCATCCAGCTCCAGCCATGCATTCCAGCTCCCCAGCCTTGCCAGCCTCCCAGCAGACAAACTGCCTTGATATTATCCCAGGAAGGAAATTTGTGGGACTCTTTTTCAATGAATTAGACAATTGAAGGTGATTTCAGCAGTGAAATAGATGAAAAGTCTAACTGGACTGATAACAAGTTCACAATTAAATGGGAAACATTTCAGAGTCTCTAAGAGGTGGCATTGCCTTCTGTAGAGCCAAGATTTTTGACAAGTTATTCAGAAAACAAATGTTATGCTTAAAAGTTAGCCTGTGGCTACCGTTTTGTCCCCTCAAATACTTGTGCCTCTATTCTTTACCACACAGAAGTGTACATAGCTCACTGAGAGAACAGTGAGGCAGGACAATAGCCTCAAGTACAACTCAAGCCTCTCCCAGGGCTGAATTTGAGCCCTCCAAGAAGGTAACAATAATTCTTTTATGATTTCTAAAAAGAATCTCTTGATATTTCTGCTCTGCACATTTTCAGTGTCCAGTATTTTAGCCACTTAATAGAATGTTATCATGAGCCAAATGCTTTGCTATATTCTTCCTTTTATTATGCTTTATTTTTATTTTTATTTTTATTTTTTTGGAAAAATGTCCTCCTTATCTGTAAGTTTGCTTGAATTTAGATAACAGGAGAGGTATTAGGACACTCAGCATTCCAAAATACCAGGGAATACTGCCAAAAGGGAAAAAATTTTGAGCAATTTTTGAATCTTTCTGCCTCCTCTTCTTTCTGGTCTTCTAAGTAGGGTTCAATAGAAAGAGCTGTTCGAGGAGTCCTGATGATGGATTAAGTAGCAAAAATTTCCTTCCACCCTGCATAGAGAACCCCTGGACCTCAGAAATGGACTTACCTCAGCAGGTGAATGTGAAATCCCTTGCAGTTTCAAAGTATGAGAAAAATCAGAAAGCTTTTTTGAATAAAGGGCAAAGATGGAGGTTGGATTTAAAGCCTGAACATGCTTTGTAGGACAGCACAGGAGCACCCAGAGCAAAGATAGGAAGAAATCCAGGAATTCAAAATCAGCCTGACTTTGCCCTGAGTAATAGACTCCATCTTTCTTTCTTACATAATTTATGCCTACAGGAACCCTCCTAATACGGGATCCCAGAGCAGTGCCGACTCCTGGCCTCCCTTGCCTGGACCTCCGTATCGTCCTGATAACCCCTCCTTGGTATTGACTTAACATTCTTTGTTGTGAATACTCTGCTTCCTGAAATGTGGAAAATATTCCCTGGTAAATGCCAAGTTCAGTTGATCACTCATTTTATTCACAAATTTAAAGTGTTTAGATAAAGAAAAAAATTCATAAAGTATTTAAGTAATAGTTTTGCCAACACTCCAACAGTATTTTACTCACTATTTTTTTCTTTAAAAAGGAATGAAAGGACAGATGAGTTAATCTATTTACTTACCTTCTTAGCTCTGCCCTGAGGCAGAGGATGCCCTAAGGATGATTCTGCCTTTAACCTTTTCTTTCTGACACTTGTGGTTTGTGGCAATTCTGTGGAGATGAAATGACAGTGTATAAAGCAGAAAGCCACTATAAACATTCCATAGCAGATGACAGTGGGAAGGGGTTACTTATCATTCCAACTAAGAATAAAGAGTCATAATAGTAATATGATAATAATAGTACTAATTTGGAGTGCATAATATTATTTAATTCTTTAATAACTCTAGGACATAGAGGTGTTATCCCATTTTATAGATCAGAAATTCGTATTTAGAAATTTTTATTAATTTGGTATAGTTACATAGTCAATATATGTCAGAGGTTGGGTTTAAACAATGTCTATCTGATTCTCAAATATTAGGAGCTTAGAATCATACTATCCTCTGTGCTTGTTGCATATGCCTTGCTCTGGTTTGAAGAATGAGGAAGTAGCATGGGGCAGGGAGCTACTAAACACACATCTGTCCCTCACCGGTTGCCCTTGGTCCAGCAAGAGGAGAAAACTGCAAGGATGGTGATGCGTTAAAGGTATGATTGCTCTACAGTCTTTCAAGCCAGACTCCCTGATATAAAAGTCAAACATGCACAACCAGGGAGGAAACCTCTCTATAATCCACTCACTGAAGGAAAAATGCACAGTAGGAATGACCATAAGGGGTGATTGCTTGGGAAGAACAGGCTCACCTGCAATTGATGAAATGTAGAACACTTTTGTAACCCCAAATTTTTTCTCTCTTCTTGGAAGATGATGATCCCTTTTTTTTTTTTTTTTTTTTTTTTGCTCTCTTTTCTCACATTGTTTCTTCAAGGCTAGCTATTAGAAGCTAAACAATGACCCAGCAACCTATTTAATTGTCTGCCTTGTTCACTAAAGTTCTCTCACATCACCCAGGCCTATTCTATTCCTTTGTGTTCTTTGGGAACACGTAATTACTCCCACAGTAGATCCCTTTGGTAGCAAAAAGAAAGACACACAGAGGAACTTAAGGAAGTTGATTATTTTCCTTTTGCTCCATTGCCTTTGGGGGAAACTGTCTCCACAACATTTTCATTGATATCAGAACAATAAAGCTTGTCCATGGCCTAAATTTTGTGCCTGGGCTTATATCTGGCCAAGAATAGATGCTGCCAAAGATTCAAACTACTTTCCAAACAGCTTCAGATTATAAATCTTTAAAGATATTTTACTGAGTATTTTCCCCAATCCTTAGGAAAATTCATCGATAAGTTTGTGTTTCATGCACAAATGCTAAATGAGCCTACTGGTGGAATTAAAAGCTATTTGATTCACTGGCTATACTAGGAGTTGTTATTTAAGTTTTTGTTATTGTGTTATGAGTTTTATTTTTAAATTTGCTTTAAGACAGCAGATCATTTCCAAAATTCATAATAGTTCATGCCTGATATGACTAGAAAATGACTTTGGGAATAGATGCACAGGCCTAGTCACAGCTGTTCCCTCCTGAAAAAAATAAAGTAAAATTTACCACAAGATCAAATGAGCACATGATGGAAATCTGTGGAAAAGAATTGAGGACAAGAGAAAAGAATCATTTTAGGCCCCTTAAAGTAAGTCTTTGGGTAGACATTATGAAGGTCAAAGTCAGCCCATTAGCCCACAAAAGCAGGAAGTCTAGGTGATTGGCAGGATTCTAAGATGCCCCTACTTTTCCCACCCCCTGACGTACGTGCCCTGTACATGCCCCTCCCCTGGGATATGGGCAGAACCCATGAATATGATGGGATAGTCTGTCCCCTAGTTAGGTTATATTACCTGATAAGAGTGAGAGAATTTTGTGGATATAATTAGGGTCCCAAAGCAGTCAACTTTGAGAAAATCAAAAAAGAGATTGTCTTTAGTTGGCCTGACCTAAGCAGGGAAGATTTAAAAAAAACTGAGCTCTTCCTTGAAGAAAGAGAGTCAAAGCATGGTAGAGATTCTGCTGCTGTCCTTGAAGACGTAGACTGCTATGATGTGACAAGGCCTACAAAAGGGACCACATGGCAAGAACCTGACAGCAGTCTCTAGGAGCCAAGAGTGGTTCCAGACAACAGCCCGAAAGAAAATGTCACAGTCGTACACTGCAACAATTGAATTCTGCCAACAATCTTAGGGAGTGTGGAAGCAGCCCTTTCCCTAGTTGAGCCTCAGATTAGGGATGCACCCAGTTGACACATTGATTTCAGCCTTGTGAGACCCAGAGCAGAAGATCTAACAAATATATACTGCACTCCTGACCCATGGAAGTGGTGAAAAAATAAACTTGTATTGTTTTAAGCTGCTGAGTTTTTGGCAATTTGTTACACATCAATAGAAAACTAATGCAGTCTATGAAGCAGAGGTGTTTAATACTTGAAGAACTCTTGCCTCTACTATGTCTACAGAATCCAGTGCATACTTCTTGGTTCAAATTCTTCACTGTGAGATCCCATCCTGCCTTTGTAACCTCCTTGTTTTCTGCTTGTTTTGCAATACAAAGCTTTCCCTTCAAGAACACTAAATGTCTGTCTGTGTCCTGGATGAGAGGCCCTCTCTTATCCCTGAATCTTGTCATATACTATTCTCTGTGTGGGATGTCTTTCTCTCCTTTTATATCTGCAAATTCCTACTCATGGTTCAAAATCCAGATAAAATGTCCCTTGCCCTGTGAAGATTTCCCATGACTCCCCTTGCAATAATCATTCTATTATGTTGTTATAATTAATAACAACTTATCTGCATGTCTTTTGTGGCAGATACAATGTCTGATATCCCTTTGTGTCGTCAAACCATAACACAATGGCTAACACATGTTAGGTTTTAAGCAATAATAATTATTTGCTGAACAAACAATAAACGAATGAACAAATAGATCAGGACCAAAATTAACCACAATGTAAAAATGAGAGTTGCTATATGAAACTATTAAAATAGGTACAGCGCTGATTTTCTTTTTCATCTTACAACATAAAGAACTTTTTTCTGTCATGTTTGGCTTACAGCATCACCAATAAGTTAAGATTTAAAAAAAAAAAAGTCCAGTCCAAAATTGTCATAATTTTAACCTCTGCTTTAGTTCCTTCCATGTATAAGGGCCCTGATAGTTCAAATATTAGTGCTAATAATTATAAAAATTAACAAAGATTACATGCTATTTAAGCACTTTACATGTATTAACTTGTTTAATCTTTGTAATAATCCTTATAATAACCTTTGGATGTAGATTATACATTTTACAAATAAGGAAACCGAAGCACAAAGAGGTTAAGTGACTTGGCTAAATCATTTTGATAGCAAATATTAGAGCTGGGATTTGAACCCAGGCAGTCTGACTCTAGTGTGTGTGCTCTTGGCTACCATAAGCACTGCATGTTAGCTCTTTAATGATGAAAGCACTGTTGATGGTGAAGTGCACTTGTTCCTGTGCATCCGTTTATTTGGTAGAGGGAGAATTAGTGCAGAAGACTCCATAGCATTTTCTCTACTCAACCCTACTTTACTTGGCACCAGCCTACTTTCTCAGGGCACTCTCACAGCACATCTTACCTTAGAACTTAGCTTATTCTTCTCAAGCCTTGCAAAACCACAGTCGAAACGTTCTGTGCTCTAGTGTGACATCTGCTTTTCCATTTCTGCCTTATAAAACAAATTTGTAAAAGCTACTTGTTTGTTGAAAAATGTACTCATTTAGACATGATGCTTTTTAATTACTTGTAAGAACCCTGATTATGTTTCTTACAGCACTTCTGAGTTGAGTGGGAAGGGAGTATGCATTTGTGTGTGGTATTTTCAGAGCCAGAATATTTACATCCTTTCATGGAGTGAAGAATTGATGGAGACCAGCCCTGGACCAGCAGTGGAAGTGATTTTCCAGACACAGCCCTGGACCAGCAGTGGAAGTGATTTTCCAGACACAGATTGTCATCTCTCCTTACCCTTTTGATCCCTTTGGCAGTTCTCTTGTGAGACAAGAACAAATGCTGTGGAGCCAGGTCCTTTATCTCCTTTATATTGGCGATTTCAGTAAAGATTTGCAAGAGCACTTGGTGCTAAACGCCAAAGATGATAAAAGTGGAAAACTTTTCATAGGTAAAGGACAATCTTTTTTTTTTTTTTTTTTTTTTTGAGACAGAGTCTCACTCTGTTGCCCGGGCTAGAGTGAATGCCGTGGCATCAGCCTAGCTCACAGCAACCTCAAATTCCTGGGCTTAAGGGATCCTACTGCCTCAGCCTCCAGAGTAGCTGGGACCATAGGCATGCGCCACCAGGCCCGGCTAATTTTTCTCTATATATTTTTAGCTGTCCATATAATTTCTTTCTATTTTTAGTAGAGACGGGGGTCTCTCTCTTGCTCAGGCTGGTCTGGAACTCCTGACCTTGAGCGATCCACCCGCCTCAGCCTCCCAGAGTGCTAGGATTACAGGCGTGAGCCACCGCCCCCAGCCAAGGACAATCTTAATCAGCAAAAATCATCTCATTTCATCTCTGGCAGTTTCAAAAACACACCTTTGGAGGTACACATGAAATAAAGTTTTCCAATATCTTCTCACTCTTGAAAAAGCTCAGAAAGTGGTTTGTTGTTTTTCATAGACTTTATTTTTTAGAGCAATTATAAGTTCCCAGCAAAGTTGAGCAGAGAATGCAGAGAGTCCCCACAGGTTCCCTACTTACTGCACACAGGCACAGCCTCCCCCTCTATCAATGCATCCCACCAGAGGGGGCATTGGTTACAATCAATGAACCTCCATTGACATATCATTAGCACCCAAAGGCCACAGTTTACATTAAGATTCACTCTATGGGTTTGGACAAATGCATATTGATGTGTATCCACCATTAAAGTATCACACAGAATAGTTTCACTGGCCTACAAATCCTCTGTGCTCCACATATTCATCCCTTCCCACCCCCGCAATCCCTGGCTGACGTTTTTACTGTCTTCATAGTTTTGCTTTTTCCATAATGTCATATAGTTTGAATCGTACAGTATGTAGCCTTTTTAAATTGGCTTCTTTCACGTAATTATATGCATTTAAGCTCCCTCCATGTCTTTTCATGGGTTAGAAAAAGAGATTGCTCGTCTCTTTTTAGTGATGAATAATATTTCATTGTCTAGATATATCACAATTTACTTATTCATTTACCTACTGAAGGACATCTTGGTTGTTTCATTTTGGAAATTATGAATAAAGCTGCTATAAATATCCATGTGTAGTATTTTATGTGGTCGTAAGTTTTCAACTCCTTTGTGTATGTACCAAGGAGGATGATTTCTAGATCATATGGTAAGAGTATCTTCAGTTTTATGAGAAACCGCCAAACTGTTTTCCAAAAGTGGCTTTACCATGTTGTATTTTTATCAGCAACGAATGAGTTCTGTTGTTCCACATTCTAGCCATTGTTGTTACTTTTGTTGGTTGTGTGTGTGTGTGTGTTTGGTGCTTTTGCTACTCTGATCCACAACTCATAGGAAAATCACTGAGCTATTTTTGTGTTTGTTATATGTTCAATGACATATTATGAATTGCACAGAATTGGCAAGTTTTCCAATATTTCAATTCGAAGTGATTATTACAGCTATTGAAAAGGGTGACTCTCATGCTATGTTGATAATTTTCAGCAGTAGAGCCAACACAATTCTAAAATTCAGTGTTAGAAGTGAATTTGATCACACAAATTCTAAAATTAATGTAGAAGATCAAAAGTCCAAAATTAACAGAGATAATATTTAAATAGAATAGGAAAGGCAGCTTGTCTTAATAAAGACTCACTCTAAATCTATAGTAATTATAGCATGATATTAGTGCAGGGAGAGAAAAAATAGAACAAACAGAATTTACAGCACAGAAACAGATGCAAGCCTGAATAGGGCCTAGATTTATGAGAAAGCATGGCAAATCAATTGGGAAAACTGGATTTTGTTAAAAAAAAAATGAGATTCACAAAACTGGTTTTCCACATTAAAAAACAAATGTAATAATGTCATTAAATCTACCATTCACGCATCAAACATCCTCCAAAACAAATTAAAGTTTTAAATGTAAAAGTTAATGTAAGAGACTATGATGTCAGGGAAGAAAGGAGTTTCATGATAATGAATTTTAAAACACAGTTTTTTGTTTTTTAATTTTTAAAAACAGTTTTATTGAGGTATAATAAACATAAACTACACATATATAAAGTGTACAACATTGTAAGTTTTGAAATATGTATATATGTGTGAAATCATCACCATAGTCAAAATAGTAAACTTATTCATCTTGCCCAGTTTACTAGCACACTTTCAGAATCCCACCTTCCCATGCCTCCATACTACCCTAGACCTCTGCAATTACTGATCTTCTTTCTATCACTATATGTAATGTCACTATATAAGCTAACTTGTAGCACATAAACATACACACACACACACACACACACACACACACACACACACACACTGTGTAAGCCTGCATTACAAATCAAAAAATAATTCATGCGGAGATACTGAGCCAGATTTTACTGGATAACACTCATCTGCAAAGCTCAAGGCAAATCTAAAAGCAACTCATCCAATTAATTATACATAACTGTGCTCTTAATTTGAATTAAAAAAATCTAATTGGCACCTAGGAAGAACTGTCACAGGTAAGCCCAGTAGAATGCAGAAACTTTGACTATTTCAGACTCAAATCCTGTTCTTGAAAATAAGACAATCCCTCAGCCTGGCAAATAATACACAGCTCTAATTCATCAGCTAATGGCTCATTCTCCATTTTTTTTTTGCCTTTTTATTTTTTTTATCTTTTTATAGTATATATATGGGTTTTTTATTATTTCAAAATGTTATGGGGATACAAATGTTTTTGGTTACATGGATCGCTTTTGTTATGTTTGAGTCAGGGTTATAAGCGTGCCCATCACCCAGATAGTGTTAATTGTACCTGGTAGGTGGTTATGCCCATCCCCTCCTCCCCACCCACTTGATTTTCACTGCATTTTACTTCTTTCTGTGCATGTGCGTGCTCATTGGTTAGTTCCAATTTAATAGCAGCTACAAATGGTGTTTTCTTTTTCATTCTTTAGATACTTCACTTAGGATAATGGTCTCCAGTTCCATCCAAATTGCTGCAAAAGGCCTTAATTCATCTTTTTTCATGCCTGAGTAGTATTGCATAGTATACATATACCACAGTTTGTTAATCCAGTCATGAATTGATGGGCACTTGGGTTGATTCCATATGTTTGCAATTGTGAATTGTGCTGCAATGTACATTTGAGTGCAGGTTGTCTTTTTGATAAAACGAATTCTTTGCCTTTGGGCAAATCCAATAGTGGTATTGCTGGATCATATGGTAGTTCTACTTTTAGTTCTTTGAGGAATCTCCATGCTGTTTTTCATAGAGGTTCTACTAATTTGCCATCCCATCAACAGTGTATTAAAGTGTTTCTTTCTCCTCGCATCCACATCAGTAACTATTGTTTTTGGACTTTTTAATAAAAGCCATTCTAACTGGGTAAGGTGATCTTTCATTGTGGTTTTAATTTGTATTTTCCTGATGATTAGTTCCATTGAGCATTTTTCATATGTTTTTAGCCATTAGTCTATCTTCCTTTGAAAAGCTTCTGTTCATGTCTTTTGCCCACTATTAATATTTTTTTTTCTTGCTTATTTGCTTGAGTTCTTTGAAGATTCTGGTATTTCTTCACTTTCCCAGGCTTAATAAGATGCAGTGTTATATGTCTATGGGTTAATGCTGTTTTTAAATTGGTTTTGTAACATTGGTATCAGAACTTATGGGATATTCCTCTGTTATTCGAGAAGCTATTAGCTTCTTGAGCAGGTCTGATTTACTATAGCATCTGACTCTAGTTGGCTTAGCTATCATTCTACGTGTTTATACTATTTGAGAAAGGGGATCAGATCTTATTCATCTCTGAATGTCCTACAGCACTAGCACATATAATAGGTAACTTAGTAACTACTTATTAAGTTGAGTTAAATAAAATTGAATAAATCAATTAATAAGGCATGGAAACATTGCTTTTAGTGCAATTCTGTCTTCTGTCTTATGCTCCAAATGAGCATAATAAGTAAATATTCTAGTCTCTGCCAATGTAAGAGAGACCAAAGAATTTAATTGAATTGGGTCTTTAAAAAAAAACTAGTAACCATTCTTTTATTTTTAATTATTATGGATACATAATAGTTGTATATCTTTGTAGAGCACATGCGGATGTTTTGATACAGGTATACAATGTGTATTAATCAAATTGGGGTAATTGGGGTATCCATCACCTCAGGCATTTATCATTTCTTTGTATTAGGAACATTCCAATTCTACTCCTTTTAGTCATTTTGAAGTATACCCTAACTTATTGTTGCTCACAGTCATGTTGTTGTGCTATCAAATATTGTTCATTCTATCCAACTATCTAACTGTGTGTTTGCACCCATTAACCATCACCACTTTATCCCCTCCATCCGATACCTATCCCAGCCTCTAGTTTCTATCATTCTACTCTTGTCTCCATGAGATCAATTGTTTTTAATATTTAGCTCCCACATATGAGTAAAAATGTGCAAGATTTGTCTTTCTCTAGCTTGGCTTATTTCACTTAACATAATATTCTCCAGTTCCATCTATGTTGTTGGAAATGGCAGGATTCCATTCTTTTTATGGCTGTATAATATTCCACTGTGTATATGTACCACAATTTCTTTATCCATTCATTCACTGATGGACACTTAGGTTGATTCCAAACCTTGGCTATTGTGAATAGTGCTGCAATTAACATGGGAGTGCATATATATTTTTGGTATACTGAATTCCTCTCCTTTGGATATATACCCAGCAGTGGGATTGCTGTGTCATAAGGTATTATAGTTCTATTTTTAGTTTTTTAAGGAACCTCCATTCTGTTCTGCAGAGTGGTTGCACTAATTTACATTCCCACCAACAGTGGACAAGGGTTCCCATTTCTCCACATTCTTGCCAACATTCGTTATTGCCTGTCTTTTGGATAAAATTTTAACTGGGGTGAAATGCTATTTCGTGGTAGTTTCGATTTGCATTTCTCTGATCACTAATGATATTGAGCATTTTTTTTCATATACCTGTTGGCCATTTGTATGTCTTCTTTTGAGAAATGTCTATTTGGATCCTTTGCCCATTTTTTAATTGGATTATTTGATGCCTTCCTATTGAGTTGTTAGAGCTCCTTATATATTCTATTTATTAATCCCTTGTCAGATAGTAGTTTGCAAATATTTTCTCCCATTTTGTGGGTGGTTTCTTCACTTTGTTGATTTGTTACCTTTGCTGTGCAGAAGCTTTTTAGTTTGATGTGATCCCAATTGTCCAATTTTGCCTTCGTTGCCTATGCTTTGGGTGTATTCTTCCTACTCCCTCTGGATCAGTGGTTCTCAAAATTGGTCGCATGTTAGAATTACATGCGGAAACTTTTAAAGGTGCTGATGCCCAGGTCAGCCACACAAGGATTTGGGGGGTGGCACTCCACTATCTGTAATTTTTAAAACTTTTTAAGTGATTCCAATATTCAGTAGATGTAGAGGACACTGTTTTAGGTGAAAGTAAAGAGTAACCTGACAGCCACTCTTTCTTTCTCTTTCTTTCTTCTATCTTGAAGCAAACCTCAATCCTCTAAAAGTTAGAAATGACACTGCAAATGAACACTAAGTTTCCAAAAGTTAAAATGTAACTTAGGCCACTGGTGGCAATTCTCCAAAAACGAGGACCACTTGGTCCCATAACTTTTTAAAAGAATGAATTTTAAAAGTAAGCATCTTAGCCACAAAAAAAAAGCCTAAAAATATTTTTCTAACAGATTGTGTCTCAAATTAATTAAACTTTTATCAGCATATGGAAGTTACAATTTACAGATTCCTTTTCCTTCCGGCTCCTTTTCTTACTCATTCTGTTCACACATATTTTTGAGGTGAGAGAGATTAATTTACAATGGTTCTTCATAAATTGTCATTCAGTTATTATTATTTTGGGCTTTGAGTACAGTATTTAAATGTTTATTTAGTTTTAGCAGTGTAGTACAAAATAATTCTTTCAAATAGGATAAAGGGAGTTACTAGAAATGATAACAGTATCTCTTTTAGTTCAAATCAATTCCCTTCCTTTACTGGTCAATTTTTAAAAAAAGAAATCAGTGTACATGTGTACATTATAGGTACAAATTATTCATCTGGTGATTCTTCTGTTTATTTTTCATCTTATCCAGCATATTTATGAGATCCTTCTTCACTGGGAACCTCAACATTAATAAAAATGTTTCAAGTCATTTTTTCTAAGAAGCTAAAATGCTTGTGATTCATGACAAAGCATGTTTTATAAATTGCAAGCAAACTTTTAGCACATTTTTATGCTACCTCTCTCCTCCCAGTTTATTTTGGGTATTATTTTTGTATCTCTTAGAAATGAGAATTGATTGTAGACTTAAGAAAGAATAATTTTGCTTTGCTATGTTTTGTTTGAGAGAGTAGGTTCTGTATAATCTAGTATATAATCACTTGAAAATATAACTAAGAAAAATAATTTTTTTTTTATTTTTAGGAGAAATAAATTTAAGGACATTCTTCTAATAGGATCATTGCTTACAATTTGTGAGAGGACATGAACTTTTTAAGCAATGGTGCCAAATACAAATACTCATATAATATCTAGATATTTATTCATTTATTTATTTCATAAGCATTTATTAAGTATCTACATTATTCTAGGCCTTTCTACTACATATAGGAGACCTCAAGTTTAAATATGGCAGAGTCTCTGCTTTGAGTTTATAAAACAGTATGGTATATGGTTCACCAAACTGATAGGAGAAGAGAGTTCTCCTTTGATAACATTGTCTGTCTGTGTACAGTGATTTGTAAAATATACTTATTTATGTTATTTTGTTTATATGTGCATAAAATGCTTGAAATTGAGAGCAAGTTTCATATATCATTGTATTTTGCACATATAGGAAACTTTTATGACATTATTTTTAATATAATAAAGATATTATCTTTTCTTAAATCATAAAAAAAACGCTATGTTTTTACAGGGCTCTGGATGATAGAATTTTCATATAATTCCTATCTGGAATATCATCAGTCACAACAACATTCCAATACAAGAATTATTTTGTGTTTTTTTTTTTTTTCTTAGTCTACCATGTCAGTCAGTATAGGGTAAAAGTTGAACAGAATATTGCTTTCTAAGGTGATCTGAGAACACAAATATTTTAAAGCAATGATTCAGAAGAAACATCAAAGGAGACAATACAGACATATTTTATGGAGATGACAAAATCCTGTAATCCCTATGTAGGTGTTTTATGGAGAAAGTTCAGTTTATCATCATGCAGAAGAGATGAGGGACAAAGGGGCAGAGGAGCAGAGTCAGTAAAGTTTTGCTGACAATACAGTTTTACTTGATCATTTGTAGCTCAGGGAGGTTCATAGCCCAAGGCAGAATCCAATTTCGGATGCTATTCACTTGAAAGAGTTAAGTCGCTTGTTCTCTGTTTCTGCTGCCCCACAGGAACAATGAGACCTGACATTTTCCTGTGATGGAAGGACTCCCTGCAGGCTTCAGTGACACCTTGTACATCATGCAATGTTGGCCCACCAAGTCCAGATGCAAAATCAACAAGGGGTCTTCAGATGAGCCAAATCCACACACATGCCACTGGTTGCCAGAGAATCTATGTGTTTAGGTGTCAAGCTTTTCTGGGTTAGAATTTGGTAAGACATCATTCTGTAAATGACTTGAAAATATATGATGACCATAGTAGCTTCGATCTTCAGATCAGCTCCTAACCATCTAGCAAGTGACACATTAAAGGAATAAAAATAGTTATAGCTAACAATTACATAATGAATAATAAATGCCAGGCACTGTTCTAAATTCTTTCCATATCTTAATTGATTTAATCTGAAACACAATCCTGTGATTTTAGTATTATTAAAATATCCATTTTATAGATAAGGAGACTGAGGCAAAGAAAAGTCTTGCTATGCTAGACTTGATTAAGTTACTCCACTAATAAGTGGGGGAACAGGAATTAAATTTAGGCAGTCTCACAATTAACCATTATTCAATGCTGCCTCTCATACAAAATACAGCTAATGTCAATTTACTTCAACTTTAAAAATAAATTCTTCACAATTATGACTCAGGTAATTAAGTACAAGAATAATAGTCAAATAAAAGAAATTGGGAGGAGGTAAGGAAGAGAGAGAGAATGTATTAAAAAATACATTATTATGTCCTTGGGGGAAATAATTTAAATGGTAGAATATTTTAGCTTAATCATAGCAAAAAGACAACACATTACTTTAAAAAAATGTCATCTATGTAGAATTTACAGAAAATGTAACATGTCATAAATATCAATGATAGAACATTATAAAACCATAAAGGTTTAGGAATCATTTACTTTGGGGAAATGTATATTTATTTTCTCAATGTTTCTTTAAAAGTTAGTATATCTCAAAGTAGATGAGACTGTAGGTTTAGGGTAGAGAAAGAGACTTTGACTATAATGGAGCTTCATTAAGGTAAAAAACTTCAGGATTTGTCTTCTCGGTATTCTTGCTGTGGAAATTTCCTGTTCTATTATGACATTAACTTTTCAATCCAGTGGAAGAAGTCAGACCCTGAAATTATCTTGGCTTTATCTTTTTACCTTTTGTTGTGGCTGGATAAAAGCATTTACTTTTTTCTGAATTCAGATTATCCATATGTTAAATGAGGTCAAAGGATCATTTTGCACTTTCTTACAGAATGCTTTGAAATGGATAGATTTTGACACTTTTAAAAGAAAGAGGTCAGAAAACCCATGAAAGTAACAACATTGCTGAGAGATTTTGGAATAATTTAAGGTTGAGAAACCATTTAAATAATTTCAAGCTTTGAGTTTTTATTTGATTATGCCATATTTTGACATTGCTCAGTTTATGACATAATAGAAACTGACATTACAAAATATGATGTTTTCCAACCCTTCTGCATGAATTAACCTTTGGGGGCTATCATTCCTGGTGATATCTTTGGGGTCTTTTTCTGCTTCTCTAGGGCATTTGTATCCTGTTTGTGCAGCAGCATCTTTCAATGGAGATAGAAGTCATTTTCTTCAAAGTTTACCATCTTTTTTTTTTTTTTTTTTGAGACAGAATCTCACTCTGTTGCTGGGCTAGAGTGCCATGGCTTCAGCCTAGCTCACAGCAACCTCAAACTCCTGGGCTCGAGCGATCCTTCTGCCTCAACATCCCGAGTTGCTGGGACTACAGGCATGCGCCACCATGCTAGGCTAATTTTTTCTATATAGTTTTAGTTGTCCATCTAATTTCTTTCTTTTTTTTTTTTTTTTGGTAGAGACGGGGTCTCACTCTTGCTCAGGCTGGTCTAGAACTCCTGAGCTCAAACGATCCGCCCGCCTCGGCCTCCCAGAGTGCTAGGATTACAGGCCTAAACCACTGCGCCCGGCCTACCATCTATTTTTAATTCCTTGCTTATTCCAGCTGTTTTGCTCAGGACTTTTAAGAAAGCCATAATGTAACTTTCCATTCTTCCTCCTATTCTCGAGAGTAGCTACACACAATTGTATCCCCTCAAGTCATCAATGGAGGTGAAAGGCAAGGCTAGGGAGGAAGACACACTTTCTCACTCCAAGGTGGCCACAGGCTTTCTGTGAGTCACATCAGTGCAATCAGGACACATCTTCTCAAGCAAAAAGAGAGAAAACCAGTCTCAGATTATACAAAGATGGAAACTATTGACTGAAGAAATATTGAGAGATACGGGGGTAATGAATTTGCAAAAAGCATTGACGCTTTGATAAAATTAGAAAACAGCAAAAGGTGAGTTGTCTAGAGATTACATTTATTTTGCAGTCTTTTTTCTTATTTCTTTCTATTTACCACCATGTGTATTTTCATTGACTTTACTCCAGATGGAAATGCATCATATACTACAAAGTTCCATACAGGTGTGTGTGTGTGTTTAATTTGTTATGATTATGAGTTTAATTTTTTTCTTGAAGCTTTCCATCACAGTTATCTTCATCTTATACCATTTTGCTATTTGCAGGTAGTCATTTAATTCGTTAGTCATCAAGTTTATTCTTTTTCAGTTGACCTTTTCCCCCTTCTAACTCTTCTTTCTTTTCTCTCAATCTTTCTTTTTCTTCCCCTTCACCTTCCTTCCTCCCTCCCTTGCTCCTCCTCTTCCTCCCTCTTTCCTCTTCCTCCTTTCTCTTTTTTTGTTCCCTCTCCTCTTTCCCTTTCCTTTTTTTTTTTTTGTTTGTTTTTTGGAGAGAGGGTCTCCCTCAGTTGCCCCAGCTGGAGTGCAGAGGCATCATCATAGCTCACTGCAACCTAGAACTCCTAGGCTCAAGGAATCCTCCTGCCTCAGCCTCCCAAGTAGTTGGAACTACAGGCGTGTGCCATGATGCCCAGCTAATCTTTTTTTCTCTTTCTCCTTCTTCCTCCTTTGATCCAAATGCCTTTTGAATGAGTGGATTAAACTAAGTATTCATATCTATCTAAATGCTTTTCTAAAATTTTTGTATCATACTCATCACACAAGTTATAACTTTAAAAATAGTGTTTTTAGTTTTTTTAAATTCAATATTCTTTTTTGTGGAATACATCAACTGTAGAAAATCATTTTAGTTTTATGGCCTTATCTAAATAACATTAATGAAAAGGATATTTTCGATTATTTTTAGTTTTGTGTACTCTTTAAAAAGGCTGCTTGGGTGGAGTTTGAGAAGACACAAGTCAGAGCCAAGAAGGGCAGTCTGGCAGTTGAAAGCAGGGGTGTTGAAGTCAGAAGCCCAAGGTGTGGATCCCGGCTTGGTCTTGCACAGCCTGTGTGATATTGCTACTTAATAAGATTATGATCGAGGTTTAATGACGTGGGTAACATTTTTTGCAGGATGCCTCACATATAGCAAATAAGTCATAGTTATTATTTGTAGTTATATTGTACTATCTATGAATTCTTTTCTTCTGTGTTTTCTCCTTTTTCTCCTCCTTTTTCTTAGTTGTCAATCACAATGACAAAAAAAAAAAATAAGGCAGTTCTTGTGCTCCCATATATTAGAATGAAGATGGTAAGAGTAAATAAATTTCAATGTCTATTGAAATATTTCAAAAATCTGATAGTTCTTTTTGATGGTATCTATACACTACAGATGAAAATAAAAGCTAGGTGTAAAGACACAAACTCTACAGAGGGTTTAAAAGTCACTAAGTATCACAACGATAGATCCATAAAGAAATACATCTGGGAGTAAACTCTATGATGGTTTTAGAAGAAATACTACATGGAAAGCAATTTTAAAACATAGAAAATGAAAAAATATGACTGTGTAGGTGTTCAATATAATGATATAAGAAGAGAGGGAAAGGAATAAAGAAATGAAATAATGGCTACTTAAATATGAACTATTTTTTTATTTGTATGTACAGCACAGATAACCTCATATACCCATGAAATTTTTTTCATATGATTTCCCTTTTCAAAAATTTACAGGACCTTCATATTATCTATGAGTTTATATCTAAAATTGTCTTAGTCTCACAAGCTTCTCTCCGATGCTCTAATCATTACAAATGCCCAATTCACCCCTGTCACAGGTGCTCATATGAGCTCTCCTTGCATCCTTGCTGTTCTGTTAACCAATCTTACTTGATAGAACACCTATGCCTTTGCTAAAGGTAGTATTTTTACTCAGGCCTTCCTGCCACCTAATATTCATATCTTGGTCAACTTATGTCTTCTCTGAGATACCCTTTATTTTTAAAAAAAATCATATTCGTACATTGTAGTTGTTAGAATCTGTTAATCATATTTTCTATTTTTAATGCTTATCTACTTCCTTTAACTGGATTGCAGGCTTTTTAAGGTAAAGAATCTTATTTTCTGCTTCAGTTGTATTTTCTACAGTAATTAAAAGAGAAGTGGTTCAATAAATTGATGATTGACCAATATTTTCCAGTTACTAATGTCTCCATATTTAGTACTATTTTCTTTACTCATTTACACATATAGTAATTGCTTTTTATTCATGCAGCAGTTTACCACCATAAAAATGTAACTAATACTACTCATATTTACAATATTTTTATTTGCATTTAATTTTTTTTCTTTTAGAAAGCCTGTTTGCATTTTTACATTCTTACTCATGTGGCCTCTATGACCACAAAAACTAATGTTTCTTTTTCAACCACAAAGACATCCTTTTGCTCAACTAATTAGGTCCTCTTAATTATCCTTTGAGCCCTATCATCCATGTCAGGAATTAAAGAGTATTTTGTTCTCATTTATTCTACCAGGTTCTCCTTCATTAGTTTAATTTTGGATGCATTCTTGCAGTGAAGCTCTTTGATCTTTAGTCATGGTTTATTAAATCTCTCTCCTGAAATCCATGATCCCTTCACCTTACATCATGGTGTGTATCTTTCAAGATCTATTTCATATGCTACTTCATGACACCATTCACGATTCATTTCTCTCTTCTCTGAACTTCTTTTTTTTTTTCTCTGAACTTCTTCAGCACTCTGATTTCACCTGTATATTGGACATCACATTTAATTTTTCTTTCATTCAAATTCGTTGAGCTCCTTTTATTTGTCAGGTACTGTACTATGACATGCAGACATGAAGATGAATGAGACAGGGTCTCTGCCCTCAAGGATGCTAAAAACTAGTGGAGTAGAAACAAAATTATGTGGTGGGTTTAGAAATGAAATGACCCACAACGGAGTAAAGGTGTCCAGAGGAGGAAAATTTTTTTCAATATTTGGGCCCTAGAAAAGTCTACCCAATTAAGCTAACATCTAAGTCGAGTCTTTAAAAAAAATGTGGGGAGTTGAAGAAGGTGGGTAGAAGTATTTCAGTTAGTGGGGAATGCTGAGTTTTAACATGACAGGGCATAGAGTGCAGAGATTTACATATACTTTGTGTTTATTTTTTGTTTTGTTTTGTTTTGAAAATATAAAGTGTGAGTTGAGAGTGGAAGGAAATAAGATTGAAATGGACAGGATCAATATTAGAGGGCTTTCTATGCCAACAAAGGGATTAGGCATTTCCCAAGGATAGTGAAGCTATTAAGTTTTTTAGCAGAGGAATGATATGGTCAGAAATGAATTTTTAATAAATTATTTCTAAAATTGTACACAGTGGCTTTGAGGATGCAAGATTGTAGACCGAAAGGCTGGCTAGAAAAGGTTGTTGCAGGAATCTAGGTGGTAGAGGATTATTGCCTAAATTATGATATCAGTAGCAGTAATGGAGGGAACAGTTTGAGAGATACATAGGAGTTCGAATCTGAAGGACTTGTTGATTTATTGTACAGGAGGAAGAAGGAGAGGAAGAAATCAAGGATGCTGCCCAGGTTATTAGATTTATAGTAGGTCTTCAGTTTTCTAGGTGAACATAGAAGGATGGAAGTGGAGAGAGAGAGCAATACAGACATTTAACCACAGGATTCCAGGCTTATACAGGAAATGGTTACGAGAGTCGTTGAAAGAAATGGAAGAGACAGTCCAGAGGCCAATTCACTAATGAGAGATATCCCATTCCCAGGCCTTGGAGAGGGACCCTGGCAATGTGATTACCTGGTTCATAAGTTTTCTAAAATTCGCAAAGATGACATGTTTTAACTGTAATTGGTTAAAATTATTGCTTTCTACTTGCACTTCCTTTCCATTATACTTCTGTTTTTGTTGCATGGCATCGGAGTAGTAGCCACAGAAATGTGAAGTTTATTTAGGGATACATTAAAATTGAATTTACTGAGATATATTTACGTGACCTACAGTTACTGTCATATATGATTGAGTTACAGCCTTCTTGGTGCAGGGATGGTTTCCAGGAACACTCGCATCACAAACTGGATCCATTCACCCCTCCTGTCATGGTGATACTGGTTACGAATTACCCTGCTCTGTGTCTTCAGTTCAAAATTTATTTTAGTTTAGCCATTGTGTGAGAGAACTTACAGCCCACCTGTAAACGAAAGTTTCTATCAACTTTTTAAATAATTTTAAATGATTCTACATTATTTATATAACATTAATAATAATGAATTATGAATCTGAAAGAAACTTTCCTAAACTATCAATGATTCAAAAAACAAATTCTTATCAAAATTGTCAGAGGGAAGACTAAAAGACTCCATTCCCTCCATGGAAAAGCAGTCATCAAGTCATTGAATTAGGAACAGGTGATCAGAGGGTATAGCTATAAATGTAGAAAAATAATCATCAAAAAATTTACCAAGAAGTTAGTTAACAAAAATATTGTTACTTTAATACATTTATATAAGGCAGTTTTGGATAGCTTTTTAAGATTGGTAATTTGTTGTGGATTTATCTTTTCATCTAAAGAAATACTTGCCTTGGTACTATTTTATATTTGTAAATTGTACCTTTTTTATTAAAGGGGGCATGCAACATGCTCAGGTCCCACAAAACCTGGATCTGCTCTCAAGGTCATTTGAATTGATCAAGGGACTATGACGTGAGGGTGATGGACTAAGTATTGACAGGAAATTGAAGACCCTCAGGAGTATAGCTAGACTTGTAGTGAAGAGGAAGTCTGAGATTTAGACACCAAAATTTTAAGTTGACCCTGACTATGAACAAGATGTACATTTCTTCTTGTAAGAAGAAAGGTTAGAGTTGCTGAAGGCCTGGGCCACAAAGGCTTTTACATCATGCTCACTTATTTGTGTCCCCATGGTTGATCTATATTTCTGGAAGAGGGTTTGCTCTTCTTTGTTCCTTAGCTGCATCTAACCCTGTGCATTACACATAGCAATACATGTTTATGAATTGATTTTGATCAGGGACATTTTAATTTATAGGTAGAATGTCATTGCCTCCATGTTTTATTTCCTTGTAACTTTTTATTAGTATCATTCAACAATTGACACATTTTCCTTTTGAACACAAAATTCATTTTTTGCTCTCCTTTCTTTTTTCCCTTAGTTGCATCTTTTAACTTTGATTTCACCATTTTTGCCATATGTGAATAACTCCTTTGTTTTCTAGAATTTGACCTCATAAAGTATATAATATGGCCTCACTATACACATGGACTTCTTAATTAAAAAAAAAAAAACATTTGAGCCATGACTGAGAACTTGGTGCAGAATAAAACAGAGAGAAAGGTCTAGTCCCTTCCCTTGGGGCTTTGCACTTCATTATATTGTATCCACTGTGCTTAAGTGGAGTCTGGGCCTCCTGCCAAGGGTTGTCACCTGTGCTGCCTAATACCAGGCCAGGTACGGCTTCTTCCATCCCCAAGAGTGGATGAATCCCTGTCTATCTTGTAACATCACTGCAAATAACACTGTCCTCTCTCCTCAACTATTTTTGCACTAATACTTTTTTTTTGATTCACGTAGTTAAATAGGTAAATGTCAGAGAAAGAAAGTAATACTCGACTACAGGAAATTAGAGAGGAATGGTTATGAATGATGACAGGTCCAAGATGTTTTCTGGTATAAGTAGCTAATGTCAGAAAGTGTATTTGGATTTTTGTGGTCTAAGAACTGTGAAGTCTACCGCTTCAAAATGATAGGAAGGCTTAAGGTAGAGAGGGGGCAATCTATGGTGTACCATTAGCTTGAAATTTAACTTTTTAAAATGAAGAGTCCTTATGGTTTGGGGCAGGACTTGCATTCATTTTACAGTATAACATATTATACTTAGAATTAATTACTTGTGGAATGAGGCTTAATTTAATTATTATTTAATAATAATTTGTACTGAAATGTTTCTATGACTATGCAGTATTTAACTATGTTGTTTAATTAAATTGATTAATCAATATTCGGGGGGATCGTTGGGATGGAGCCAAGTAAAATGTTAAACTGCCTATTTACTTCATTTTTTTAAACAGTTGGTAAGTATTTAATTACATTAAATGCTTTACAAATTGTACAATTATGGGAGACACTCTCAGATACCCTGCTGGTTTGTCTTAGTAGTTGTAGTGTATTTTCATAAATGGAGAAGAATAATTTCTTTCTTTGATTTCACTTGCCTGACTCTGAGGAACACACATCATCGAAGTCTTAACAATAATAATTGATCTAAGAAAGCACAAATACTAAGTTTTAAAAATTAAATAACATGGAACTGTCTTTGAAAGCCCAAGTTTGCTGCAAATAACCATCGCTAGTTGTTTAATAAACTCTGTATTGTCTTGTTTGTATAAAACTCTGCCTCAAATATAAAACTTTTATAGTAACAAAAGGTGTATAAAATCAATATAATGCCAATGAAATTCAGTGAGCTGAGATGTTAGTGGTATTATAAGATTTTATAGTCTTCAATGAATAAACCATTAAAATTAAAATGTTATTATCTGTTTATGTACCAAAATTTTATAAATGACACTATTACTGATAAACTACTAATTCTAGACTGTGGATGAATTTAACTATTTTTATTTTTAAAATTTATTTTATTTTATTTTTAATTGACATATAAAAATATTTATCATTTACAACATGTTTTGAAATATCTATACATGGTAAAATCACTATGTCAGTTTAATTAAGATATACATTACTTTATGTACTTATTTTTCTGTGGTGAGAATACTTAAATTCTATTTTCTTTGAAATTTTCAAGAACACAATATATTGTTATTAACTATGGCCACCACGTTATACAACAGATCTCTTGACCTTATTTCTCCTATTTAACAGATGAATGGATAAAGAAAATATACACACAACAGAATATTATTCAGCCTTTAAAAAGAAGAATATCCTGTCATATAAGACAACATGAATGAACCTGGAGGACAGACACTATGTTAGGTGAAATAAGCCGGGCACAAAAAACACAAATACTGCATGATCTTATTTATATGTGCAGCATAAAAGAGTTTAACTCATAGAAGTAGAGAGTGGAATGGTTGTTAGCAGAAGCTGAGGGTGAGGAGGCATTGGGAAGATGTTAGGCAAAGGATACAAAATTTCAACTATTTTTGTCTGAACCATAATATATCAAGTATAACTCTGTTTATTCATTATTTTGTATGTCTGCTGAATCTTTTATAATCATGTGAACTTATGTGTAAGAAAATTAGCAGTTATATCTCAGTATAAGAATGTGTGCCACCTATTTTCAAATTTCTACCTAGAAGATTATCAATAAATTCTTTAAAGTCAAATTCATTACATAGCTTGGTGGGTTAGCAAATCAACTTCCTTATTCTGTTTAATACATTGTGAATTGTTTGATAATATAATAAAGTGTATCACACTTGTGTCTAAATAAGTCTGAAAGCAATACATATTATATTAGACAGAAATAAATCAAAGAGATGATATTTAAGAAAAATATAGAGGCCTATAGTCAGGGTTAAAAATATAGTCAGACATTGAACTTAGTGAAGACCTAGTCTGATAACAGATACTATAAAATAAAAGCCCTTAGTTGTCTTTAAGCTCAGTGTGAACAAAAGATTGGGATTGAATGCTGAGACAAGGTAATAAACATCAATTCATTTTTAAGCTGAATCTTAGAAGTGCAATATTTGAGTCAAAGAAGGCAAGTTTTTCACTTCCCATAATTTACCACCATTGTCAGACCCCCTAAGGGCTATTATAGTCCAGTAGAGAAGTCTCATCTTACATTTAAAAAAATGAAAAATATTACTTAGAAGTTATGAAATATGAGCAATGAAATATTTATGAAATATAAATACTTATGAATATGAGAAATATTTGAGGGAACTTGGGATGTTCAACCTGGAACAAATAAAAATTAACAGAAGCATGATAGGAGTTTTTAAAGCAGAATCATAAGTACCATTTGTTACTTAAAGGCAACTAAAATCAAAGGATGGATGCTACAAAGAGACACATTTCAGCTTCATGGGTAGGTTTACCCAAAGTTAGACTAAAAAATAAGTCTTATAAAAAAGGTCAGTTCTCTATCACTGAAACGTTTTTAAAAGAGTCAAAGTGAAGTTCTAGTAGGGATTCCTTTGTGAGTGAGATAGACCAGATGATCAATAATATTGCCTTCAGTATTTGGGTTTGGGTTCTTCCATAAATCAAATTAGATATATCCCTGATCCTCTAAGACAGATTTTCTGAGGTTGTGACCCTAGATTTGTCCTTACCTCTATGGCAATGAAAAGTGGTAGATTTGTTATAAGAACATTCATTATAGTGAATTCGTTATATTTTAATTTTACTACACTTATTAAATATTTATCATACATGAAAATAAATGTGCCATATACTTTCTAAGCGATGTAATGAATCCAAACAGTACCTCTACAAGGTACAAATTGTTAACTTCATTCAGGAATAGGAAAGTTTGGGTTAAAGAAATCTAGGTAACTTGCCTAAAATCACACAGCTAGTAACACTGGGTTGTTATTCTGTACACATCAGCAAAAGAATAAACTTGGAAGTGAAATAGCATTGTGATTTAAGATAAGGGTGGCTGGATCGCAACCATTGCTTTGAAGACCCCCAACAACTTCCCTCTTTCAGTACCCAGAGCTGGCCAGGCCTGATCCACATTTCATTGAGGCAGAATCCAGAAAGCCAAATAATTAACAAACAGATATATAACTCTATGTACATTTTGAATACATTCACAGTAAAACTCCTTACTCTTAAGCACTTTGGGAGAAAATAATTGGTAGCCATTTTATTTATTTACCAAAAGACATAGTCATAAGGCATACACATATTGAAGGAGAACCAAGACATTCTCTCGTGCGAGGTTGTTAGTTCTAGCAAGAATGAATCAATAAGGAACTGAAGATAGACCAACATGGAAATTGTGGATGTATTAGAGATCGAGGAACCTCAGGAAGAAGAGTTAGATAAGTCAAACACTTAATGCTTTTAGTCTAAAATAGCTATGCTTTCATTTCTGATTGACAAACTGTCTTACACATATTAACACACTTAATTTACTCACCAGCAAGTCGTGTGGCCAAGTCTCCAGTCTTTTTCTTTTACATTGTTGACAACATATATTCTAACCCATCTTATTGAGATTACATTTTAAAACTTAGAGGACAAGTATATAACCCTAATTTTGTAGTTTGTATAGAACTGAGAAGTAAGTACTGATCAGAGAATCAAAGTGTGTCTGACTCCAAAGCCCAGTGAAATCCATGTAAGTGAGGAATAAAGTCATTATAAACTATCTTGTGCTGAATTAAAGAATATTTGTTTTAGATACAACTATAAATTCTTAAACTGACAATTTCAAGGGGAAAATGGAAACCTCTAAATCACTAACGTGGCAATAGAATGAACTTGGATTATGAGTCCACGGAATTAAAAAAAAAAAAAAAGCAGGTCTTTGGGAAGCATCATAAATTATGCTGTTACATTGTGGCCAGATTCTAATGCAAATCCAGGTTACCCAGGCATAAAAGACAGCAGCAGTTGGCAAACACTGTGTTATTTATTTTCTGGATAAACCATCTATCAAACTCTTCTTCCTTGTTAAAAGGCACTCAAGCACCATGGAGAAAAAGAAACTGGTAGTGATGGCATGTAACCCTGGGAACTTCTTTTCTGAACTTTAGTGAGATCAAGTGAAAATCAAAGTCCTCTGTAAATTAACAGTTTGTTTGCTTGTCTAACCCAAATAAGAGGAAGATATGCATCTGGTTGCTAAGCAGAGAAAAGTGGTTCCTGAAATGTTTCATGCCCTGTTTGATGAGCCTGTCAAGAGACTTCTCTGAATCCCCTGCCATAGAACACACCAATTTAAACCTCAAAGTTAAAAAAATGGCAGCCAATTCTTCTAAATCTCATAAGAAGAATAAAAAATGGATGGAGAAACCATTGTATTAAAGGTACTTGAGACAAATGACCAATAGTAGAGATTTTTCCAAAGTCTGGAGCAGTAGCATCTAGTAATACTATAATTTTAAGTTAAAAAATTTCTATTTTATAGGTTATTCCAAAAATGAAGATGGAGAATATCTTCATCACTGTTTTGTTTATTTAATATTTTAACAGAAGACTTAGGAGGGGTAGTGAGTATAAATTTCAATCTGAAATCTTAAATATAAAAGAAATATCTTAAAATTTTCTTGGAATAAAATTAAATCTCTTTCAAACCTTCATCCAGCCATTGATGGGAATTTAAGTAAATTTGGGGGTCATTCTTCTTTCCTCACCCCCATCATAACATGGGATCCAGAATTTCCTGGTGCCAGGGGAGTAAGCTAAGCCCTTCACATGAGCCTATTATGATTGTTACTGGTTTGATAATTGCCCAAGTCCACAGAGATGGAAGAAGGTGTTGCTCTTCTATGTCCTTATCACATTGCCAAGATTGCAGTCCAGAATCTTGGTTAAAGCTGGGAATTCCAGTACCCTGTAATAACCCTTCAGGAAAAGGACAAAAAAGGACCTAGTCACCCCTTGTAAAGTGCACAGACAAAATGAAAAAAACATTGCTTCATATATCAAAAGACAGCCGACATAAAACACAAAAAAATAAATGGAATGTATCAGTACATTATTCCTGCAACAAAAGTCTCATCTAAAATTTTTGCCTGAGGCCCAGAAGTTTTTAAAATTTATTTAGAAATAATTTTAGATTTACAGAAAAATAGGAAATAAAAGTTTGTATATATCCTTCACTCACCCTTCCCTAATGTTAACAACTCACATAACCACAGTAAAATGATCAAAACCACAGCATTAACATTGGTTCAATACCATTAACTAAAATATGGACTTTATTCAAATTTTGCCTGGTTTTCCACTAATGACTTTTTTTTTCTTCCAGAATTTGATCCAGGATTCCACGCTGCATTTAGTTGTCTTGTTTCCTTAGTCTCTTTCAACATGTGACCATTCCTTTGCCTTTCATGGTATTTCAGGACCTTGACTTTTTGAAGAGTTTTTGGTCAGTGAATTTATAGAATATTTCTCATTTGCTTTTGTCTGATTTTTTTCCATGGGGTTATGCATTTTTGGCAAGAAAACCACAGAAGTGATTGTGTGCCTTTCTCAGTATATATCAGAGAGTATCTAATGTCAACAAATCTTATTAGTGATGTTATTAGTGGTTACTTGACTAAGGTTTTGTCTCTACGTGCTGAGTTTCTCCACTTAAAGTTACTCTTTTCCCATTTGTAATTAATAAACATCTTGAGAAGCATATTTAAGGCCATGCAAATATCGAATTTCTCTTCAAACTTTCACCCACTAATTTTAGCATCCATTGGTGAATCACAGATACTACAATTATTGTTATGATACTTGCTCAATGGTCGTTTGTATTTTCCCTATTCCTTCTCTACTTATTAATTGGAATTATTCAATAAGGAAAAGATATCATTTTTCACCATTTGTGTATTTAATTGTTGACATCAGCAAGAAATTATAGATTTTATGTTGTTCTATGGGTTATAATCCAATAATATCAGGGGCTCAGTATCTCAAGCTGTATATCAATTTTTTTGTATGTGTTTCACAGATAACCTTTTCTACCATGACTGCATTTGTCTCTTTTGCTCATTGCAACAGAATAAATTGTCTGTTTACTCCATTCTTTTTTTTATTTTTTCCTTTGATTTTTCACCAAAAGTACTTTTAAAAATCCTGTCTCTAATATTCTGTCATACTTTACTTAAACATTTATCTTTTCTCACCTTCCCTCCCCCAGTTTTGTTTTCTCCCATTTTTCTCCTCCCCCCTTATTTCTATTTACTTTACGTATAGAAACAGAGATAGTCTATCCAGTATGAACAAAGATAAATTAACTCTTCCCATCTTTTGAAAATAGTCCATTCATTCTTTAACTTTCAGGAAGAATGTGAGCAAATTAAAGAAGTCATTCTTTTATTTTGGCCATGAATTTTCAAGTCACTGGGTAAGGTGACTGCTAATGACACTGGTAATGGGTTATACTTCTTTTTGTTCTATTATTGAGGTTGACTTCAGAGAAGGATTGACAATACTTTTTGAACAATGACTGATTCCATTAATCTTTGAACTAAAAATGATTTAAAACTACACAATCTTTTCTGCATAAAATTAAAGCAAAATTCTGTCTTTTGTATCTCTGTATGACAGTCACTTAAATTGTCCATATGGCCTTATAGATAGATCAACATCAAATACATAAATTTTCCCTACTCTAACCAGAGGTTATAAATCTGACCTTCTTTTTAAGATACATCAAAATATATGCCCATGACATGTATTTTATTGTGGTTGTAGAAGAGAAATCTTAAAAGGAGAAGAATAGAACCATAAAATAACTCTTTCTCTCTCTCTCTCTCTTTCTCTCTCTCTTTTTTGGGAATTTCTACCCAAAGCTGCTTCAGACTGTTTTTTTCTTATTGTGAATCACTAAAACTATCTTTAAAAGATGGGCAATGAGAATTATACATCAGTGAGATAGCAACCAGCCAAACCAACCTGATTAATCTAATTGCACCTACATACACTATTTAAAGAGTAGGCTTAGATCTTTGAAATTCTGAATGGTTCATTATACTCAAAAATAATAAGTAGAATCCAGAGACCTTTCAAACTAAAGACATTGTGAATATATTAGTGGATTATTTAAAAAAGTCTGAATACTGTTTCAAAATACCTTAATTATTAAATAAAGATAAAACTTATAAATACATTCAAAAGTATAATTCATGTTCACTTTATTTAAAAATTTTCTGAGTGTAAAAAACCTCAGGCCATCCATTTAAATGCTAACAACCCAGAAAATATGTATTCTAAGATTCTTTTCCATTAAAAAGTCTCAGTAGTTATAATTGAAAACTATTTTCATCCCCAAAAGTAAAAATAAGAATGTCAAAGAGTAACCTAAGACATGTGAAGGATTTATGGAAAGGAAGAAAAGTATAGCTTTATAAACTAATAAATACCTATATGGATGTCATAATCTAGTATAGGAAAACAATACTGCAAAGTTGTGGTAGCTACCTCAAGTTAATCTACATATTTAAACATATTCTAATCAAAATCTTTAAAAAAGATATTGTTTGAATTTGAAAAAATGTTCCCAAAATTCATGTAGGAGAAAAAAAGTACACAATTTAAATAAAGAAACATAAAGTGCAAGGGACAGAGACCTGCCTGATCAGTTATAAGCTGCATTTTAAAGCCACAATAGTTTACACCTCCAGTCCATCCCTGTCTTACATGTGTTTCTGTAAGAAATGGATATTTTGACCTACGTTCGGATGCTCTGAATTCAAATATATGGCAGCATTGCATGTGTGTTATAAATTCTTTAATATTTAAGAGTTTGCTACTTATTCCCCCACCAGTACTAAAGGATTCATCACTATTAAGAAAGAAAGTGCTACGAGTAAAGCACAGTGGAAAGTAAGAAATAAGTGCAAAAACAGCACTTACTTAAATATAAGCAATTTTTTTCAACTCTTTTCAAATCTCATCCCTAAGACATGTTATTTAGTTGGAAAGAAAATAACTTTCAAATAGCCTAAGTAGTACAGATGAGTAATGTTGACTCTTTAACTGAAATATTTTTGTAGGTCACTCAATATTTTCAATGCATATTGGTTAAAACTTAGAAGTAAAACTTAAACACAATTTATTTCAAATTTGTTACACATTATTCAGTAAGATATGTAAAACCACTTTGTTAAGTATATTGAAATATTACTGGTAATCCTAATTTTATTTCATGTTACAAAATGTTTAATATTTTCTACCTCTTATTAATAAAAAATAAAACTATATGCTAGCTGCCAGATAGGTCATATTTTAGCAGGGTATGCTTATCTTTTTCCTTTTTTCAACATACAGGAAAATGCTGATTATGATACCTAATGAACTCAATAAAATTATATCTGATTTTTTTATTTGATTCACATTTATTTCCAAAAGCTGAATGTAGAGTTCATTACCCATGTAGTGGTAGGCTGCATTATTGACCTCCATTCTGCATTCCTTCTTATATTCACTTCCTTAGCCATGCAACTGTGCAGTGTGCTATCCCTGTGGGCCAGCATGATTTCCTGTCTCTGAGTTTGGCCTTGTGACCAGCTTTGGCCAACAGAATAAGAAATGGTACGCTAGTTTCCAGCCTAAGCCTCAAGAGAGTTACATGTTTGGAAACACTTGCTCTTTTATGACTCTGCCATCACCTTCTGAAGGACAGGCTCAGATTCACCTGCTCATCTTAAAAACAGTGTGAGACATATGCAAAAAAGAAGCGTCCCTCTCTGAGCCCAGCCTAAATCAGCTAACCTCCAGGCAAATTAAGAAGTGACCCCTAGAATGGAAGAGCCAGCCAGTCTAGGCTGAACTAGATCTACAACACTAGAGATATGAGAGAAATAAATGTTTATTGTCATGGGACACTGATATTATATCAGTGGTGGTTATATAAATTATGTTGGTAGCTAACTGCTAAACCCTCACACCGAAGGATCACTAAGTCTTATACCTCTTGCTTTACAAAGATTTACAGTTTTATCTTAACATTTCACTGAATTATTACCAATTAAACAATAAGAAGCAGCTCACTGATTTATTACTTTGTTTTCACAACATATTAATTTTTCTTGAAGGACGTTATTTAATCCTAATAACTGCTAATAGCAATCACTTCATATATAATTTATTTCTTCACAATTTTTAAAATATCCCTTGCATTATACCAGCAATCTGCTTGAGTCTTTTATTTCTGCTTTAGGCACATCCTAGGAAGAAAAAGAGACCCTTGGGTTGCCAATGAGAGAGAAAATCTGGAAAAGACACCTAAAACAAACAGGCCAACACTTAGGCTAAATACTTGATATATTATATTTATGCATAGCAGATAATTTTCACTGTGCATTTATCATGCTACAAGTTCTAGTCTATCTATATGCAATAATTCATTTAATCTTCATACCTCCCACGTGAAGAAGATACAATTATCATTCTCATTTTACAGATTAAAACTGAGGCTCAAAGAGGCTATTTAATGCACCTTCAATTGTACATCTAGTTAGAGTGAGACAGGTGTAGAAACACAGGCAGTCTGGTTTCATATTCTACCAAGCTATGGGAACTGCTCTGGTCTTGCCCCTATTTCCTTTCCTGACAACCATTCTCCCCTCTCTTTCCATGACCCTTTAATTAATGTCTTCCTCCTACTCACTCTACTCTGTGCCCACAAATAAAAGACAGGGAGCATATACACTAAAGATTAACACTGATCATCTTTGGTGATGGGTTAACCAGTGATTTTTATTTTTGTCTTTCTTAATTTCTGACATTTTCTAAATTATGAAAAAAATGTGGCAGATTAGCTCCTTGTTCAGCAAATATTTACTCTCTTTCCCCCACCTCCATGGGGAAGTATACATCCTGGCCCCCTTGGAACTGGACTTGACCAGGTGACTTGCTTTGGCCAGAGGAACATGGGCAAAAATGACTTTCTGCCAGTCTCAAGGCAAGGATTTAAGGGGCTTCTCTCTTTTGTACCCACTCATCTAGGAGCTTCTGACCTGTCAGGAGAAGGTGCCTCAGATAACTGTAGCCCTTCAGCTGGGCCCACCCGTAGACTGTAGCCAACACAGAGATATCCCAGTCTACCTGTAGAAAGAAAGACATGTGAGAAGGGAAGACATGCTCATTGGTACATTTTGGGGCTGGGTTTTGCACAGCAAGACTGAGTAACACAATATATGCTTACTGCATTTAAACTCTTCTCTTTTATTACCATGCATCATATAAATTCAATTTTCCTCCAAAAATAACAAACTTATAAACTGCCCCTCATAATACTTATAAGTTCTTAACAATTAGCATTCCTCATTGATCTTGAATGTATTTGTTCTGTGAGCAACGAATTCATTCATATCTGTTTGATTTTACAAGTAAATTAGATATTGATGCAACAAAGAAGAGCTAGAGCTAGAGCTCATTTCCTAAAGCACTTACATTCTCTGCTTTACCACTGCCCAGCCTTTTCCTTACCCCACATGGAGAAAGCTGGCTGTGCAGTTCCTTTCTTTTCTGCACTTAAAACAGCCATGAATTGCCAGGAGAAATCCCGCTGGCTGAAAAGAGCGAGGTGAGATTTCAACTTTCCGGCAGCACTTGGTTAATAACCCTGCACACCATGGTACTGCTTTTCCGTGTGCCTCTATTGAGAGTAAAATCCAGGTTTTTTTTTTTTTTTTTTTTTTCAATCTCAGTTTGCTATTTGTAAAACTTTGGACAGTTATCACTTACCCAACTAGAGTCAGGTGATCATTTTTCTATGCAAGGCACAAAGTCAGCATGTCTTTCGTGAGACGAAGGCTATAACTGTTTGGGAAATGAGGATCAAGCCATAACTGAAGGTTGGTTGGTTGTTTTCTCCTTTACTCATTATCCTAGCCTAGTTATACAAGTAGGTTCAGAAAAAGAACAGAGATACCAACCATGAATATGTATTAACCAAAGATGCCACCTACAACTTCAGACATCAGGAGTAAATCTGACTGATAACCAGGCTGGTGATGACAAAGGGTTGCTAATAGATGCATTCCTAACAGAACAGGCAGATCCGTCCCTCTTACAGTTTAAGGTTTAAGCTCTTACTCTATTGTTTTCATTATGCTCTGGGGTGCTTAACAAGCACCCTTAAAGACCATCTATCACAGAGAAGAATCCATGATAAAGCTTCTAAGAGGTTGCCTTCTGCTATTCAAAAAGGAGCTACTTATCACTGTTGATTGGAAATACCTAAGGGGAAAATATTCCTTCTTCAAAGGGAGTCCATGCCTTTAATCACCTCACTTGGTAGGTAGTCTTTACATTTAAGAGGTTTTGTTTAGGAATCAACAGCAAACTTCATCTACAATTGTTCCAGTAGTGTGTGTGTATATATATTATGTGTATATAAGTATGTATGTATCATTATGCTACCTGCAATGTGCTGCTAGACCTCAATCATTAGTGGGACAAAGGTCTAGAGAAATTAAAAATAGTGAATGCAGATTAGAGGAGAAGTTAATGGTCATTTTTTAACTCTACAACTTATTTTTGACAGAAACAACTTTGAAAGGAAATAACATTAATAAAACCTTTCCAATTTGACCTTTTAGTAGCAGTGAAATTGAGTTATATAAATTCTATTAATGGTAATGGCTGCTTCCAAGCTAAACCTCTTTCTGATGTGGAAAACTGCTCATTTTCAGAATCACTTTCTGTAAAGAACTGTTGAAAATGGTTTGAATCAGTGAAGTCGGTTAACTGAAATTATCACTTATCAAGCTACATCAACAAAACAAGCAGAAATATTGTGACACTTGGTCCTGTATTTTATGCCTATTAACGTAAAATAGAAACTATCCAAAAATGAAACATAGGAAAAAAAGATAATCAAAAAAAGTGAAGACAGCATCGCAGAGCTACGGGACAACTTCAAGTGACAAAATATCAGTACAATTGAACTCTCTGAAGGAAAGAGGGAAGTAGGGCAGAAAATATTTTTTTGAAAAAATAATCACTGAAAACTTGCCAAATTTGATCAAAACTATAAATATACAGATCCAAAAACCTCAATAAACACCAAGCACAAGACACATGAAGAAAACAACTCTAAGACACATAATAAGTGAATTGTTTATAACAAGTGAAAAACAAAAAATCTGAAGAACATAAAGTATTCAAGGAAATGTAAATCAGAACCCCAGCAAGATACCACTATACAACTTTAGAATAGCTAAAATTAAGAAAACTGGTAATACCAAGTGTTTGTAAAGATATGAAAAAACTGGAACTCTTTTATATACTGCTTGTGGGGTTGTAGAATGGTGCAATCACGTTGGAAAACATTTTGGCAGTTTTGTACAAAGTTAAATATACACTTTCCATATGGTCCAGCCATCCCACTCCTGGGTATTTACTGAAGAAAAATGGAAGCATATGTCCACACAAAGACTTGTACTTGAATGTTCTTAGTAGCTTTATTTGTAATACCTAAACTTTGAAGCATACAGAATAGCCATCTACAGGTGAATAAATAAACAAACTGTGACGTATTTATGCTTTGGAATACCACTCAACAATAAAAATGAATGAAAAATATGTGCAGCAACATGATTGAATAGCAAAATAATTAAGCTGTGTGAAAAAAGCCAGGCAAAAGAGGAAACGTGTGATTTAATTTATATAATATTTTATTAATAAAAAGGCAAGATAATCTCTAATGACAAAAATAGATTAGTGTTTATTTTGGGATTGAGGATGGCTGAAAGAAAGCGTTTACAAAGGGGCATAAGGAAAGGTTTGCAGGTGACAAATATGTTCAGTGCCTTGACTGTGGTGATATAAATTTATTAAATGTTTTATGTTAAGTATATAGTTTATTCTATATCTATTATGCCTCAATAAAGTTGCTGAACATTTTTAAAAATCCTTCAGCGGAATGTTTTACTATGGTTCTAACGCCTGCCACTCCTACATCTTGCATTCTAAATTTCGACTATACTGAAAATCTTTCATTGTTTCATGCACTATCACTGCCCTCAGGGTATCAAAATCCAGTTTTTTCTCTACCTGGAATATACCCTGCTTCCCACAACTTGGGTCATCTAATTTACTTGTTAGTTCTCAGCAAGAGATTATTACTGTCAGAGACTCTTCTCTAATCCTCCAATAATGGATATGGTCTCTCTCCTTGATTTCCTTTATTGTAGCACATACTACAATTTGTTGTAAATACCTGTGTCTTTTCTCATAAATCGCACCAAAGTGTAATCTCTTTATGATCGGTTATTACATTTGTCTTATCATTGGATCCCCAGCAATTAATACTACACCTGACAGGGTGGAAACTTGAAAAATATTTGATGGATGAATGAAAGGACATACTGAAAGATGTCTTTGCAATGAGGTAAAATGGTTTTGGGCACTGGTGCTGGTGCAGTTTGGGACCCAAGACTCTGAGTGTCTGAGATCTCTACACAGGAACTTTACTGGAGAATGTTCTGGGAAACAACACTTGTGACGAAACAGGGCCACAAGCAGAAACAGAAGTTGAACTGTGAAACGTTCACAGCAGTAGCCTCAGCTGGACCCATGGGACTTCTGGCTGTGGGATGGACCTTCCACTTACCCAAATACAGGCAAGAGGACTGGGCCTTTGTATTTCCATATCTATTACTCTGTGGATTGTGTGAAACCTTGAGTGAGGTGGCTCATTTCTGAGAAATTCACAGAGCAGGCTCAGGTGCAAGCTGAGCCTCCAGTCTGCCCAGCAGTGGAGGGATGGGAGCCTTGACGTTGATAGAGGAGCCGGGCCACGGTAGGATATAGTGCATGGTGCATGAGGCAATGCATTTCAAAATAAGGCAGTGGCTTAGAATTGGCCCATCAGGACACGCGATGTGATGGCCCAGCAATCTGGATGAGTAGAATGTCATGTTCTGTCCCGTGTCCTTATATGAAGCTGCTACTCTCAGAACTGTCTCTAATATGCAGTGGAGAAAGCATTAAATTAACCTTTTCAGCTAAAGAAGATAAACTAGAAGTGTCAAACGACTTGTGATTCAGAGTCTTCTAATAGAAATAAACATTGGCTCCATAGAGAAGAAAATGCGAGAGACAGCTGCCGGGCTAAGAGGAATGGCATTCAGTTACTAAAGAATTTTGTAATTAGGCATATCAACTTTAATAGGTAACATGCATCTGGGGCCATGAGTTAGATGTGAGTATATTCTCCTCTCCCACAGCCCATGTGGAAGCTCAGCGTTTCTCCGTGACATCAACATTATTTGATAGGAAAAAGGAGACTTTGTTGTTGACTTGTTTTTACAGTTTCCACATCCTGCTGTTAAAAAAAATCTTTCTCACAATTTAGAGCAAAAGTTTCTCCATAAATTATTTAAAAAACATTTTTTTGTCATTGAAACTGAATTTCTCACAGATGGTGATAAAATAACCCTTTTAAAATCTTTTTCTAAAAGGGAATACAAGAACACTCTACCAGTGAAATGGTTTCTATTTTATTCCCGTGTCGTCTCCGTCTGCTACTCAACTCTCAATCTGGCCTTTGCATGGAGAGGACAGGATGCAAAATATAATGCAAGGAGGACAACGAGTATTAATCCAATTTGCCTTCTGATCAAAACAGTAAATTGTAAATCAAACATCGAAGTTCTTTTAAAAATGAAAGACAGTGTTCAATAAGACTTGAACAATAGATTTATTTGTTTAATATTCTTTATAGCTATTAAAAACTAGCAGTGCATCATAGAGGTTGAGTATCTGACAAAACTTGTTTAAGTCCTGGCTTCATCCTTAATAATTTTGTAACTGTGGGCAAATGCCTGTCTCAGGTTTCTCATTTGCAAGGAAGAAACTAATGGCACTTATGTTATTAGCATTAAATTTGGAAATATACACAGAAATAAATTGTAAACTACTGAGAACTACTATATTCAAGTTCAAGGGATTTAGAAAAGAATCCTGTTTCCTACACCAGTTATAATTACTCAGTTATCATTTAAAAATAAATTAAATTAGGCTGGGTAGAATGGCTCACGCCTGTAATCCTAGCACTCTGGGAGGCCAAGGCGGGTGGATCGCTCAAGGTCAGGAGTTCGAGACCAGCCTGAGCAAGATCGAGACCCCGTCTCTACTAAAAATAGAAAGAAATTATCTGGCCAACTAAAAATATATATAGAAAAAATTAGCCAGGCATGGTGGCGCATGCCTGTAGTCCCAGCTACTCGGGAGGCTGAGGCAGGAGGATCGCTTGAGCCCAGGAATTTGAGGTTGCTATGAGCTAGGCTGATGCCACGGCGCTCACTCTAGCCCGGGCAACAGAGCAAGACTCTGCCTCAAAAAAATAAATAAATAAATAAGTTAAATTATATTGTTTGGATTTAACATTATGAATACAAATAAAGAATTAATATCACAAATGTACTAAAATAACATTTTTCCATATAGCAGCAAGGAGGTACCTACCAAAATAGATTTTCTTGAACAATGGGGTTACCATCAGTCCCAACGTAAAGAAGGGCTTATGTGAGCTCTGGGAAGAACAGAGCCTCATCATGTTAAACTGAATGTAATATTTTTAGGGGCACACTAATAATTATTATTCAGGGTTCTTAACCAGGAGAAGGTATTAGAATAACCTACTGGGTCATGTAAACATACACACTAAGATCCTGTTCAATGGTTTTGTTGAGTCATAGGAATTTGTTTTCTTAAAAAATTTCTACCAACTATTTTGATGAGAAACTGTATGTAAGAATGAACACAAGAGTATTACACCTCCTTTTTCCTTTATTTCACTCTTGAACTAGATTTGAGATATTTGTCAAAGCCTAGAATGCTATCTAGCTATAGGGTTCAGGAAAAGTTGACTATTCTTACATTCATGTGATGGGCTCTCTTTGAATAGCACTTGGGCTTTCTTTTGTTAAGGACTCTTTCTACTCTCTTTTTATCCCATTAGGTTAGTATACCCTGGAACATTTTTTTTAAACTTGGGAGAAGGTGTCTACCACTGTCTTCCCACTGTACCTTAGAGCCTGGCTACTTAAAGTGAGGACCATTTTCATCACCTGGGACCTTGCTGGAAATGTGAATCTTGGCCCCACCCAAGACATACAAAATCAGAATCTGTGTTTTAACAAGATTCCCAGTTGATTTGTGCGCACATTAAAGTTTGAGAAGCACCGTAATATAAGGCCAAGTAGAACCCAGAGGAAAGACCATGGAGTATGTGTTATTTAGAGAGAAATTCTGTTCTGTTTAGTCTTTTCATTATGTTTATCTTCCAAGGTCTGTCTGTTTGACCGATCGATCGATTTGGAGTCAGAACTAAAATTACAAGAAAAGAATCGAAGACCTTAAGCTGGCAGAGGTAAAGAACCTCTTGAAACTTGTTATCTACCTCTCTCTCTAAGGAAACAGTAATGCACAGTGGGCCATTGGCCTTGTCCTCTGTGCAAACATGTCTGAGAGCCCAGGTGAGAGGTGTCAGCTAGCTCATGATTTAGCGATTTGTAGTTTCAGCCATCAGAGGTAAAACCAACAGTAAAAATGGAACTCTGTCTACATTTTCATTATTTTTAAGTCATTAAGAATATATTTAGAAATAACCATTTTGCTATTTTTATGACCAAAAAACCCATTATCACCGTTATTAACAAAAAGTGCTCTGATATCAAGAATGTAAGGATGTTTCAGTCTCTCTTCATAATATCAATGGGTGTGAAGATTAGAGAGTTGGTCACAGAATCATGTTTAATTGTTTTTGAACTCTCTCTTTTTATTACATTATTTTAAAATTCTCAATTCCTTTGCCATTTAGGGATATGAAGCAATACAATACAAACTTCCCCCAGTACCACTGGATTAGTGTGTTAGTGTAAACTTTCCTATTTGTAAATTCCAACTAGCTTAAACAGTACCAAATTCTAAGGAGAGAAGATGAAATTAAACCAATGTGAATCATGCATCTAGGTCTGGTCCAGTTATGGTCTGAAGGAAGGACATACACAGTATAAAGATGAGACGGGTCCACCTCTGTGTATAGAGTAGGAAGTTCCAAAGAGGAGGGACTAGGAAGATAGTCAGTGGGTATTATAGACCCTCCATCCATCAGTGTAGATCATCTTTTATAAATTTGGCACCAACAACCATACCAAATGAATAAAGAACAAAGATGAGCTTATGTTGTGAGTCCTGTAACAAGCATGATGGAACACATCAGAGGTAGATTTGTGTTTATATCCTTAATATCATTTATATTAAGACATTTCTGCTTTGTGACTATTAGTAGCAAAGCAATCAAAGAAATTCTTTCTCTTTCATAAGTAATCATTACACCTCTCTGCCACCTCATATCCTTTTGCAGCTTATGAGTTGCTATTTGAATCTTTCTTTTGCTCAAGAATCTGAGCTGCAAAGATTTCCAATAGTATCCTGCTATGATGGCTCAGGGCTGTATCAGATCCTCTTAAATATTTGCAGCTGTTTCTTTCCCAAGTGACTACATTGGAAAAATACCACATTTATCCCATATTGGGACATTTTAACAGACTGCCTCTTAAAAGTCTTTTGCCAGATTGCCAATATTCTTATGATCATCTTTCTAAATACTTTAGAAATAAAGCCATGTTTATTTTTTAGATGCCCATAACCCTGTTATCCCAGCTAACTCCTACAAAATAGATGCTGTCCTGTGTGCAGTAAAATAGCTCTTTTGAGGTGTGCATGTAATTTAGGTTTCACACCCTGCAGTCCAATGTTGGAAAAAAGGTTTGTGCAGATTCATATCTCTCACTCTCACTGTCTGACTAATACTAAGAATTGGCTAAATAGCTGGCTAGATTTAGGGGCTGAGGTCTGCAGCTACGGAGCCAGTAAAATTGAATGGCAACATCAGGAATTAGAGATGCAACTTCTTTGGTCAATAATGTCAGGTGCATATGACAAGGGTCTCTCTAGGCCTTGCAGAAAACTTAGCCAACAGCCCATGTGGAGACTCTGCTAAGTCAGCTACAAAAATGCTACAGTAATCCTCTTATTTGAAGCCAGTTTTGAAGGCTCAAGAATGGTCTACAGAAACATTCAAATCTAGCCTCTTCTCAGGATTCTTGCTCCTATTTAGGTTACAGTGTTATTGTTCATCCATTCATTTACTTATTTATTAATACCATATTGGGGAAGACATGGGAAGAGGTTTCAGTGATCATGACATGTAGGAAGGGAGAAAAAAAAAAAGAATAACTCTCAATGTATGTTCTCCTTACACACTTCCCACCTGCCCCATGGGCTTAGAAGCCAGTGCTCTGAAATTGCACCAGTTTTACATGTGCTTATATAAGGATTGATCCAAGAATGGGCATGGTGGCTCACACTTGCAACCCCAGCATTTTGGGAGGGCAAAGTAGGAGGATCATTTGAGTCCAGGAGTTTGACACCAGCCTGAGTAACATAGTGAGAACCTGTCTCTACACACAACAATACCACTACTACTAATAATAATAAAATTAGCCAGGCATAATGTTGTATGCCTATAGTCCCAGCTACTGAGGCAGAAGAATTGCTTGAGATCATGAGTTTGAGGTTGCAGCGAGATAGGATGATGCCACTCCACTCTAGCTTGGGTGACAGAGGGAGACCCTGTCTTAAAAAAATAATAATAAAAAAATTAAAATGAATAAGTGAATAAATAGAGGTTAAGTCAAGAAGGCAAAGTATGAGATAGTAGATCTCTCCCTCTCTGTCACCCTGAGGGTCTCTGATACATGGGAGTCCTCCCCAGCTATGACGGATCACCCCACTAGGACCGGGATAGCCATGTGTGATGGTTAATATTATGCACCAACTTTTCTGGCCACAGTGCCCAGACATGTGGTCAAACACTATTCTAGATATTTCTGTGAAAAGTTGGGGGAGTGAGATTAACATTTAAATCTATGGATTTTGAGTAGAGCAGATTGCCCTCCTTAATGTGAGTTGGCCTCATCCAGTCAGTTGAAGGCCTGAATAGAACAAAAGACTGACCTCCTCTCAGAAAAAGGGAATTCTGTAGCAGCAGCTTCAGACTTGACCTCCAGCTTTGGCTCTTCCTGGGTCCCCAGCCTGTCTGTCCTCCCTGTAGATTTTGGACTTGCCAGTCTCCATAATTGTGTGAGACAGTTCCATCAAATAAATGTCTTTATATATATATATATGTGTGTGTGTACATATAAAATATAGAATAAAATAAAAATATAATCATACATACTATATATACACACACACATATATAAAATATAATCATACATACTATATATATACACACACATATATATATAGTCTCTCACATGTACACACACACACACACACACACACACACACTGTTAGTCAGGAGCACCCTGACTAAATAAATACAGGGAGTCTTTAGAGAAAGGCACAACAATTGTGAGTTTTCTCTTGCAGGAGTGCATGTATTGAGGGGTCATCAAAGTGTCAGAAGAGAAATGTGGTTTCAGTAGGGAGTCTCAGGAAGATTTCACCACATTTTTATCTGGAATGAGGACTAAAATATTATATGAGGAAAACTAAGATTATAAGAATTTTATCAAATCAGGATTTTTCACAGGCTAATTGTGAATACTATCACCCTTACAGCCACCACTACTACTATACTAATGACTATCACTGAGTAAAAACTGTGTTCCAAGCAAGGGTACAAGAGCCAGGAATTCCCCTCAAGCCCTCTGCCCCCATAAAAAATGAGGAAATTAAGTCTTATGCAGAGTAAACTCACCAGTGTTCCTTCATAGACCCAGCGGGGGAGACTGAATTTGAACATACATCCATTTTTTGCTCCAAATGCTAAATTATTTTTGCTTGCCATGTACTACTAGTTTCCAAATATAATGATACAGTAAATGTCATCATTTACTGAGTACCCACAAAAGCCACACACTTCACATATATATTTTTTAAGCCTCATAACAATTGTGCGAAGTAGGTATTATTATCCCTGTTTTTCCAAAGGAGGAAATTAAAAATCATGGAGATTAAATAACTCACTAAATGTCATATAGTTTGTCATTTGTCGAGATGGAATTATCTGACTCCAAAATCCATTCGTTTCTATTTTTCTACACAGCTGGGTATGCTAGAAACAGTGATGAGTATTTGGTCTGCTTCCTTTGGAAACTATGTTTCATTAAAATGGTTTTATAAATAACAAAGTTAATGAAAAAGAAAAACACTGGTCTTTCTATTCTTTACTGTTCCATCCCTTTTACTGTCATATCAAAAAGACTCTTTTATTCTCCCAGATTAATTCTTCTATTTATATTTAAAGATGAAGGTAAACTAGAGACATAGGAGAAAAATAAGAGATTTTCTTTTTGTTTAGCTTACAGAAAGGCCAATTTTGTCTTAAAGACCTTTAAACTACTTTGATGAGCTGGAAATATTAATTTGCATTCTTGCAGAGGAAAAATTAATAGTTATCCCTATGGGGAGAATATAAGCTTTCTATTGGAGGGTGTTAATTCTCCCATTAATTTAATGGAAATCCAAAGCAAGGAAAACATTTGGCAAATTAACTACATGGTATTCCATTATAAATCTATGAAAAACCAAAACATAAATTGGAAAGAAACACAACACAAAATTATAAAAAGAGTGGAATCATTGTTGTCAAGAAAGTGTGAATTTGCCTTCTGACTTATAGACTTAATTCCATACCCTGTGTCTTCTTTAATAAAGCAACATAATATCTCTCCACCGAAGTGGATGACTTTGCTTGGGGTGCTTGGGGAGAATGATCTGTGTCTTTCTACATTTATTGCACTAAAGGAGGAATCTGTAGGAAGTTTTTAAAAACTTGTTGAAAAAGTTAAGTGTTGGGTAATTCCAACAGTTTAGCGATATCTGCCATCAGAAAAGCAAGAAGACCATCTGCAGCTCAGTAAATGTGTGGTGAGAGAATTCCGGAGTGATGCAAGTGAGATTTGCAGACTTTTCAGTACATATCACCAGTCACAGCTGTAATAGTATTTTTTTTTGTTATAGCAATTTCTTTTTTGATATTCATAGGGTTTATGTCAAGAGCAAAAATGTTCTTACTTCCCATAGCTTCTGATTAACCTGCCTTGTCAGCACATCCTGCTTTCCTTAGAGGAAAAAAAAACCCGATTCTTATAAATTTAAAAAAATAATAGTTTTTTTCTCCATCCGTACTGAAAGAGAAGAAATACAAATTCTTGGCCCTGCTAGGTTTGTTGTCTTGATTTCCAATCCACACTTCACATTCGTGTTAACAAAATGACAAAATTGATAAGGGATTTGCCTGGCAGCTTCCATTTTGTGCATGAAATTCCTAAACTCCTAGAAAAAAACTGAAGCTCCAAGTTCAGTTAAGGCTGGCTCAGCTTTAAATGTGGTAAATAATTGCATTTCTACTTTTGTATTTTCTCTGTCTCCCTCCTTGTTTCTTTCTCCCTCCTTTCCTCTACATGTGTGTGTATTTGTATGTGTTTGTCTTTACTGGGTATGAGGAAAGGGGCTATCAATATTTTTTAAAAAATCTCAAAACATAGATTGTTTTTTTGCCTCCAGTGAGCATTCAAGATGCAATTGTTTCTGGTAAAAATATGTCAGTTTCCAAGAGGGCATGGAATATAACATAGGGCATGATGTTAAAATATAGCAAAATTTCCCATTTTAAAATATGAAGTATATTGTTATTCCAGTTTTGAAATTAACATATAGCATACCCTTGGATAACTCTCACACACACATACACCCCACACGTGCACACTTACACCTCCAATATTACTCTCTATAAACTAAGGGAGTTGGGCTACTGTTTACAACTTGAGTAGAATCACTTCTTGTTCAGCAATAATCAATCCCCCACCTACTTCTTTGGGAGAAGTATGTTTTTTCTCTTTGCAACTTGCTTCAGACAATGGAATGTGAGAGGCATAACTATATGTGAGTTCCAAGGGCTAGAGTTATGAGCCTAAGCTGTAAGAAACATTGCATGTTTTTATCCACCTGTCATGAGAAGAATATCCCGAGATAGCTAGGAGCCTAGAATGAGACGCATGAAGCAGACTTGGATAGCCTGATGTAGAGCATTAACAATCCCACAGCCAGCAAACACAATCAGAGTCATGCAAAGTGACCCACAATCATGAGAATAAATGATTGTCATTTTGTGGCTCTGAGTTCTGGAATGTTCTGTTACACGGTATTAGAGTGGTGATAAGGTAGCAATACAGCAGCATACCTTGTAACATTAATATTCTGTGACTCCAATTCTATGTTTTACTTGGATTATGTCTATCAGCTAGTTATTTATCTTTTAAAAAAGGTATAAGGTATACCTATGTGTGATAATACGATTTTGGGGTAACCTTTAGAATTTTTGTTTTCCATGTATTTTCTGTGTATGTGGATATTAAGTTTAATTGATTTACTATTAATGAACTATCTTCTGTGACAAGTGCATAACAGAGAGTCAGATGAGAAGTTATTTTCAGAGGAATGTCCTCAACTCAAACTCTTTACATCATAGTCTGACAAAATTACTTGACTTCTTTAAAGGACTGATAAAAAGCCCATTGAAATATCTACTTTTATTTCTCTGACCCAGTGTAGTCATGACAGACTTTGAAATTCTGACAAATATACAAGTAGCCTATGAAATATCTTAGTGGCGATTAGAATAGATATACCAATATTTTATCTTTTGCTAGTTTATTTTGTGCATTTAGATGGCTGATGCAGCAGATGATTTTGAAGTGAATGGTTCTCTAGATGACCTTCTTGGGGAGTTTGACCCTCTGATGATTATACAGATGGAAGTGGACCTGTGAGGGAGTAAATTCAGAATTAGAATCAGCAAGGCTAATTGAGTGGTAATCCCCAAATAATGCTGGGAAACACCAAAAGTCTTGGCTTCCCATGCTAACCCCTCCCATTCACAGGTCACTTCTTGCATTGCACCAAAAAGTGGTTCTTAGAGGCATGTATTTGCACCTGCCTCAAGGAATTAACTGAGCTGCTCTCCTTATGAGCATACTCTGTACACTTCATTACCTCAGAGACCTTGCTGAAAATGTGACCCTGTGTAGTTGTTGCTGCCTTCTTTGTGAATTGAAAGCTAACTAAGCTTAGAGCTAGATTAAGTGGCATGGAAATTTAAGAAGACAGCTGGTACCCTGCTCCCAAATGGAAATACCACACTTAGATCTGATATTTCATTCTTATGCAGTAGAGTTATATTAGGGCTCAAGAGAAACAGCACCCTAGGATTCTTTAAGACATCTTTCTCTTACTTTTTAGTCGTCAGAAACTTGGCCTTAAATTGCCATTGGCCAGTATGCTAGTTATAGCAAGAAGGAAAATTATCTATCTATCTATCTAATCTATCGAGACAGAGAGGGAGTAGCTTACTTATTTTCTGAGATTAAGAAATGAAACCCTAATTTAAAAATCAGGCTAGTCTACCATGAATTGAAAATCAGATTTCCTCTTATTAGTGCTGATAATAGCAAAATGCTTTATAGTCACTCATCGGTTATTTCTTTGCAACCTGATTATGCTGTGCAGGAAAATAAATTCTTTAAAATTCATCCTCCATGAGCCAAAACCACAGATGACTTTTAAAATAACAGAAATTAGCACAAATGGAAGTGTGCTTTCATACTGCTATTTTAAATATTCATGAAGAAGTCTGCTCATTTACTTTTGACTACTCTCCACATTTTCTGACATGGATATTTTCTGTTTGAATGCATATTTTACTCTTCAAGAAAGAGAATGGACAGTGAAGGAAAATAACATTAATTGACTTCCTACATCACAAGAATTTTGCTATGAATGCAATGTGAAATTTTCTCATGTAATTTTTAAAAGACTAACATTGTTATGCATCGGAAAAATAATACGTGACATTATTATACAACTTTAAGATATTAGAAGAATTTGGATTCTTTTATTCATCCATATTAATCTCTATAAAATAGATTGGAATGTTATTACTATTTCTTTATTATTTCTAGAGGAAGAAACAGGGTTTTAGGTGACCCATCCAAGACCATATAATATTTAGTGACTGAGAGAGGCTTGGTGTGAAGAGTTCCCAAGCCATGATTAGTATGTGCTATAAATCCCCAAAATTTACCTGTTTCCCCATTTAGGAAAATACTTAATTTTCTGAGAACTTTCACTAATCACAAATCTAAGTGGAAATCAGGGTTTAAAGTCCATTTTTTCTCAAAATAAAATGAATTTCCATTTTCCTTGCAGTATACCAAACTTTTAGAGCAAAACCAGTAATAGTTTAGATCATTTTCATTCTGTAGGCTAAATTTGATCACCAAAAAACATTTCCCTCAATTCCACTAAATCTATCAATTAAGCCACCTTTATTCTTGAGTTTCATAGCACATTTGATTACTTCTTCATGTCTTTAATCTATTGTTTGTATATCTAATGAGCATTTGTCTTTTCTACTGAAATACAATGGGACCAGATATTGTCTATCTTGGATAATAATAAACCAAGTATATAGGAGAATTTTCTGTATATATCAAAAGTATCTAAAATTAATAAATCCTAAGTCATCACTTAATCTTGGCTTCTTGTTATTTGTGTTTACTAAATAAAACCAGGTAATCAGGTAGAAAGTTTCATTTTCCAACCTGATATAATGAAAAACCACTAATTTGATATAATTTTCCTGGGAATTCTAGCAGAGCTGGTACTTTTCTCCATTTATATACACTTACATCTGTATTTAAGTACCATTAAGTCTCCACCACATCCATATGGGGATATGAACCACAAGGCCATTGTTCAATTTTCCTTCTTGTCTTTGCAAATTTATGACACTTGCACTCATTTGGGTTTTTTTGCAAGGACCAAGTCCATATTATCATTGACTCCTCTCATGCCTCTCTGAAGGTGTGTGTATGGGTGGCAATAGCTCCTCTCCTGTTCTCAAGACTAGTTTCAACTTAAACAAATGTTTCTGATGATTGAGATTTATTCAGATAACCTTTCGAGACCTTCACTGACCTTGTAAAATGGCCTCTTTTGCCAATCAAACAGAAATTTTCCTGATGAAAGCATTGATGCTGAGGCAAAGTAAGTAACTTTCCCAACACTAGACATCTAGGAAATTGGCCTGATAAGTCAAAGTTTGGTTTATCTGACTCCATAGACTTAGCACTGGCTCATAATTTATACAATGAAGGCAACAGTGGCACCTGATTCAGAGAATGGCCATGAGGACTACATTCATACAAGTCGAGCTCTCTGAGTACAATCTCTTGTAGATTGTATGTTAAATAAAATAGACTCTAGTTGCACATAATCCTACTGGTCATGTGCAATGACTAAAACTGAAGTAGGAAGGCAACATACGGGTGAAGTAAAGGGACACTTTGTACTATTCAGGGATTTTTAACTACATTTTGTAAGAAAAGAAAGAGTTGCTCCAGCAAAGACAATATGGATTTTTGCTCACTAAATATTTGGTTATTTTTTATTCCTTTGTTTTTTTCCCTTCTGAGTGCAATGTTCACTGATGTTGGTGTTGCCTATATACTTAGAATGCTGCAAGTAACTGAGGTTTTCACAGTAAATTCACTTAAAAACAAAAAAGGTATCACTATTTTCCTATGTTCTACTGACCAAAAGAGAATTGTATTTGGTTGGCAGATGGTATGTTGGTTTTATAGACGGCTCTTTCATCAGAAGTGTCCAGCCTGAGAAGGGTGAAGAGTAGTATCCTATTATTTAAGAATTGACGGAGTCTAAATAGGAAACCAGGCAAGAGGGAAGCATAATGCCAACCCAGCGATGTTCTTATGCAATGTTCAGATTTAGGAGATGGGCAAATAAAGAAGTAAAAAATGGCAGCTGACCAAATTAGAATGAGAAGCACTGTGAGAGAAATCACAGGGGAGGAGGCTGAGCAGTACACTAGTTAAGGGGAAAGAGAGCCAGGAAGATGACATAAATTGTGGTATAAACTGATCCTGAATGACATCATAAAGGTTTAGAGCCAGGCCCTGAGTCATTAAAAAATGAAGAAGTGGGGAGCACTGGAGAATATCAAATCATCCACCAGGCAGTTCTCAAAGAAGGGGAAAAAAAACGATCCAACAAGACAATTCTCATAGGTTTCAGCTGAGCATAAAATTCAAAGATGTAACTAGTGGTCAAGGGGGCAGGATTATGTCGCATTGAAGTCACTTACCTGCAGTGGGCCACAGCAGCAAGACCAACTGCTGGAACATACTATCACTTTTCTGTGATAAAAGCTGTTTGTGGGGGGGAACAAAAAAAACAACCTTTAAAGGAAAAAATATTGATTTTTTTCCCAATAAACTAAGAGAAGCATCATTATTCTGAATTTCATCATGGCTTTGACAAATGAGAGAGAATGGAGGTGGGAAGGAGGCGGTAATGAGAGAGAAAGGGAAAAGGAAGAGAAAGCATGGGAGAATGGGAGAGTAGGAATAGAAAAAATAAAAAGATGAAGAGAATGCTCTAGTAGGAGTCCTAACAGGTACCATCAATTGCTTTAGTTTACCTGCGTCTAGGTAAGAGCACAATGTTACCTGGTTCTCACAAGGAGAATGCTTTCTTTCCTCATGACAAATGTAATATGTGAAGAATCAAGGAAGAAAATGGTGATGGTGATGGTGGAATTTGGAATTTGGAAGCCACAAGTCACAGATCAGATAGTTCTATTTCATGAAGCCAGAAAAGTCAGCGGCAAAAGTGGCCATGATTTTTCTCCTTTGGCATATTGCTTTCCTCTTTGGCTGCAAAAGATAACACTAGAAGTAGTTTTGCTATTATCAGAGAAGGCTTTGAAGTTCTTATTTATAGGGACTGTTGCATTTATATGCCACCCATAAATAGCAATCTTATCTCCATTACCTCATTTCATCCTCACGATAACGCTGTAAAATAGTTGGGGAAGGTCTTATCATTTGTCCTTTGTTAAAAAAAATAAAATTTGATACAAAATGTTAAAAGTTAATCGACCTAGGAATTATTCAGAAGTGTGCTTTTTAATTTCCAGATATATGAGAGGTTTTCCTAGATATATTATTTTGATTAATTCCTAATTTTGTTCTGTTATGGTCCGAGAATGCACTCCATATGATTTTGATTCTTTTAAGTTCATACAAATGTGTTATTGTCTTACCTGATGAATGTACCATGTGAACTTGAAAAGAATGTGTATTCTTCATTGGTTGAGTCCAGTGTTCTACATAAATTAATTAGATTTAAGTGAAGTACTGATTTGTGTCTATTTGTTTTATCAATTACCAAAGCATAACTATTAAAATCTCTTACACAACTGTGAAATGGCCTAGTTATTGCTTTATTTCTATAAAGTTTTGTTTTATGTTTCATGTATCTCAAAAGTCTATAATTAGGCACATATACATTTATAATTATTATGTCTTTCTGATACACTATCCCTTTTATAATAATTTATCTTTATCTCTAATAATATTTGTCTTGAAAACCATTTTATCATATGATAAAATAGCTACTTTAGCCTTCTTATTCTTCCATTGCATAATGTATCTTTTTCTATCATATGCTTTTAAGCTATGTGTATCTTCATATTTAAAATGTATCTTCCTAGCCAGGATACAAGGTCTTACATTTTTATCTATCTATCAATCTCTGCCTTTTAGCTAGAATATTTAGAACAGTGTTATTCAGTTTTGTCAAAATGTAAAACTCTCTACTCTTTCAATGACACCATTTTAAGTAAGCCACCATCAGAAAGTAAGCTTCAGACTAAGAAAAAATATTTGCAATACACATCGCAGATAGGAGTTGTTTTGGGAATATGTAAAAAAGTCTTACAACTCAATAAAAAAGACAGACAATCCAATCAGAAAAGAGGCAAACAATTTTAACAGACATTTACCAAAGAAGATACATGGATGGCAAGAAACTATACAAAAAGTTGGTCAACATCACTAGTCATTAGGGAAATGCAAATTAAAACCTTAATGAGATACCACTTTATACTACATACTCACTAGAATGTCTAAAATTAGAAAGATTGCCAATATCTAGTGTTGATAAGGATGTGGAAAAATTAGAACACTCATATTGCTGATGGGAATGTAAAATGTTACAATCCTTTTGGAAAATATTAATAGTTTTGCAGTTATTTATATGGTTAAATATACTCTCACATACCATATGTACCAGCCATCCCATTCTTAGGTATTTATGCAAGAGAAATGAAATCTTATGCCTACACAAATACTTATACACAATTGTTCATGGAAGCATTATGTATCATAGCTGAAAATAGGAAAATAACCCAAATGTCCATTGACACATAATTGGAAAAAAACTAATTGTAACATACCCATAAAAACTGCACATCCTAAAAGGGAATGTACTAGTGATATACACGACAAGGTGAATGAATCATAAAAACATTATGCTGAGCACAAACCTGATTCAAAAGAATATTTACACTAAAATGCCATTCATATGACATTCTAGAAAGCTCAAAGCTAACCAGAGTGACAAAAGGCACATCAGTGGTTCCTTGGGCTAGAGGTGAGTGCGAGGGTGGTAGGTAGAACTTTTGGTGATGAACATAGTCTATATCTTTATTATGGTGTGTACGTTATTCTAGGTGCATTTAACTGTACATTTGAAATGGATACATTTTATTGCATGTAAATTACGTCAGTTAAATTGATTTAAAAAATAGTTAAGTGTGGCTGCAACAGGAGAAAGAAGGACAAACTTGACTGCATCCATCCAGTCTTCATGGAAATCAGAGTGATCTTTAAAAAACCTAAAAATTGTTTTATGTTTAAAATCCATCAATGACTCCTCATTGTCCTGAGGATAAAGTCCAGAGTTTAAACATAGAATACAAGGGCCTTGACTGTCTGCTTCCCCTCCCCTTTAGTGTTTGAATGTCATTTTTGGAAAATCCACCGATCCCACCCTAATTCTCCAGATCTATTTTCAGTTTTCTAAACACACTAAGCTCTGTTTTGTATCCAATCATTGTACATGCTATTCAATCCACCCAGAGCTCTCTTTCCTTTCTCGGGCCAAGGATAAATGTTATTTTCTTGCCTGTTTGAGCACTGGGTTACGAGACACTTGAGGAGGTTTTCAAAAATGTTGAATAAATAAAAACATAAATATCGGAGTTTAGAGGTGGCTGAAAAAAAAAAAACAGGCTGATCATTTTTGTTTTTTCCTGAACAAATTTACTAGAAACATTATAATTCCCTAGTATGATTTTTAGCATTTCAATCTTTGAGTTCAACCAAAAATATAGTATTTTGAAAAGTAAAACCATTAATACTATAATCTCTCTTTCATCCAAGGTTTAGGAGCATTTTACAAGTATAATCCTATTTAGTGGGAGCAGGAGTTCAGAGCCTTGCCTTTTACAAATTCCCTTCACTTACACCCTCTAGCAAGCACACCCCAGAAATGGACTTGGAATGTTCTTCTACCACCCTAAAAGGGCAGAAGAGTAAGTAGGCTAATGGGAAAACATAGGTAATTTTTAAGGCACTTTATGGTTTATGGAGAACTTTCACAGAATTATCTTAATAGTTACAAACAACAACCCATTTCTGTGTAAGAGAATCCAGAGATCCAACAAGATTAAGTGATTTTCCTATATACATATAAAAGACCTAGAACTGGAAAACTGGTCTTCCATAATAACTTTCCATAATTCTATTTCACTGAAAATCACATAGAAGAAATTATATTAGTAATTTTTGTAGAACACTTGGGTTGTTCATGTACCTTGGGACCATTTAGCATATGGTTTCTTGGGGTAAGATTGCCCGACTCCATTATAGAGAAGTCAAAAAGATATGAAGATTGGAGTAATAGATGCCTCACTCCTTACTGGGTGGGTTGCTTTGGACAAGTCATTAACACTCTCTAAATATCAGTTTCTTCCTAAGTAAAACACAAAGAATCATAGCAAGGATGCCATAGAGTTGTTGTGAGAATTCCTGTAATTAATGTATGTAAATCAACTATTAAAATACATATTACATAGTAACCACTCAATTATAATTAGTTGTTTTAATTATAATTGCCTGGGGAGAGAGCAACAGAGACCTCTGTAGAACACTAGGCATGAGATGAAGCTGTACAAAATAAGGTTCCTTTTCTTAATGTGAGAGCATTAAGGACTCAGACATTGATGCCTTGCTCACTAGGTGTGATCAATAGATATACAGGTGATGAAATCTCAATCATGTAGAGCTGTAATGGAAGAAAACTCCTGGCAGGACAATGCACTGTAAATGTAAAAACTGAGCTCAAAAAGTGTTGCTGAAAAAAGTAATTCTGACCCCAAACAGTCAGAGCTTTTGCCATTGGCTTTTGCAATGCCTTCACACGTGGCTTCTGTTTTCACTATCTAAATGCTACCAAAGACTGTTGACATTTAATTGTTATTTTGCTTGTTACACAAGTAACACATAGTCATTGTAGAAAAAAATGTAGAAAGATAGTCTCTTAATCCCCCCAGCCATATATAGAATTAATATTTTGGGATATAGTCTTTCTCTCTCTTGCTCTTGGCTATGATCTGAATGTCCCTCCAAATCCATGTGTTTAAGCTTAATCACCAACATGACAATATTAAGAGGTGGGGCCCTTAATAGACGATTACCTCATAACAGCAGAGCCCTCGTGAATGGGATTATCAAGTTTATAAAAGGGTTGGAGTGAACTAGCTGGCCCCCTTTTTGTGTGCTTGCCCCTTATGCTATGTAAGGAAACAGCCCTCAGGGGACCCCGCATGCTGGTGCCTTGATGGTGGACTTTCCAGCCTCCAGAATGGTAAGAAGTAAATTTCTGTTGTTTATAAATTCCCCAGTCTTTGAAATATATGAATGTCTTAGTCTGTTTTCTTTCTCTAAAACATTTACATACATATTGACCCTCTTCTCATTCCTGATTATTGTTGGAGACTCCTGTGGCCAAATCTTTGTAAGATTCTGTTTTTACAGTCTTTAGGCTCTCATCATTCCAATCCAGCCTGAACACCTCAGCCAGATTCATCCTGCAAAACACAACTCTAATCATATAATCCCCTGCTTAAAACCTGCAAATGACCAAGAAAAGCCCTTGCTCTTTAGCACAGCACGCCAGGCCCTTACCCTGTGGACTCAACTGACTTTACTTTCGTGTTTTCCACCAGTCTTTTTCACATCCTGAATGTCTCAGAAAGATCAGATTCCTAGATATTCCCTACATGCTTTCCATATGTTCCTAATTCAAACATTCTTCTCACAATTGTTTTGCATCCAAATATTGATTTACACCACATCCATGTGTTGAGTTACTGCCCATCTTTCATGGTTCAGACTGAACAACATTTCTATGAGGACCATGATGTTCTCATTTATTTATTTATTTAGTCATTTCATAATTTCTTTATCAAAGTACTTACATATACACAAATGAATTTTTACACCTCTCCTCCATACTAAACCCTTGTTCTGCTCCTCACTCCTTACAATTCACATTATATTTTGTAGTTATTTCCATATAAGAACATAGAGAGCTTCCCAATTACTACTTTTTACTTTTGTATTATGGAAAATTTAAAACTTAGAAAAATAAACCCTCATATAACCTCCACCAGCTTCCACAATTATTGATAATTAGTGAACTATAAAATCTATTCTTCTACTCTTAAAAATTTTATTATAGTATCTTAAAGCAAATTCCTGAGAACATATCATTTTACTGATAAATGTCTCCATATACACTATTTGTAAAATTTTTAATGTATATACAGGTACTCTGATATATACTGATAAAGACTGTACCATTTGTGCAACAAGAAATGGGTCTTTCTGTTGAAGTAGCCATCCTCTACAAAGCATAACCTGAGATACATTGAGAAAGCACTGGACTAAAACTTTATTTGGAAGAATTTTCAGGGTCAACATGTTTTTAAGTATGAAGGCTTTGTACTATCAATACATTTTACCTATTTCGTAGGTGATGTTATGAGCCATGTACAGATGAGCTCACTAAAGTATAGCCTAAACTATACATGAACATTGAATATAACAGTTATGCCAGCAATAATCAATAACCTTATTCAATACTGAAAAATACAAAACTCTGAACTCTTACAACTCTCAAATTCCCCAGGTAGTAAGCTGAGAATATAAGGCAGCAATATAAATATTGTTCTCATATCTGACAATTTCCCGACCACTCCTGTCTCTTCATTACAGCAGTAGATGAATGAAATACACATGTCCTCACTCTTGTAATTGGCTCCATGAACAAACACAAAATGACACTCCCCCCATATATGCTTTCCCTGTAGCTTTTTTATGCTTCAGATTGCCAGGCCTGTAGCACTCGATAACCAGAACATTATAATCTTTTCGTGTAACTAACCTTTTTACCTTTTGTCTCCCAGAAACAGCAGACTCCTCACAGGATAACAATGCTAAGACTCACCATCCATCACCAACCTGTGACTTCTAAATAAGACCTACTGCACACAAAGACTTACCATCCATCACTAAGCTGTGACTTCTGAATAAGGACTCCCGCACACTTTACTCACAACACAACTTGCCCCAATACATGTAGCCACTTTCCTGGACCCCTTGCAAAACCCCCTACCCTCAGTTAATTGGGGAGATGGATTTGAGGCATTTCTCCCACCTCCCAGATGACATCATCTGTAATAAATTACCTTTCTCCTTGGCAATCCTCGTTGACTCCGTAATTGGCTTTCTGTGCAATCGGACCTAGGTCAGACTCCCCTTGTGGATTCAGCAATACTCTTACTTCTCTCCTCATCCCTGCAAGCTTTCTATGCTGATGAAGCTGCTGTGAAATCAGCAGTTTTGTGTATTAAGGACATATCTAAGGTAGAAGAGGGAGAATTGTCTCTATGTATCACACTAAATAAAAGATGTTCTTCTCTGGAAACTTCTGTTAAAGAACTCAATAAAAGAAATTATTATGGGCTAAAGATACTTTTGACAGGAAGTGCCTTTTCTTTCAGTCCTTTAATTCCTCCCCCCATATGTATTACTCTAGAATTATATGTGCTTTTATTCAATCAAAATGGCCTTCTTAATAAAAAGACCCTTTGGCTATATTGGCTGACATTTTCTAAATCCTGAAGAACTGACATTTTATTCTAACAAAGATATAATAAATGCTTAAATTATTTTAAGGTCACAGGATAGAATTGAGCATTTGGATTAAAATTAAACTCTTAAAATCTTGCATGTCATGAAAAATTTTTAAAAACAAAAGCAATGTTATAAAGTAATACATGTTTAATAATTCTGTATCTTAATTTATCTTTACTTCTAGCAGCTTTTGAATTTTAATCAAGATGATGTTTATGAATGTTAGGAAAAGAAAAACAACAACAACCCTCTGATACAATCATGATCATTTATATCCCTCAATAGCCCATCTGGCCAGAAAGAAAATAATATGGCAGAATCTGTGAGGCAATGTGTAGGGTGCTCCAAGCTAAGCTTAGTGCTGGTTGAATCTATTATAGATTATAAGCCAAATAAATACAAAAGCTGACTGAAGCCTCTTTTGTCTAAAACTGGTTAGGATTAATGTTGTTAATATGCCAGTTTTTGAATGAATATTCCATAGAAGTTTAAAAGGTCCACATACTTGTAACCAAGGAAATATCAGGTAAGATATAATGTTTTATTAACCAATGAAATGAAATAGAACTTAAATGAATGAAGAGATTGGATTTTGGCAAGTGTAGAAAAGTGAGTATTCTCAGACACCTTTGGTGGTACAGTAAATTTATACAGCCTATTTGAAATAAAAATATGTATACATAAACATTTAAAATGTGTTCCATATAAGCAAGCAATTCAATTTCAGTACTTTCATTTTACTGAAATACATGCTAAAACAATAGCCATGATAATAACTAATATTGATTAGTGCTCAGTATGTGCCAGCAATGATCTATATGTTTTATACACATTGTCTCCTTCAATAAACTGAAGTCTAGAGCAATTAACTAAATTGTCCAAAGATACACAGTTGAGGAACCTGATTCCAACACTAAACCCAGCATTCTTAACCATTATATCTTATTATTTCTTTCCACAGAGCTATATATTTTGCCCATGGGAACAGAAGGCTACTCATTTTAGCCACTATTTGGAATAGCACAAAAATGGAACCAGAGTAAATATCTAACAACAGGAAAGTTTTATTATATTACAGTATAGTATAAAATTATAGTAAATTATGTATACTTCCAACACTTAAACTAAGCTGTGCCAAACTTTCATCTCCAGAAACTCTATAGAGATACAGAAAATATATAGCAAAAAATGGTTTTTAAAATATTTTGGGTGCCAAGAGTCAGACTAATCTTACTTGTAAGTACTTGGCATGTTGTTTTCATTGGACTTCATAAGGCGCAGTTCTTGTTTTGTTCATTTTTTCCCCATTTCCATCTCTATTTCTTCTTCCCTCTTAATGTGTTTGTTCTATAGACAATAGTTGGGTTATTTCTGTAGGAGATGAGTGGTGGCTGCATACTTAAAGTACATAAAAGTACTATATTATAAATCTTATTAATTCTGCTTTGTTCATCTACCAATATATTTTTAAGACCTGTTGATTTTGTTACATGTATAATTAGTCTGTTGTTTCTACTAATGCATTGTACTCCAAGGTGGACAGTGACCCATCTTTTCACCTACTGCCATTGCGGTGGGTGCCTGCACTAGTGGCAATTTCCTGTCAACAAAAGTAACACTGTAATGAGCTATCTTATACATGTCTCCTGTGGGCCCCTTAAGCATTTTTTTTTAAATATATACACAGGAGCAGAATCTTTAAGCCTCATAGAATAGGTATATACTTATTGTGACTAAATACTGCCAGACTGTTCTGCAGAAAAGCTGCACCAGTATTCACCTTCAACAGTAGCACATGAGTATTCCTATGGCCCCATATTCCTGCCCACGCCTGGCATTTTGTGATTCTAACAGAAGTAACATCATGCCTCATTGCCGTTTTAGTTCATTCTGAAACTGAACAAGTTAAATATATCCCAATTAAAAGTAAAAACAGGAAATTTCGTGGTATAGGAAAAAAAGCCAGAGTTAGTATTCTGTTGGACCATCATAAATTGCATGCTTATATAGGTTCACCTTCATGAGGAGATGACCTTGAATTTTATGAGCTGGAATAGAAACTTCTACATAAAGTTGGGACACTGTATCCTAATTTGGGTTCTTCCAAAAGTAGAATGTGAGACAAAAGTTCAAGTATAAATAGTGTAAGTAGCACCAATAGGAGAAAGAAAAAAGCAATACAGGAATGGAAGGCAGGCCATTTAGGACGCATTATTTAGCCAGCAATTACAATGGACAACTGGTGATGAAATATTCAGTTAAATACATACCTTAGAATTATCCCACCCAAAGTGCCAGGGAGCTGTGAACTGCATTCACAAACTCTGGAGAGTTATTGATTGAGAGCTGCTCCTAGGAGTGCTAATTCCTCTGCACTTCAGGGCTTGCTGTGTGACAGGCAGAGATGCAGATAAAGACAGTGAAGCTCGCTAGAGCACGAGAAGGGAGATGAATCTGTGATTGCTCACTCCTGGCACCACCAATTTTCTTGACCTAACATTAAGTTTACTCCAGCCTGTCTTTGCTTCTTCAAGGTGCTGTCCATGTATGATTTCTCAAAATAAACTTACAACAGGTTTAGTGGGAAAAGTGACATTCCTAAGTCCAGAACTCAGGCATTATCTCCCTTTTCTCCAATCCTTTCTAGATTCCCCTGACCCTTGGCCAGCAGTGGTGATGGCAAGAATTGCAAGCCCAGTGGGGTAACACAGATATTTATGCCTGAGGGGTTGAGAACACCATTACCTTGTATTCGTCAGGCCGCAGTTACTGCAATTGCCCTTTTATGATTATTACTAAAAATGAAAGCACCAGAGAATCTTCAGAGTTCCAGACATATGCTTTCCTGACCCCATGATGAGCTGCAACCCTTCCTCCCTGTTATAATCTGGGTTAGTTACCTCTGTCAGTATAGTAGCTTCTTCCTTTCCCTGTCTGTCTGGTATGATGACGAGCTCAAAACAACAGGCAGGAGCTTTAATCTTTAGGTTTGGGGAAACTTTTACTGTGTCTTCTGGTAGAAACATTCCTGCTCTGGGAATAAGTACACCTAGTAGAGTCTGAACCTGTGGGGTGAGGACAAGAAACAAAAGCTCACCAATCGAGCAGGGCCACTCCTATGCCCAAGTTTGGATCCCAGATCCATGTATTGGTGTACAGTACCATATAATTAACATTGATTAAAGTATAAACCATTTCTTCGAAAACATTGTCCTGGCCCATACACTGTCATCTCCAAGCTGACCCTTTTGCTGCTCCATCAAAAGGTTATTCGATTACTCTGAATCTGGCAGTGGCTGGGTGATGAACTATGTGACAGAGCCATTGTCATTGCTCATTGCTGCACCTGTCTCAGAATAAATGAGCTCTTTTAGTATGAGGCAATATTAGGTGAGATTGTATGATGATGCATATGACACCCTGTGACTCATATAAATAGAATATTTGTAAAAATTATTAGCTCACAAAGTCTCAAAATATAAAAAAAAATAATATACACTATGTTCTCCGAACACAGTGCAGTGAAATTAGAAATTAGTAACAAGCAAAAATACTATGTATCTGAAAACTGAAAAACATACTTTTAGATAATTTGTGTCAAAGAGTTAGTTATACTAGATATTATAAAATAATTAGAACCAAAAGCAACATAAATACTGCATATTAAAAATTATGAAATGCTATAAAACAATATATGGAAAAAGTTCCTGAAATGTTTGTAGAAAAAAAGAAAATAATGTGGTAAGCTATTAACCAAATCCAAGCATTTTAAAAACCCAAATCAGTAAACTTAAATCATGTACCATGAATATAATAATTAAAGTAAGAACAGAACTTAACAAAAAGTAAAGGAATAATAGAATTATCAAAAACCAAATACTCTGTCTTGGCAGAAAACTAGAAATTAAAGATATCTTTCTTAACTTGATAATGGATTCCTACCAAAAACCTACAATAAAATAGGAGCACTTTCTTTAGTGTAAGAAACAATATCAAGATTCCCTCAATCATTATTTCTATTCAATAATTTATTGGAAGTTCTAGACACAAAATTGATTAAGAAATAAACAGGACACATATGAATTTGAAAGGAATAAATAAAATCATTATTCACAGACAAGAAAATTATCATCATAGAAAAATCTAAGAGAATCTATTGATACAATTTTAGAATTATAGTTCCACAAATTTATAGTATATTAGATCAATCTATAAAAATCACTTTCTTATATAGAAACAACAATCAATTATAAAACTATAATTTAGAAAGCAGATCCTTCTGCACATTAGAACAAAACCTACAAGGTAATGGAAAAAGGATTTCTAATAATGAAATAACTACTTTTTAGTGATTATAATTTTTATCTAATTTAATGTATAAATTTAATATACTCCATTTTAATTTGTAAGATGGAATTTTTTTAAGATTATAAGCTTATCCTAAAGTTCACATAGAAGAGTAAAGAATACATGTAGCTAAGAACATTTCAGAAAAGAAGGATGGGTTGGGTGTAGGCTCATACTACTATATATATTGAATTTTTATAAAGCTGTAACAATTAAATCTGTGTTGGGAAATACAAATGAATCAGTGGAATAGAACATTGACATAGGAGGAACTTTGTAAAAATCATTAATCAGTGGGAGAAAAGTCTGACAAACTTGTCTACATTAAAACTTTCTGTGTCAATAATGGTTCCATTAAGAAAAGTAAAAAGGTCGATAGTTTTAAAAGTTGTGTCTAGATAGGTTCTTGGAAACTGTGACTTTAACAACATATAATAAAACCAATTTTACCTGCAGGCCAATTGACATAAACAAGAGTTAAGTTCCTATAGCATATTTCTAGTCACAAAAACATCACATAACTTCTAATAGAGACTAAAACACTTCTAATATTAAATGTTGAAATAAATGTAAGCCATACATGCATTTTTAAAATATGAATAAAAACAAGCAAGATAAAAAAGAAAGAAAAGTAAAAAGTCATGGCTGAAAAAAATGTGATGCAAAATTTGTAGCTAAAATATATAAACGTTTTTATAGATGACAAATACCCCAAAAAGGAAAATTGTTAAAGGCTATGAGCAGCAATTCATGGAAGAAAAAGCCTTAACATCCCTATGGAGGATAACATCATTGGTCCAGTTTTTCTTTCCTCCATATACCTAAGCCCTTTTCCATGTGACTTTGTAATTCTTCCCACCAAAGGGAAGGAATATATTTTCTCACACTTTGACTCTGGGTTGGATATTTGCTTTGGCCAAAAGAACCAGGCATAAGTGAGCAAGTGCCAGTGCCAAGAAGAAGCCATAAGAAATCCTACAAGTTTCTGCCTTAAGAGATGTTGCGTATGGCTGGCTTGTTTTTCTGAGTGGGCCTGAATGACCACACGTGCCCAATTAATTAATTGAGCACCTGAATGAATGAGCAGCTAAATCCAAGCCTCAGCAAGGAGACGAGCCCAGCAGAGCTGCCCTGCCAAGCCCAGTCTGGATCCATTGACTCCAGCCAAAGAACAGACGGAGAGCGATTAATAAATAATAGTTGTTTTAAGCCACTGAATTTTGGATGAGTTGTGATGTAGCATTAGTGGGGCAGTCGCTAACTGATCCAATCTTCAAATTCACTGGTAACCGAGGAAAAGCACATGAAGAAGCGAAGGCTCTCGTATTTATCAAAAATGGCAACAATTTAAAAGACTGATAATAGCAAGTATTGACGCTGATGAGAATATGGGGAAACAGGAATTTTCACATATGGTTTCCGGAAATATTAATTAGTTCAATACATTTGAAATACAATTAAGTACCATTCAATAAAATGAAGCTGTTTATACTGCGTGACCAGTGATTCCATGAAAAACCCTAGTATCTGTTTATATACAGAAACAAGGAAACTCATTGCAGCATTGCTTGTATTAGTAAAAGATCGGGAATAATATAAATGCCTTCTTAAGGGAGACATTGTGGTATATTTATAAAATGGAGTAATAAGTATTATAGTTGGTAAAATTAATGAGCTATACCTCTATATATAATATCAAAGTTACATTAGGAAAAAAAAGCAACTGTATTCAACATCCCATAAGACAGAGACCATACCTGGAATAGTGCCAGAAAACTCAATAAATATTGATTGAAAGCATAGATAAGTAGTAGTAGCTATGGCAGGGGAAAGAAGGGAGTGAAAAAATAAACCAATTTAGTAAAGTAGTTCAAAGGCTAGGAAGGGCAACAGATTTGCATACGTCTGACCAAAACACAGTGTGAGAAAGATTATAATAGTGTTTGGAACCACTTAAGGAAGCTTCATTAATTAAGCCTGGACAGTTACACTCTGGTTTCTATTCCCCTATAATGAGAAGTTGTGCTTCGGGTAAGTTTCTTAATTTTTTTCAGTCATCTATTTCACATTTATTAAATATGAAGAACAATATCCACCATTTTCCTTGTCTCTTGATGCTCCAGAAAGGAAAAGTCTCAGGAAAACTTTAGGGGCAAAACTCACGCCTGTGTTTGTAGCTATATGATTTTAGCCAGAGAAGAGTGAAGTGCAATAGGCTCTTTTAGTATAAGGCTTCTTTCCATCTCTAGCACACAATTCACCTTTCCCATTCCAACAGAGCAGCGCTGATGGGTTCTGACTCACCTCTCTTCTTCTAAGGCTGTAGTGCAAAAAGTTTTTGTCACCAACGTCTTTCTTTCTGGTCCAGGATTTTTCTTTCATCTATTATTACCAATGTCTGCTATATAAAATTTATGGAAGAATTTTACAGATTGAATGCAAAATGTAAAATGCCTAGCATAGTGCCTGGAGCGTGGTAGGCACTCAATCAACAGCAGTTTGTTCAGGTTTTTATTATTACCTAGAAAGACAGTATATTCTGTGACTCAAAAGTAAAGAAGAAAGAAACATGAATTCAAAGGAATAAAAGAAATCAGAATCTCTGGCTCCCTCTAAGAACTGTTTTTCATTTATTATAAATTCAACTCCAAAAATTAGATACAGGAAAAAACCGCAGGTGATTAGATATCCCCTATTTAGAGCTCAGTGAGGTTTTAAATTGTATAACCCTGTGAAATTTACAGAGTTGAGCTTCTGTGATTGGATTTGAACTTGGTTGATTACAGGAGGGAAGGGGAATGCTCTGTTTTAATGCAAAGCAGAGAGACAGGCTCACAGGTTCCCTTTGTCCATGGAGGCTTGAGTCTCTTACCAGGAAGATCAGTGTAACACAGACGATATTTCCAGCTGGTGTCTGAGAAACAACGCCTTGCACACGTTCTCAGCAAGAGGCTGCTGATAACAGAGAAGGATGTACCTGAGACTGAAACTGAGCCTCTGGAAACAGAAATTTGGGAAGCTTTATTACACAGCAGACTGAATCTTGTGACTTGATCAACAAACCTAAAAGCTTCTGATCCTGCACACTTGGTTTCTTGGGTGATTGAAACCGCCCTTTAAAGGCCACAGATTTCTAATAAATCTCAAGACAATTCTTCTCCCCTCATACCCACCCAAATATTTCTGTTTTTAAGGTTCAGTCCTTTAAGCCATTTGCACAATGAACCAATCCTCATTTGTATTTTAAAATGGAGTGTATTTAGGATTATTCCTAAGTGGCTGCTGGTTTTAGTTTGTTAATGGACTCTAAAGTAAATCTGCGATTAAAAATAGCTCCCTCCTCCGATGCTAGCCAAAGAGAAATAAGAGTTTTTCTTCATCACGATGAGTCCTTTAGAAGCATTTATTTTTGTTATCTCAGAATTGGTCTGTCCTCTTCTGCTCTCTCGTGACAGTTTTTTTAACAGTGAAACTGGCAAGATGTAGAGGAAGATGTCGCTCAGGCAGACCGATCTCATGGCGGTGCTGTTAAACCAACAGGCCGGGATTATAGGAAGTGAGGGGATGCTTTCATTTTGCTTGCTGATCTGTATTTTATTGGTTGTTCTCAAAAGATGTATAAATTTGATAAAGAAAAAATAGCATTTAAAAATATTTAAAACACAAACTCCTTCCCTTCACAACTCAATTTATTATAAAATAAGTTATAATTTTCTATTTTTATATTTCTCTATTGTTTTCAGCTCCTAATTGGTTATGTTGCAAAACAACACAAAATTTTCAGGTATTACACCCAAATAGCCCAATTATTCTGACTTCTGGTAGTTATGATGTTGACAAGCACAACCACATAGTAGCGTTTTGGCATTGACTGCAATACAACACAAACTTGATCGTACAAAATTTCAGCATTAAAAAACAAATCATCTGCTAGCAATCATTAAAAAGAAAAAAATTTCTGGTTGGTGGAATCTTTCACTATCTAGTAATTCTTTTGATGTTGAAAATATGGATCTATTCCTATACTAGGCAGAAGAAGTGGCATATGGTAATCTAAATACTGAAAAGTGAATTATATTCATTTTTGAAAATACCAATCAATACCATGATTTTTACTTAGAAGTATGATGAAGTCTTCTGTATGCAATAAAAATTATTTATGGTGTTTTTCTCATCGAAAATCATTCCTCTATCTTGCTGTGAAAATTATCTAAGGCTATATTTAAATACCTGACAATTAAAATAAAAACTATTAAGGTGGTGATTTTTACTTTTCTGTATTTCTTTTTTTTACCTCTTATTTCCAAATAACCTTACTATTTTGAAAGAAAAACTTGAAGAAATTTATTATATGTCATGGCCCCAGGTGAAGGAAACCTTTAACAGAAGTCAGAAAATTAAGAGGAAATATGCTATAAGTTATAGAAGCCACACCTGCCATAGAAGCCTATGAGTGCTCAAACAGGGGACTTGGTTCATCTTGAAGGCATATCTGCTTGTCTTGAAAGAATTAAGATCTTAACAAATGTTACCAGCTGCACCACAGAACTTATAGTTATCCTCTTTAAACTGAGAGCCTTTGAATATACTGTCTGTAAGGCATTCACCCCAGTGCCATTGGAATACACAGTCCTTTAAAAAATTACATTTTAATGGTGGCAGTTTACATTATTTTTAGCTTTGCGTAACAGCTACAGACTATCAGTAAGACAACTAAAATTTGTCAGTGGCATTAGTCTTCTATAATATAATATTTTATGTTAGTCACACAAACTGTTGTTCAGTGTCCAGAGCCTACACTCTGGGCTCTTTATGCATTGCTGGGATTAGGGCTAATATTATTTCCAGGAATTATTCCTAGTAGCACACGAGGGCTGCAATATCCAGGAATCAATCCCTAAAGCTTCGGAGGCCCTACCGCAGAGACTCTCTCCCTGGATACTTCTTGCTTTACTGTGTTTCCCAGATGATTAATTTCACGCTCTTCCAAGAGCTGCTGTTGCCGTAATCTGTTCAGATCTATCTTTGATCACTTCGTTGACTTTTTAATCGAAACGTTATAAATCCCCCAGGACAGGTACCATATAATCTTTTTCTTAATCCTGCCAATTTCTTACACAAATGTAAAAATCGGCCATTGATTGATATGTCAGAATCATTGTCAATGGAAAGAGAATAGAAGAGAATTGACTCAAAAAGATGGCTGTTAGTTTAGTCCTTAGTGAAATAATGTGAACTGTTGGAATTGAAGTTCTGTTAACTAGGAATTTCAAAATTATAAACAATAATCATAGTCTGAAGAATAAGAGGAGAAAAAAAGGAAGAGAAAAAAGAGAAAGAAAAATAGGGAGGAGAAATGGGGGGCGAAAGCAATAAAACTGGCTTTGGGACATTTTTTTTTTTAAAAGGCAAAATAAAGGATGTCTGGTTGCAGAGTAAAAAGGTCTCATCCCAGGGGCACCTCCTCCAATCTCACTCGGTTAAATCCAGAGGCATCAGTTCTCTTCTAATGCACATATTTCTCTAATCTAATGCAAAATAAATCCATTGTGGGGGGACATTTAAGGTCTTTTCCAACTCTAATATTTTTGTGGAAAAGGTAAAAGATTAAACATCAAAACAGATCAGATCTTTTAAAATAAGAATTGCCTCTTCAATAAAGTAGTAACATCATGAAATTCATTTCTTCAATGCATTCATGTCATTTAAAACATTATTATGTCAAAGGCAAATATGTCTAACACACCAGGGACATTTTCTGTCTGTTCTCTTTTTCATTGATATTCTGCAGCCACTGGAATTAGGAAATATTTTTATTTCTTTTAATCTACTTTCTTTGAACTCATATACTATACTCTTGATGTTTCTGATGTTCTCTGGAATAAGATAACTGTAGGGAAGTTTGTGCTGGGTGACAGAAAGAATGTTGATTTTTTAAAGAAGATCAAGACCTCCAATTCTATTAATCACTGACTACTCTTTCTGGGACTAGGCTTATGCTTAAGACATGACACCTCAATTAAAATTTTTAACCACTATGTGTCACAAGTCCTTGATTCTACAAAAGCTTTTTCCTGCAAGTAATTTTCTTTATGAAAAAACCCTCATAGAACTAATAAACAAATTGAGTAAAGTTGCAGGATAAAAATCAACATATAAAACTCAATTGTGTTTCTATACACTAACAACAAACCATTCAAAAAGGAAATTAAGGAAACAATTTTGTTCACCATAGCATTAAAAGAATAAAATACTTAGGGATAAACTTTCCCAAGGAGGTGAAATATTTATGCACTAGGAACTATAAATCATTGATGAAAGAAATTAAAGGAGACACAAATAAATGGAAAGACATCACACGTTCATGCACTTAATATTGTTCAAATGTCCATACTACTCTAGGTGATCTACAGAGTCAATGCTATACCTATCAAAATCCCAATGGCATTTTTACAAAATAGAAAAAACAATTCTAAAATTCTCTCTCATTATTGTGACCCTTTGTTTTATTACTCAAATGAACATTCTCAGTGCAAACACAGATTCCTTTCTTCCTACTTTGTTCTTCCGATTTTCTTCTAAGTCTTTCATTTTATTTGATTACTTATAGCTTTTTAACAGGCTTGCCACTATAAAGCGATATAGCAATAAAAAATACAAGAATATATAAACCATCTTTCCTCTTTCCAATGCATATTCTTATTTTCACCCAATAGGCAGTCTTCTGAGATAAAGTTTAACAAGTAAGTAAACATGGTCTTTACTGATGCTTCTAGCTCCTTATATAAGTAAGTCAGTGTTTTGGATGGTGTGGCCAGAGTTATGTATTTGCAGGATGCATTCCCTGGGCCACTTGTTATAGGGCTTACCTAGGCTTTCCTACTGTGGCTTATTGTGCAGCACTTTTAGATAGACAATAGTGCAAGTGGTGCTTCTGCTTTTAGCCACATCTGCTCCTCTTCAAGTCTCAGATACTTGTGTACCTTGGCTCCATTCTCAACTCTAAATCCTTAATATTATTCTTTTGGTTTGAAGACCCTTCCATAGTTTCTGGCTCTGCTCTTGAGCCTGCCTCCCAAAATACTTCTGCTGTTTGATTGCCTCTATTCCTGGTTTAAAAATAGAAAGGTAGTTGGTAATACAAGGTCTGTCTGGAAAGTATCCCAGCCATTGTTAATAAAACAAGAAGGGTTTGCGTGACATTGATGGAACTAACCAAGGAGAGTGGACGGCAACATGCATGCATGAACAATGACGATTTCACTGTGTTAGCCAGTGGGGTGCTATGTGTAGCCAGTGCATTCAAAATGACTGAGTGAGTAGAGCAATGAATCTGCATCAAATTTTGCATTAAACTTGAAAATTCCTCTGTGGAAACTATTCGGATGATTCAGAAGGCTTTTGGGGACAATGCAATGAGTGCAGCACAAATACAAGTGTGGCACAAACGCTTCAAAGATGGTCAAGAATCTGTTGAAAGTAACCCACGTGCTGGAAGGCCTGCAACAAGCAGAACACTTGAGAATGTTGAATGTACTGGTTAGGTTAAGAGATGCTGGGAGAACTGTGTGAGCTCCCAAGGTGCCTACTTTAAAGGGGACTGAGGTGTCATTGTCCTATAGACAATGTTTCTTGTATCTTCTTCAATAAATGTCTATATTTTTCAAATTACTGACTGGATACTTTCCAGACAGACCTCGTACATACTCACAACTTAAGAGTGAATAAAAAGGAGTGAACACATGATCACAGAATGATAGCACTAAAAGGCAAACTAGTGAGCATTAAGTTCACATAATTTTATTTTAGGAAGGAGAAAATATTTCGAGATTTAGTAATCTTCCTCGTGGTAAGCTACAACAGGTACATGGCAAAGATGAGGCATATATACATGGCTTTTGATTCTAAAACCGGTGCCTTCTCCACTTTGCCACCGTGAATTGATGGGAATTTCATGCACTGTAACATAGTCAATGAATGAGAAATCTGAGGCTGAAGAGGCTCAAAGAGGGATAAAATGCCCTCGAGTGTATACGCTATCAGTTACGCATGGACATGTACTTCCCAGATGCAATATGTGAAAATGTTTTATAAATGCCAAAGTCCATATAAATTAAAGACAGAATTTTCAACAATAACCTGCCTTCATATGAGACTGGCCTCAGAAGGAACAGCAGTTCATTTTTCTCCAACTTGAATCAGCAATGACTTGGTCACTCTCTTTGGAAGATGTTTTTCAGAGTTCTGCATTTGTCATAAGAATCACCTGGAATGGAAAAACTTAAAGGGGAATTTATTCTTTGTGGACTAAGGTGTATAGGAACAGAGTTAATATAATTTAAAAATCACAATATTAGTGCAGCTTTGAGGATAAATATCATAAATAATAGCACTTTTGCCTTTTGATCCAGTATTTGGTCTGATCTACCTGTATCTCTAATTCTGAGCATGTCACTTTTAAATGAGTATTTCAAGTCAAGCGGTCAGACTGACAGAAAAGGAGAACAAGAGAATTGGAACTGCATGATTTTTATGCTTTTAGAAAACATTACAGTTCATATGTATGGTGGGTTAATTGTCTCATTCTGGTTACTCAGGAATCTATTTTCTTATTCTGTTATGATGCTGCTGGTATAAACTATTTCTCTTTTTTTCTGACAGCTTGAAAGCTATTTGCCCATTTAAAGACTTATAAGTCCTTTCAGGTAGAATTCCAGAATGATTGTGATGATGCCTTTGTCATTGCCCAATATAAATCATATGGTCATAAATGAAAGCATATGACACCCTTTGGATAGCACAGCCTCTGTCTTTCAGAACTGTTACCACTTAGCTTGCAGGGGGCGTTAAAAGATGCAATAGTGATACTTCCCAGAAGTACAGCCCATACTGTTGTGAAATGCTACTGTGTCCTTTGGTACCTGCTTATGTGCACCTTGAATACCAGGGAGACCTCACAGGTACCTGAAGACAATGAAACCATCTGTGTCTGTCCACCCTTATTTAAGCATAAATAAAGAGGAATAGGAAAATTATCTTCAATTGCCCTCTGGTTAGGCCTAGAGGTGACGGTGATATCCAAGTACATCTGAAGTAAGAGAAAAAGGTTTCTCAGAAGTTTCATGCACTTGTTCTGAAGCCATCCTTCTTTAAAGGTTGCCTCTGTGCCTTGCTCCTCCCCACTTCTGGCCCTTGATCATCAGAGTCTTCTTCAATGCTCTCTCTCGTTCCCACAATTTTTCTCTTAATTTTATAACTAAAAGGTAGATAGGATGAGAGATTATAGAAGACATTGGAAAAGTCATGGAAAAGAACTAAGAGATTGAGGTCATACTTTGTGCCAGGTCCTGTGCTAAGTGACTTACATTCATCATCCTACTTAATATCCAAATCGAATTGAGATAATTATCAATCTCATTTTAGAGTAGAGGAAACTGAGACCTAGAAAACTTAAATAAATAATCAATGGACAAATGTTGGTAAGTAACACATGTTGAATCCAAAGTCCATATTCTCCTCCTTATGATAGTGTTATGCCAGGTGATCCCTTAAAGGTTGCTATTGGTAGAGAAGGGGCTTGGTAAAACATCACATGACATCCATTAAAGAATAAGAATTACAGGAGGAAAGAAGCATTCACAAGGCCAAGGTCAACAAGCTGGGGGTACTGAAAGTTCTCTGGTCTCCCCATTTCTGGGGAGAGGTATGATGGGTCAGGAAGTGTGCATCACATAGTGTGGACTTTATTCCAATAGGGGGAACCATGGTTATCTCTTCCTACACATATGGGAAAATAACTTCATTGAGATGAGATGCATAGGCTCTTTGGTCCCAGGCAGTCTGAATTTGGAGTGTCAAATAGTAATATTTACAAGTGTTTTCTGGGATCACCAACTGCTTGATATCAAAGGCCCTGCACAGCTGTGAAATGTAGAGGTCCATGCTTCTCAGGGAAGAAGTCTTCAATTCCATGGTAGGCTGAGATTGGGTACTGTCCCCCCAATCTGGGAAAAGGAGAATCACCCAGGATCTAACTAGTGTGTCGTCCAGGCAACCTAGAGTGAGCTCCCAGTGTTGTTTTCATATGATCCTGGTTCTTAAATACCAGACATGCTACATAAAATGTGTCCTCTCCTCTCCCAGGATCAGACTCTTGGACTCTTTAAGATGCATAACTGCTACATTGCTTTTGAAAGTTGTTCTTTGGTCATTAACATGGTGCTAATGATAGAAAGTCATCAAATAAAAGTTAAATATGGTAATCTGTAAAATTTCTATTTTCTTTTAAGTGATAAAATTTAGAAAAAAAAAAAAAAGATGTTGGCTCTGTTCCTTTTTTACCCTGTACCATCGAAGTCAGGAAAATGAGACTGAGAAGCCTTATGCAGCTTGCCCTGGGGCTTCTGCAGCCAAATGGCAATGCCAAGATGAACACACTACACTAGACTTCTCTAATTTTCCATCCTGGTGCTTCTCCTCCTGCCAGGAATGTGACTAGAGTGTTAAACTTAAAAGCACTAACTTAGAGAGGAATTTAAACAGAAGTTCAAGCATATCTGTGGCAGTTCTGATTTACAGTTTATTGTTGGCAGTATGTGAATTTGGGGAATTAAGGGATTTGGCACAATACACACTTTGCCTGCTTGTGCCTCTTCTCGCTATAATTCAACTCAGTGCAACAAACATTTCTAAAGCACTTACAAACAGGACAGTATGCTGAGTACATTGGGAAATAGATGAGTGAGACAATTCTTACCCTTCAGGAACTTTACCTGGTTATACCTGTCTTATTTTATTCTTTGCTGCAAGAATATCGACCCAGTTGTATGCAGTTATCTTTGTAAGCTGATCAGAGGAGCATCCTGAACTGGTAACTAATACACTGGCAACTAATACATGCTTTTTCACGGTGGCGATGATTTTAGCAATGAAGACAAATTAAACAAAAAGCAAATTAACACGCCTCCGTTAGTGAAGGATTGGGAACACTGAGTTTTCTGAAGAAAGGGCTACCAGTACTTTACTCGTAAGTCCAAAGATCTTATCAGGTAGATGCCTCAACTTGCTGGTTGCTTCAGTATACTTGTCATGAAATCTCCTTCCAGAAAGACTCTCCCCTGGAGAAACAAGTACTTTCCTTTTGAAAGGCTTTTCTAGTGGCAAATCTACTCTGACTTTCCCAATGAAGCGCCTCCTCCTGAAAATACTGAAAGAAAGCAGCAATTATTTTATCATCATAATAATTATACATCATAATCATCATCATCCTAATTTTATCATAGCTATCCCTAAATCTCAAATGCATATTTTACGGGCACTCTTTTGATCGCAACTGAAGTATGGCTTTGATTTCCATCAAACTCATCAAACGGCAAGTCTCAGAGCAATTTTGGGTCTTCAGCATTTTAAAAGCAATAACGTATATATTTCTTCCTAACACAAATTAAATATTGCATCAAAGAGAAAGTGAAGGCAGAAAGGAAAAAGCTGTAAATTTGGGAATAAATGAGCCAAGAAATAGATATCAAGGAATGGAGACACAAATCAGAAATATAGACATTTAATGAAACACACACAAAAAATCTTGTTAAACTCCAGTGCATAAAAAAAACTTAGGGGGAGCTGAGCAACCTAATTGACTGTCACTGCAGGATGTGACATGCTATCAAGAAGGTCAGTGTAATTTGGGGCTGGCTATGCAGAGTCATCATTTCCAGAAGTGGAGAGATAATGTTCCCTGTCTATGAGTTGGGCTTCACTCAGGAAATATTTAAGTGGCTATCAAGGTGAATTTGAGAATAGACACTAAGCCACCTTCGGACTGGAGCACAGATAATTAGTTGCAAGATGACTCCATCCTGAACTTTCTTAGCTACACAGCAGCCCCACCCTAGTCAAGTAGCATTAGGTCTTCTCAGAGAGCTTATTCATACACAGTGGCCCTAATTCAACTTGCCAGTTGCCTGTCTGCACATGAGAAGTTTCAGATCACTGTTACTGAGTTAACTTCGTAATAAACATGAAGAGTTCCTTTGAGAGGCCTGAAAATCAATTTAGAGTAGGCAATCTTGAATATTTCAGTTCATGATGGGAACTAAGCTGCCCTTTATGTCTTTGTGGCAAGAAGGAGTGCTCAAATCAGATCCTTACCTCCTTTAAAATTCTGCTAAGTGGAAGCTAAAGGCATTTGAGTTTCTTTTTAACTTTCTATTTTAGAATAGATTTAAACTTACCAAAAAGTTGCAAAGATTGTACAGAGTCCCCATATGCCCTAAACCCACTATCTCCTATTCATAACATCTTACATTAGTATGGTACATTTGTCACAACTCATAGACTAGTATTGATTAATTATTACTAACTAAAGTTCATACTTTATTCAGATTCTCTAAGTTTTTACCTAACATCTTTTTCTGTTTAAAGATTCCATCCTGAATATTGGGTCACATTTAGTCATCATGTCTCCTTAGGCTTCTCTTGGCTGTGACAGTTTCTTAGACCTTCCTTGTTCTTGAAGAATTTGACCTTTTGCAGGGTAACAATCAACCAATCGAAAGAGTCCCCAATAACCAAAGCTGGTATAATTTTGGCAACAAAATAAAGTGATATTGGTTTATAACTCAAAATATAAAATGAATATTCATGACTCCATAGCAGAATGGAGGATTGATTGGAAAAAAAATGAATGAATAAAGAAAAATCTCCCATGTGGAAGAATTCCAACTGTTCTATGTAGTAATAGATTATCTATGTAGTAACAGATAATCCAGCCTCCTCACTTTTTAAGTGTGCGTTGTGCATAGTAACTTCCTTCCAAAGAGTACTATGTGGAAAGGAAAAGTAACTTTACAGTGAAGAAACTTGACAAACACTTTCTCAGCCGGGTGAGCAAGGTTAATATCAACAGTCATAAATCACACTGATAGTTTGTCCACCTGACATGGTGTGGTGAAAATGCACTTTACCTAGGTGGTCTTCCACCCCAAAGTCCATGGTTCAGTCTAATCAAGAGAAAAACATGAGACAAATCCCAATTGAGGGACATCTAGTATAGACTGTTTTCCAGTTGCCATGAGAACAAAAGGAGACAAACACAGTGTTGGGAAATTCCTCAGGATAGAAGGACTAGTTGTGATGATCCCTTTTATTTTTCACAGCTCTACTTCTTCCTATGAGCACCTGGAAACTCAGAGGATAAAGTGACTCTAAAATCCAAGGAAGCAATCCTTTTCTCTCCATTCATCTCATCTTGGTAATTAAAGGGAGAGGTACGTGTGTGCCATGTCATCTAAGGAGCTTCAGCTATGATGTTGGGTTCTCCTCTGCTACACACATACAGCTGGTAGAGCTGGGCTGTGGCAGGTCCTGGTCCCTGCTGTAACCATGCTGTCCAGTTCATAGTAAAGTGACAAGAGACCTGATAGGTAGCAAGTAAATATGATCCACACTTATGAAGGGAATTTAACATTATAAAAATGATAATTTTCTATCTAAGTCTACAGCCCTACAGATGAACATATGATGCAAGGCTACCATAGTACTCTGGCTACATCTGAGTATGGAAATATCATAGCAAAACCTTGGAGTTCATTTTTTTTCAATATCTGATTAATTTGAACTTGATTATGTGGTATATACTCTCCAAAACCTGAATAGTCTGTAATTTTATTTTAATTTTCTTCATTGTTAGGAATAGGTCTTTTATTCTTCCTGGATTGTCATCATGTTTTCAGGATCCTGCTTTATATGATAAATTTGAAATATTCCTTATGAAAATAGTGGGAGGCCAGCCATTATTCTTCTCATAGAGCCCATTTATCAACATGACTCCACCCATACATTTCAATCACTGCTACTAAAAAGGTATTTTGAATTCATAAGTCATGTATAATGTTGGTAGAATTTTATTATCTACAAGTAGTATACAACAGGCTGAAAGATAAAAATAAATTAAATCATTTTAATAATCATATTTAGATTTTCTGACATGCATATGTATGTACCTTTAAAATTCATAAATACATTTTGTCCTACATGTTGTATATCTTTAAATACCCATTATTTTTTCCTCTTAAGTGAATTTTTCATTAATCACTTAGAGATATTAATGAGAATTTTTCATGTGATTTTTTGGGTTTTTTTTTTTTTCTATTTGAAGTATTTGAATATCTGATAGAATTACTTTATTTAGACATTATTGGGAATTTTACACTGCCATCTGGTGATGTGCAAACCCCAATAGATGGAGATTTTTGTTGAGCAATTTGCCTAGTGCATCTAAATAACCCACCTTCACATTGCCCGATTTTTTTGATAGCTTAGAAAAACTCTCATTTTGATAACTCTTATTTTTAATCTCAAGTTCCTCATCCTTTATAATTCACACTTCAAACTGTGGGTGAATATAGGCGTCACTTTGAACATGATGAAGTTTGTGTTAGATGCATCACACTCCTTTGGTTGGTGTACTGGTGACAGTGGCTAGAACTTCTTGAGTGCTCACCATTTGCCAGGTACTGTTCTAAGTGTTTTTCATGGATTAACTCACTTAATCCCAACACCAGCCTTAGGAGGTAGGTACTATTTTGTTTCTGTTTTGCCCAAAGTCACATAATTAACAAATAAGTAAGCTGCAATTTAAACCCATTTAAGCTGGTTCCAGAGTTCAAGTGCCTAGCCAGTAGGCTATAATGGCCTCTTTTCTTAGTCTTCACATCCCCCTAGTACACACACAGATACACACACATTTTCTAGCCCCACTTTCTTCCTACCCACCCACACATAAATACATATATGGGTCCCCGACCACCTAGCAGAATATCATCTTGGTTTTCCCTTTATACATAGGTTACTTGCTGCCTCTAAACCTTACTGTCTTGCAGATTGGAATAGGTTGCTCTATTTGGAGTTTTGGGTTCTTCAATAAAAGTCTGAGGGTTATCAGCAATTTGAGCTCTAATCTTAAAATAAAAATCAAGGCCAACTTCATGATATAATCTTAAAAGAAGTTATTTCTGCATAAAGATGGCAAATTTTCTTTGTCTTTTTCCCCAAGCACATACAAAATAAGAATGAGATAGAGTTAATTCCAGCATGACAATGTGGGATATGACTACTTAATTGTTATTCAGTTTTTAAAAAACCATTCAAGTTAGTGAAATTATTAATTTTGCAACAAAATGTGGCGGTTAAATTGCATATTTTATGGAAACTCTAGGCAACCCTAACAATCAATTAGCGCTGGCTCCTCCACTAGACAACTGCACACAATTCAAGGAGCCGGCTGAGGAGTATGAGGTGTGTGTGTTTGGGAGAGTGGGGGACAGAAGGAAATGACAGCAATGCACCTGTATGCTTTGTGGTGGTGGGATTGTGCCTGTGTCTATGTAGTGGGGGGAGGGAGGAGGGTGAGAAAGTGCAGTAACAGAACAGAATTCTGAACCTGACCCAAATAGATAATTAAGTTAGAAAGTGAATAATTTTTACAAACAAAATAATTAAGGGCTAAGTAGAAAATATTCTCTTGCATTTCAGAACATAGAAAAGGCTCTAAGGATTAGAAAAATAAAAGAAAGTCTCCCAGAAACTATGCTGTTTGAGTTAGGGCCTGAAGGATTGTTATTGAATTTTATTGTTTCCAAACCTCATCCCAATTGTCTTAGTCCATTCGGGCTGCTATAACAAAATATCATAAACTGGACAACTTATAAAAACAGAAATTTATTTTTCACAATTCTAATGGCTGGGAAGTGCGAGATCAGGGTTCCAGTAGGGTTGGATTCTAGTGAGAAGCCTCTTCTGGGTTGTGGACTATCAACTTCTTGCAGTGTCCTCACATCGTAGGAAGGGGCAAATGAGCTCCCTTGGGCTTGCTCTTTAAGGGCACTCATTTTATTTGTGAAGGCTCTGCCCTCATGATCTAATCAACTCCCAAAGATCCCACTTCCTAATACCATCGCTTTAGAGGGTTAAGATTTCAACGTATAAATTTTGGGAGGACTCAAGTCTATAAGGATAACAATGCAAAGGGAGACATTTGTAATTGATACTTTGAAGAAAGAGGCTTTCAAATTAATAATAACGATAAATGAGGCAATGTTTTCTGGGAACTTGGGATCTTTGCTCTAGAGAGGTAGCTTCCGATGCTGGCAGAAAGTCTGGTGTGTGTGTCATGATGGATTGGGATGTCCTCAAACACACAAGGAACCATGATAACCTTATTCACAATCCAGTCACTGCAAAATTAATGGAAAGTCATAGTGATCAGTTTCTGTTCATTTTGCTCATATTATATGATGAAGATGAAACGAGCCATGCCCTTTCCCACCCTGAGAATATTGAGTCTTCTTATAACCTGTGGCAAGAATATCGACAAGCTTCAGTTTTCTTTTCTCTCAGACTTTAAATATTAATGTTTATATCTCTGATGTTTGAAAGGTAAGCTTCTTGTGGCCTCCCTGAATCTCTAGGGCTGCCGATAACATAGGAAGAATCTCACAGTCCTAACCCATGGTGATCCCTTTGTGTGACAGGGACAATGATGAGTCACCAAAACCTGTTTCTTATTCTCCCTCTGTGTACCAAAAGACTACATTTGAAGAGTTTATTGTAACTGGGTGGTACCATGTCACTGAATTTTGTCAACTTAATGTAGGAAAAAGTGTCTTGGCCCATAAAAACCACTCACACAATCTCTCTCCCCTGTCTGCACACACTGAGCAGAGGTATCAAGTAGGCAACAAAATAAAAAGAAGACAAGTTCTTGAATTGCCACAAAGATGGCTGCCTGCCAAACACCTGCATAAAAATATTACCTGAGCAAGAAACAACTCTGTTTTTTTCTAGCACTAGATTTTGGTTTTGTTTGCTATCACATTTAGTTTATCCTCATGTACACTGTCAAAGGTCACATTTGCCATAAGGGCACTCCAGGTTTGACTAAAGTGTCAACACAGTACCTTAGACTTACGCAGTACATTAATGGAAATGGACTAAGCCTAGGAAGTGAATAACTCCACAGGTGAACTATACTCGTTTGGTACCTGTTACATGAAAAGTTTCTAAGGACTATTCCTGAATTGGCCAATGAGAAAAGATGACGTTGGCTCAGGCACATTTCCTAGATTTAAAGAAGAAAGAGGGATTAGTAAAACAAAACAAGTAAAAATACACAAATGTATTACTAATTTATACTCTAAATTTGATGAGTAATGCCCAGTAATCCACCCAGACTATCCAAGTCTGGGGGAAACTGCTGGTGGGTCAAGGAGGCTGTGAGTTAACTGAAAAGCAGAGGGAAGGTCACACTGAAGAGATCTCAGTAGTGAGGGGAACCAGGAGTGTGGAGTTGTAGCTTCCTCAGACCTAATGCCACCTGAGAATGATAAAAAAACAAAAAAGTTATAACTCCAGAGAAAGAACGTATAGGAAAGAACTGATTTTTTTGTGTGTGATGGAGTAGTTTATAAGATTTTCAAGTGTCTAAAATGAAAAAAATTAGAATTCTGCCCTCACTTAACAGTTTCTGAAGATAAGATGGACACAGAGGAACGTGCATCAGCATCAACAGTGTCCTAAGAGTATGTGTGATGAATTCATAGCCACAGTCCTAAAATGGAAGAGGAGGACAGAACTGTAGTGATTAAACTGAATCATGTATACATATTTGAAATCTCAAATTGAAAACTGTGTGTGGAGTTCTGAGTTCACCTACAAAGCAATATTAAAATTGCCCGAGTAAAATGCAAGAACTGAAGGTCAATGATGGAGAAGTTAAATAAGGGAAGCAATTCAGGAATGTCTAAGGGTTGTTCATCCAGGGGTTGGAAAGTTTAGTTTCATAATCCTTGTTCTTAGAGACCTTGATTTCCTATTGAGTAGCACATCTACTAGAAAGCGACAGAGGAAAGACAGCTGCTTTCAGAACGAGTCTGAGACAGCTGGTGAGATCACTGAACCTCGGAGGCAGTAAGGGAGAAAGAGACAGTCCTCGACCCCGGCAGGGCTGAGGTCAGAGCTGCAGCACGACAGCTTTCATGGGCAAATCCAGGTGGTTCCAGAGTCCCATGCTTCACTACCTTGCAGAGAATTTTTATGCAAAAATGAAAGCAAGTAAGACTTTAAGGCAAATCTCACATTAAAAAATTACCTTTTAATAAGATTTTCTTTGATATTACAGTAGGTTGTTACTTATGAAAAGCATATTCATCAAAGCTATAGGGGTATCATTTATAAAGCCTTGATCGCTGTGTTCTTTGTAAGGGCTCCTATGTTACTATATTGTATATCTAAAATGCTCTCTGCACAATATGCAATGCCCTTGAATGGAATAAATTGTCCTTTCCATTGAAGTAGAAGTTATACTATTCAAAGAAAACTTTTAGAAAGAAACTATAAATCTTTAAGATGAATTTCATGTACTATGATAAAATACTTTTTTAAAAAATTTCAGAATATTACAGGGGTACAAATGCTTTGGTCACATAAATGGCCCTTGCACCATCTGAGTCAAAGCTACAAGTGTGCCCATCCCCAGATAGTGAGCACCGCACCCTTTCGTTGTGAATTTACCCATCCTCATCTCCTTCCTCCCACCTGCCCCAATCCCAATCTATTTTTTATTTCGGCATCTTAAGAGAGTACAAATGTTTAGGTTACATATATTGTCTTTGCCCCTCCTGAGTCAAAGTTTCAAGCATGTCCATCCCCCAGATGGGGTGCACTGCACCATTAGGTGTGAATATACTCCCTACTGCCTCCTCCCACTTGCCCAACACCTGATGAATGTTACTACTATATGTGCACATAAGTGTTGATCAGTTAATACCAATCTGATGGTGAGTACATGTGGTGCTTGTTTTTCCATTCTTGTGATACTTCACTTAGTTTGTTTTCCTGATTTCATACTGGTGCCATGGGTTGGAGTTTTGCTGTACATGATTGTCACTGGTGACCTAGAGACCATATTCCACTCATTGGTCAATTTTTATAGCTAATATCCACAGTTCCCATCATTAGTATTCAGGAAGACTTGAATGAGAATTTGTGGTATCTGTTTTGCAAAAATGGGTTCTTGCACAGATTCATCATATGAGTAAGAGTGTGATTTATTTTCTTCAGCATTATTGACATGTTATCAATTATTTTTCATTTACAGTATATAAAATTGCATCCCCCCAAATTTGTGATAATTTTAATGGGTCAAGAATATGTATTGATTCTTAATATTTTATAGCTCTTGTTTTATGTATAGAGAGGTTTATTTTATTTCTTTGAATAATGTTGCAGGATTTCTATTCCTCCAGAATCTCTATGATGAGATATATATTTGGATATCATCCAATCTAGTTCATACTTATACACAATTATGATGATATATGCTGAAAATACAGACATGAAAGAGCTTAAGCTTACAAAGAGGAGTAAAACTAGGGTGAATTCACTCTATAACACATGACTCACATCTTTATATTTTTTATGATTTGGGTGGAACTCACCAATTAGACATTAATTAGCCCATATGTTAGTTACTTCAAAAATCTCCTTAACTATGTGGTAACACTCTAATTACAGGAAATGATAAGGATCATTTAATACATGCAAATTGTCCATAGCACAGACGAATTAGTGTAGACTGAACTGTTGGTACGAACACCTTGGTACGAAAGATGGGCCAGTTGCAGGGAGATTTATCATTTTGTCCTTTTTCAGTATTTTCCAAGTGTAGGCTCTCTTTACTCCATTACCTATGGACATAGACAAAAAAATCTATTTTTTAAATGATCTGGCCACAAACCAATTTTACAATGCTATGAAAACAATAAAATCCTATGGTTATATTGTGTGAAAAAGGTGACCAATTGAATACCTGTGTGCCATTACTGGATGAATATAGACTGAGATAAAAAGAAAGAAAAAACAGGGATTTCAGATACTGATGTTGCTACTGTCTCTCTAAAGACAAGGATCAGCAAGCTGAAATGTAATCTCCCCCTAAAATCATAAAATAAAATAGCTTCCTTTTAAGAACTACTCTATCTTGCCAATAAAAACTGACAGAAACTTAATATTTTTAGAACAAGTATAAATTTAACATAAAGCACAAAATATTCAGGCAGGTTCTTAAGAGCTAACATCTTTGGATGATATACCAGGATTTCTTATTCTCTGTCCTGTGTCTTTGAATGGACTTCCTTTCTGTCTTAAATATCTTGAAAAAACTCAGGCATAGCTCATGTGGTACTAACACTAAGGGAGACACCTGAAAGAATGGGCCCCTTGAGAACGACTGGGGTTTTTTCTAGAGTTATTAAGGTTTTTGTAGCATTTACTTAAAATAGTTATTCCAAGGAAAAACAAAATGTATGTTAATATGGTATTGACAGAGGGCAACAACAAATGGAAAATTATAGTTAAATCATCAAGAAAGACATTATTCCTTGGTTACTGTTACTGGTTTCCTTTAATAATTGAGTTCCTTGAGTGCATGGCTCATGCTTCTTTATCTTTGGATCATCTGGGGGCCCAAACACAGCTGCATTTTTATTTATTTTACATATCATAAGACCATGTTTGAAAATATGTAAAAAGCTAGTCTAAAACATATGTCTGAGAATTCCTGTTCACATAATTTGAGACAAGATCAGGAACAGTTTTCTAGTGACTTATGTCTATAATGAATAAATAAGTGAATGCTACAGTTGTTTTTGTAATTGTATGTATCTCTTATAACTTCTTCCACTGTTATAACTTTTATTAAAGTTACTGGTAAGCATCACTGACACTCAGTTAAGACTTCCATGTACATGAGCTGGCAACATGCCAGTGTCTTATCTGATTGGTCAGTGCTCATGCTAAAACAGTTGCTAAATAGTTTAGTATAACCATTCCTGTTACATACCATATAATCTTAATTCAATTTCATAAATTCTTCCCTATCTGTAGATATGCAGGTGAGCTTTTAAAAAAATCACTAAAGATCAGCCATAGGAAAAAGTAAGAAGGATACAAAGTCAAGAGAGAGAGGTTAAAATCTAGGCCACAGTTCAGAGCTCCTCACCAGATCACTTGATGGAACTCTCATCTGGTCACAGCCAATCTGACATTACCCTGACAGGCCATTTTCTCCAACTAACAGTGAACTCAATGCATTGCAAGATGTTTAAGCAATTGGAAAGGAATACCCATCCGTAAGTCCAGTTCCAGAATTCCACTAAATTGTTTAGTCTGAAGTATTTATATGGGGGGACACAGTAGAAATAGGGTGTTTTAAATGGCAGTTGCATATTTTAAAACAGAAGATATGAATACTGAGTAAGCATGTACAGTTTGTAAGTATATAGAAGATATCATGGCAATTCTATGATTGTATCTATCTTACTAATGTGAGTGAATAATGATTCCTCAATTTCAAAGAGACTAGAAATACCAAGGCTACTACTTGAATTGGATTAAGTTAACATAGAAAAAAATTGCTGCCTATTGTACTTGAGTTAGAGTTTATTTGGGGGATGGGTTAATAACATAAATATAATATTTATGTAGAAGTTTATAGGCTTTCACATGCATGATCTTATATAATTATTTCTAAAAATTCTTTGTGTTGAAAGTATGAATTTTTCTTTTTTATTTATGAAAAACAGTGATTCCAAAAAGTTAATTATTTTTAAAAAACTCAAAAGTTAATAATATTGTTTCAGGTTGAGTAGTTAGTATAATACTTGGTGAAGCAGAGACTCAAACATTCCGGATGTAGAAGAAAGTATTACTAATTGATCTTTGCAATTAAATTATCTCATGCTTTCCTTCATGAAGATGAAGCAACCCTTAGTATAAAATGGGCTTCTCATTGGTTTTAGGTAATGGTAATTGAGGCTACTCATGTAAGCTTTGTAGATCATAAAAATTGTGTTCCCTGACCTAATCACTAAGTTGAACTTACTAATCAAGTTAATTTTAGTAATGACAAGAAAATATCTGTAATTTGAAGTATGGTAAACTTGACCTTACAAATATAACCATATATAAATTAAATTTTTAATTAGACTTATTTTTTTTTCCTGTATTATGTGAGATCAAAAGAGACAAGCTTGCCTATTTAAATGTGGGCAGTAACCAGCACTGGAGATAAAGGAAAAGCTACTGTTAACATTGATGACTCATTTCCCAACCGTTATAAATTCCTGACCAGATTTAAAACATTTTCCTCCTAAAATCAGCAATCTCCAACAGTTAAAAATATGAATTTGTTGTTGTTTTTGTTGTCATGGCTTTTTGAAAAGCAATAACTAATAAGTGCTTTTAATGGATTCTCTACATAAAAGGTTTCATCATTCAAGTTAAATCCTATCTTTAAAAGAAAGAGAATGAATACATAAACAGTTATTTCTTTTAAACTGCTGCTATTTTTTTCTCAGAAGAATACCAGAAAATCAGCTCATTAGATTTTTGTTATTATTAACAAATGATAAGTTTCTCTGAGTCTTGTGTACTAATTTAAACTGACGGTGTTTGAAAAAAGTGATAATAAATGCAGGGAAAATGGTTTTCTTTTAGAGAACTGTCAAGGAAATAAAAATGATAAATGAGGGAACAACATTAATAAAAGGATAAGAGGTAGAAACATACAATACTTGTGAAATTATACTGTATTGGATAAACAAATTCAGTGAATCATGTTCTGACTGACAAAGTATTTAACCAAAGGAAAAATGTGAAAACGAACAAAAGAAATCCATCCCAAAGAGCTACAAGGATCAGAGTGACAGTTGGGTAGATGAAATGTACCAGGAAGTGAAGGAATTGTATGTTTGAACAAGTCATGTGTCAAATCTGCAAGGGACTGAATGTTATTCAGACTCTGAAAGATAAAGATAGAAACATATTACCCAAAGAATAATACCCAAAATGAAACTGAATGAGGCATCGGATTATTAAACAAGCTGAAGTTATGGAATTTTCACTGAAAATTAGCTTTAGAGGAAAGGATATTAGATAACGTTCACCAGAAAGCATAAGCCCAATCTCATAGGAAAGTAAAGCAGATATTGATGTTAAATCTATGTAAATATGAGCATAATAAAATGGATGGAGGTTTATTTCCCAAGTCACCTGCCAAAAATTCTGAGAAGATAAATGCAAATTTGCACCCAAAGAGAGTTGCAAACCATTTATTTGAAAACTTATTAAGTAAATAGGTTATAATAATTTAGTATGAAATGTCACATGTTCAGGTTGGCTACTTGCAATAAATTATAAGGAAGAAGCGATACACAGAAACACATGACAGTAAAATCTTTCATCAATATCAAGTTTTTCATTGCACAAATTATTCATATATTTAGTATTCCAGGGGGGAAAAAGCTGCTTATTGCTTTATTAGCTGAGCTGATCCATCCCACTGCTTTGACAGTTTAAAACTGTGGACAGTGGTAAACACCTTGAGCAGATGAGTGTGATGAATTGATGAATACTTGGTTTGCCTTAGGTTGGGGGAAGATAATACATTAAAACTAATGCAGTGATCTCAACCTGATAATAATTCTAAGTTTCACTGGAAAAAGTCCCATCATCGTTTAATACTTGGCTATACAAATTAATGAAATTAGTAATCAAAGGATTAGTAAATCTTCAGCAAAGACTTGATCACATTGAGAAAAAGTCCACTTTAAGTGGCTATCCCAACCAGAGAACTGGTTGTCTTAAGATCAGTTACCTATTCTTATAAAAATCTGGTTTTTCTGATGAAAATGTAGCTGGACTCTCTTCCCTATCCAATTTCCAGTAGTTGCCCAAGCCAAAATCTTGAGTGTCATCTTGGACTGCTTTCTGCCCTTAACATTCACTTATTTTCATCTCTTCTGTCAAAACTACATCTCTCCTGAATCATTGTAACAGTCCCTAACACTGATGCCTCTGCTTCCTGCCCTGCCCTTGACCAATGCCTGCTTCCCTCTGCAGGAAGGGAGATGAACAGTTATAACATATTGTCTTTGCCTAGCACTTTGTCAGTTATTGTGCTGGACTATATGTTTTTGAGGAACAGGGATAGTGCTATTAACACTATTAAATCCCAATACCTGGTACTTTTTATGCATTGGCTCAATAACTTTTTTAATGAATTAATGAATAGACAGTTGGAGAGATGCTTGGGAAAGTTTGACACCTGTGAGAACAAAATTATAAATGTTGATTAGCACAAAGAAATGTTACCTCTAGAAGTACATATTTAGTGAATTATGAAGGAGATTCAATTTCAGCATTATCCATAATATTTAATGTGCATTCATAGCTCTTCCACCATGGGCAAATTCACTCCAAATTCCAAATAACTGAATAATCCCAGTTTACGACACACCCTAGTCATAGAGTAGGGCTTTTTATATTTAATATAAATAGTATCTATTAAAACCAATATTGTCTGTAGAAATCATGAAATATAAAAGATAAGTAAAAACTGTTTTCTATCCTGAAGTAAGAATTTCATAGCAGGCAGGTAGAAATAAATGATTAATGTAGGGTCTGGGAAAACGGATGGTGTACCCAAGCAAATAGTCACAGATATAGATGGTCCTGTCTCCATTTCCAGCTTGACAAGTGAGACATACCACCTCACGATGGAATCCTTTGCAAGTACTGCTTTTAAAATCCTCTAGGTTTTTTTTTATTTTGTCCATCTTAACTGGCAGGCTATAAATAAATGTTGACATGGCATTATTGTGTGTCTGTTCCACTCCACCAATTTTGGGATTTTTTTTTTTTCTTTCTTATTTTCCTAGAGAGACAGTAACAGGATAGCAAAGGAAAAGGCAGCAGGAAGATTTGTTTTTCTTAGGAGCTCAGTTACTGACTTGGATGCTTCTCTGAAAAAGATTGATGATAACTGTAATGACTTAGGACTGTCCTTAATTTCTTTATCAATGTAATTATAGGGGAGATGAGCTAGCCCTAAAACACTGTGCTTCTTCGATGTGTTTCTTTAGACTTTGTTAAGATTTGTCAAAGCCTAGAAGTGAAGATGGCCCTTTACAGTCTTCTAGTGTCCGATGAACTTTCAAATACTTTCAATCACATGTTCTCCGGGGAGCACCTCAGTAACAGCTTTGCTCAAGGGCCTTGTTGGGTTGAACTGTATGTACCTGAAAATGATGAATGCACATGAGAGTACGTCTAAGCATTACACAAAATCACCAGCTGATAAGAAACACTGCTAATTGTTAAAACAATTTCACAACACCCCAGAATATCATAAGTTTTTCAACAATTGTTACAAAATTTCCCAGTTAAAAGGGAAACTAACTTGTTTTAATTGAAAAAGTACATGGTATTCTGAAGTTTATAAAAACTAAAGACATGAGAGGAGGACAGGCAAAGTTAGAGGATGGAAGAAAAAAAGATCAAATCGAATAAAGATAAATAGCTACCATTCCAAAAAAAAAAAAAAAAAGAGATGACATATCACTCGTCTACTACAGAAAAACACTGACAGAAACTCATTAGCAGTAACTTTGGTGAAATTGCATAGACTGTCACTATGTCATTAAGCAGGGTTTGGAAAGAATCAAACATTTCCCTTGTGAGGCTAGAGAGGTACTTTGTAGCAAATAGTTTGAACCAATTTTTATGTTCTAAACCAAGGTTTCCAACCTTTTGGCACCAGGGACCAGTTTCATGAAAGACAATTTTTCCACAGACAGAGTAGGGGGTGGTTTCGGGATGATTCAAGCTCATTACATTTAATGTGCAGTCAAACCTTTCTGCTAATGATAATCTGTATTTGCAGCCACTCCCCAGCGCTAGCATCACTGCCTCAGCTCCATGTCAGATCATCAGGCATTAGATTCTCGTAAGGAGCACAGGACCTAGATCCCTCGCCTGCGCAGTTTACAGTAGGGTTCCCCCTCCTGTGAGAATCTAATGCCAACACTGACCTGACAGGAGGAGGAGCTTATGCAGTGATGCAAGCGATGGGGAGCCACTGTAAATACAGAGGTAGCTTTGCTTGCTCACCTGCTGCTCAGCTCCCACTGTGTGGCCTGGTTCCTAACAGGCCACGAAATGGTACTACTCTGCTGTTCAGGGGTTGGAGACTGCAGTTCTAAGCAGTCATTCAACCTACTTATAAATGCCAATATAAAAAAGGAACCAAGGTTGATTATTTAATAAATAAATTACAAGAACAATATTACTGGTAGAAGCTTAATATCAACTTATATCTAGTCTTA
>CM052437.1:163243360-163329790 GCA_028533085.1 Varecia variegata | reverse complement strand
AGCCATTCTTATATCTTCTTCTGAAAAATTTCTATTCATGTCCTTTGCCCACTTTTTGATAGGGTTGTTTGATTTTTTCTTACTGATTTTCCTGAGTTCTAGATAGATTCTTGTTATCAGTCCTTTATCTGATGTGTAGTACTTTTTTTTATTGTGTCTTTGAATTTTGCTTGACTCCACTGGATCCAATGAAGTGCTCTTTGGATCTCTCTTAGATACCTAAATGCATATATGTAAGCAGTTTATATTTCAATTCCTAATGTCTAGAAGGCTTTCATTTACTACTTGACATTATTTTCTACATGTGAGTCCTGGTGTTGTGCTATCATGAAAGGTACCATACATGAAAGTCTCATCTCCTCAGAATACACCTCTTACAGAGCAACCTCTTAGGTGGCAGTGTGCCACTTCAATTACCACATGCTTCCCACACAGTTGCTTTCTGGGAAGAGAGAGAAAGATGTACAAATGATGAACAGACCTCTAACTGACCACAAAAACCTCCATCACGCAATAGAAGAATTGCTGCCAAGTTTTCCATTTAGAACAGTCTTTTTTTTCTCATTCAAGAGTCAGATAGTTGCCCAGAGACGATGATAAGTACATTTACATGTCCAGGTTCTCTCTGTTCTAGATATAAAATATGGGTGGACAACTGGGCAGATATTTCACTCCTATTCAATCAACTGTAACCCATAAAAAAATCCTACCACATTTTGACAGTAACTGTAATGTCACTCTTAGTTTTCAATGTAGTGGATTTGCATTTTCTTTGTTTTTATAGGAAAGGTGTGATTTTAAAAGCAGAAAACAAGGGTATTGTAGCACAGCATGTCAGAGATCATAATTGTCTGAGTATGGGCTGTGGCTACACACATTCCATCATCGAAGATGGCAGATAATTATTCAGATTTTCACATGCAAACTGAGGTCTTGTGAGACAACCAGGTAAAGGTGTTTACCAGGCAGTTTGATCTATGGAACTATACCAGATGAAATGCTGACACTGTAGTTGTGGAGTTAGGAGTCTTACTGTATGGGACATTTAAAGCTTTAGAGCTAAGGACAAAAAGCCTGTGACATACAAATCATTAATTAATCAAGAAGTGATTGGAAAAAGAAGCAAAAGTAAATTGTGTGATAGAATCTTAAAGAAATCTTCAGAAGGAACATGTTTTCAACAAATTCAAAAGCTGAAAAGAGATTTAACAGGATGAATCCAAGAGACCTGACCTTTTAGAAATCTCTGTAATGTTTAAGAGATGAGTATAAGAGGAGTGGTGGATGCTAAACCCATAAATCCATAATGCAGTGAACTGATGAGCAGAGGGAAAGTGAGGCCGTGACTGTTAAATACAGTTGCAAGAAATCTGTCTTTGATGGTTGGGAATCAACAGGATAGAAGTTTGCTGGGGAGGGAGGGTCAAGAGGCTTTTTTTTTTACAAACAAAATACTTCACAGTTCATAAAATTGAGTTCACTTAAAAGGTTTAAAAGTGAAATTACTAAGTATATCACTATCAGAGGAAACAAAGCCTCAGGCAGAAGTATTTTGTGGTATTGAGCCTCTGCAATGTTTCTGTTAATTAACGAGTTAAGAGATGCATAACTGTGGAAAGGTGTACTTGGCAACACAGGGAAGTGGTTAAGAGCATGGACTCAGGAGCTAGACGGCTTACATTTGCATCCTGGCTTGGCCACACACTGGCTGTGTGATCATATTTTTCTACTGCAAAACTCTACTAAGCTATCTAGGTCTGAACGCATAGATATTGCTTTTCCTCATATGGCAATGCATGAATTTTTTATCCTGAATTAGGATAAAGTATTAGTAGATTATTCCCATCAGTGCACAAATGTATTATAAAATCTCCCATTTTAAGAACATACAAAATTTGACCTCTATTATAGCACCATTTCTCTGCTTCCATATGAGAAATTCTTTTTTTTTATTTTATAATTCTTTTTTTTTATTGTTTCGGCATATTGTGGGGGTACAAAAGTTTAGGTTATGTATATTGCCCTTGCCGCTCCCCCAATCAGACCTTCAAACTTGTCCATCCCCTAGACATTGCACTCATTATGTATGTGTACACCCATCCCCTCCCTGCCCCCCACATAGGCCCGACACCCAATTAATGTTATTCCTAAATGTGCTCTTAGGTGATGATCAGTGAAACCAATTTGATGGTGAGTACACGACATAAATTTTTATTCTTGGAAATAGCCATCTTTTATTCCTAGAAAATGTGATCATCATGGTGTTTTAAGGTGTTTCTGTTGAAATCATTTCAAACTTAAAATAATAGTATTTTGCAAGAATAGTATGAGTATTTTTTCTTTGAATTTTTGACAGTAATTTGCCAACATCATGCAGAATTAATTCTTAGTACAATTTTTCTATGAATGTGAACATTCACCAAAAAAAACATCTATATCCATCAAAATGGGAAGATTTTCATTGAAATAGGAAATTTCTATTTCTACCATTTTTTCTGACTCTATTAGTTGGCATTATACTGTAAAGAAGGGCTATTTCTTCTCAACTATTGGTTCATTTGTCTTATTTATATCAGTATGGAGTCATGGATTCCTATACTATTCAATGGTTTATAAACATGTTATTTACTTTAATGCTCAAATTTTCCCCAATTTGGCCAGTGGTAGTCCCTTCAAGCTGGCTTCCTGTCCTTTTAATAAATCTCCATCATTCTTATATCACTATCTTACTTTCCAGCATGATAGATTCTGGGGTTATTTTGTATTTTCCCTACCACTACCCAGAAATCAGCCATTTCTCCAGAAAGGTCTGGCTTCTTTTAGTGGAGAATGGCATTTAGAAGTCAAGACCTGGTATTATGTGTGCTCATTGTAATTGAGGTATCACTGCTACCAGGCCCTTTCAGTGAGCCAAGCTATAAAATCAAAATACACACACACACACACACACACACACATTTTTTCTATATTTACTCATACATATTAAAATTATATGGTCCCCCTGACACTACAAATGCTAATGCACCACAATAGGTTTATACTACTTTCCATTATCCATATTTAGAACATTTTCTCTGACAGTAAGAAACCTAGCTCCCACTGTTCTGAATATATTTACCTATCTTACCAATATCCTATATATAATCAATCTTTTGCCCCCACTAGGCTGCAACCCCAGATGACCACTGTTCTCATTTGGGCTTCAACCCCTGGCCACTATTCTTGCTCAGACTCTAAACTCTGGCAGGAGAACCACCCACTGTTCTACCTGGAAACTTACCTTCCTTGGCCTCATCATCTGGGTTTTAGACTAAATTATTCAGAAAGGAAGAAGGAAAGAGAAGGAAGAATGAAAGAAAGAAAGAAGGCAGGCAGACAGATAGGAAGCCCAGTCAATGTACTTTCAATGTGGGCTTCAAATTCAAAAAGTAAAATGTCAAGATTGTATCTACCTTTAGGAAATTACATTACTCAGGCTAAAAAAAAATAAAATAAAATAAAGACACTCTTAATAAATTAAGCAGTTAAAATGCTAGGGCCTACAAAATCTTGACACTATTTGACAATATGTATTTGATTTTAGATGTAGAGTCTATTGCCTATGTAATTCATAATGATAAGTATCTGTAACAACACTTTGCATACATTTGTTATATTGGCATTTTTACTAAAGTGACTCAATCAAATACCTGGATAATCAGATACTGTGAAATTAGTCAAGAGATATATTTAGATTAAACAAACAAGAGGATTTGCATGAGTTAACTATTTCTAATCACTTAGTTTTGTATTTTTAAATTTTAAATCATCCCTGGACCATGCAAGAAATTTTTTTTATTGACCTTGCCTAGCTCTGAACTCACTATAAATAAATTATTGAGCTTTTCCATCTCTGTAAAGCACCAAAGAACTCTTGGGTAAGATGCATTTTTAAAATTAAAAAAATCAATTTCTTTTCATGACATATTACTAATAGCTTTCACCCATCCATTTAGGGTACACGCATCCCTAGCAACACAGAAAGTGAGAGGAAAATTGACAGAATGGTGCCAGGTCAGTGGATATTTTTATGCTCAACTTGAATTAGCAATTTCAAAAACTGTATTTCCTTTTCTTCTCCCTTCTGTGCTATGCATGCTACAAATATATAGTTGCCAGCACATAGCTTCCCATGAGATAACTCCAGAGATTTTTAGAAAGACGCCTAGAAAGTGCCTCCTAAAGCTAATAAGACAAAATGTCAGATGATCTTCTTTTTTATTAATTTCCCTAAGCATTGCATTCATTACTCTGAAGCCAAAAATTCTTTGTTTATAGCATTATCATTTGTCAACTTTATTAGTAAATTTCTGATGGCTTAGGAGCTTACTACTGTATAAATACATGTAACATAAACCTGTAGGCATCAATCAGTGCTTCAGTATAATACAATTTTAGCCTATTTCCTCTTTAAAACATGTTTTTAAATAATGTTAGAGAAAAAAATGTCAATTTTTTTTCTTATGTAGTCACAGTGCAATGGACTGAATGCTTATAGCCCCTCAAAATTCACATGTTGAAATCCTCACCCCCATGTTGATGGTATTAGCAGGTGGGGATTTTGGGAGGTGGTTAGGTCATGAGGATGGAGTCCTCATTAATAGGATTAGTGCCCTTATAAAAGATGTCCCAGAAAGATCCCTAGCTCCTCCCACCATGTGAGGACACAGTGGGAAGTTTCCTTATATGAACCAGAAAGCCGGCCCTCACCAGACACCAAGTCTTCTGGCCACTTGATCTTGGACTTCCCAGCCTATAGAACTGTGAGAAATAAAATTTTCTTGTTTATAAGCCACCTAGTTTATGACATTTTGGTCATAGCAGCCTGAATGAACTAAGATAGTAATTCTTTTACCTTCTAATATGTGAAAGTTTGAATATATATATTCTAAATTATAACCACAAGCTTATCTGCTTCCAGCTGTTTCACCACTGCACTCAGACTGCTTTGATTTTTAACTACACACGGATCTCAAATTCCTTGGTCCTTCCCTCTCTTCAATATACATCTGCTTTCACTTCCTTCCCTACCCAGTCCAGAATCCATGACCGATCACGTAAAGTAATAATACGCCTTATTTCCCTCCTAGGTGCTTAAGTGCTGCAGAAGAGGAAGACACACAACTTGCACATTAATGCAAATATCAGTGCCTGTTTTCCAACTTCCTTTGGTCTCTGAACGCCCGTCTTTTATTTTATTTCCATTACACCATTTCTCATTCCCCTAAAATAGTGCCAAAACACTGTGATTGAGGCCACCCTTGTCAACATCAGTAAATTCTTTTACCTAGAAAACAGAAACCAGATAGAAAATGCCCTCAATTTCAAATGGACTTTCATCTTGCATATTCTATGGTTCCCCCTTCCCTCCACCCTCAGGAGAGAAGTTGATGGTCCCTCTTTTCATAACTTGTCTCCCTTTCCCTGACCTAAGTGCATGTCTGCTGTCTCCTACAATGTTGTGCTCTGGTTCCCACATGTAGCACTTTACTACTTATTAGCTTCTCCCCTCTGAGTAGAGAGAGGCTTAACCTCTATTCCCTTACAAACAAACATACAAGAAAACAAACAAAACCCCATAAACTTCTGTGGTTAAATCCCCATCTGAGCATTGACTTCTGTTTCTTTTCTTTCTCTGCTAAGCTACTTCTTTTTTTAAATTAATACATAATAGTTGTACATATTGATAGGGTACATATAATATTTTGATACATGGGTACAGTGTGTAATGATCAAATCAGGGTAATTGGTATCCATTACCTCAAACATTTATCATTTCTTTGTATTGAGAACATTCCAAACCTTCTTCTCTAGTTATTTTGAAACATGCAACAAATTATTATTAGCTATAGTCACCATAATGTACTATCAAACACTAGAACTTATTCTTTCTGTCTAATTGTGTTTTTCTCCTTATTCCCCCTCTCAATTACCCTTCCCAGTCTCTTGTAACCACTATTCTACTCACTATCTCTATGAGATCAATTTTTTTAACTCCCACATATGAGGGAGAACATGTGATATTTGTCTTTCTGTGCATGGTTTATTTCTCTTAACTTAATGTCTTCCATTTATATTTATATTGCTGCAAATGATAGGATATTATTCTTTTTTATAGCTGAATAATATTCCATTGTATATAAATATCACATTTTTAATCCATTTATCCTTTGATGGGTACTTACTAATTCTATATCTTGGCTATCATGAATAGTGATGCAATAAACATAAGAGAGCTAATATCTCCTTTATATACTGATTTCCTTTCTTTTGGCTATATATCCAACAGTGGAATTGTTGAATCATGTAGCAATTATATTTTTAGTTTTTTGAAGAACCTACAGACTGTTTTCCGTAGTGCATATTTATTTACATTCCCATCAACCATGTATGAGGTTTCTCTTTCTCCACATCCTCTCCATTAACTGTTACTTTCTGTCTTTTTGATAATTGCCATCCTAACATCTGTGAGATGATATTTCATTGTGGTTTTGATTTGCACTTCCCTGATGATCAATGATATTGAGCATTTTTTCATATACCTGTTGTCCACTTTTATGTCTACTGTTGAGAAATGTCTATTCAGATCTTTTGCCCATTTTCTAGTCAGATTATTTGGATTTTTGTTATTGAGTGGTTTGAGTTACTTTTATATTTTGGTTATTCATCCCTTGTCAGATGGATAATTTGCAAATATATTCTCTCATTCTGTATCTTGTCTCCTCACTTTTCTGATTGATTCTTTTGCTATGTAGAAATTTTGTAGATTGATATAATCACATTGTCTTTGCTTTTGTTGCCTATGCTTTTGAGGTCTTGTCCAAAAAATCTTATCCATAGCAATGTCTTGAAGTATTTCCTCTATTTTTTCTTCTATCAGTTTCATAGTTTCAGGTCTTACATTTAAATCTTTAACCCATTTTTACTTGATTTCTGTATATGGTGAGAGTTAAGGGTCTAGTGTCATTCTTTTGAATATGGATATTCGGTTTTCCCAGGACCATTTATTAAAGATACTGTCTTTTCCACAACATATGTTCTTGGTACCTTTATTGAAAATGAGTTTGCTATAATGCATGTATTAACTTCTATCTTCTGTTGCCCTATGCTAGGTCCAAGACCTGTATGGATGGGGGATCCTTTGTAGCCAAGATCATAAAAGCCTGTCTCAGAGAGTGGAGCCCTGAGGGCTTCTCTCTTACTATTTCACTGCATCGAGGAGCTTCTCCTGATTTTTAACCAACCTTTGGCTGGGCACATTATCCTGAACCCTTTCCTCACCCACTTTTGGTCCTTCTCATGGCTTCCCTGGTCAATCCTAGCATTCTCTCCTTTATGATCTGTTCAAAATGTAAGAATCTGCTTACTAGCACATGGCAGAGGCATATACTGACTGTGTCTAGTTGGCCATCTTTGCATTTTTTTATTAAGACTTTGAATCAAGGAAGCATGTTATTAGGGGTGTTCAGTAAACAAATAGTAAAATAATATGTAATCAATAACCTAATAGAAGAGAAAAATGAAATAAATATTATTAATTCAAATGAAATACAGGGAGGAAAAATGTACAAAGTAATGGAAAACAAATAAGGTGGCAAATTTAAACCCAAATAGATTAGTAGTTATGTTAAGTCTAAACATTCTAAATGCAAATAAATAATCCAGTTAGATGACTGTGTTCACCTGCTAGGGCTGCCATAACAAAGCACCACAGACTGGGTGGTTTAAACAACAGAAATTTATTTCTTACAGTTCTGGAAGCTAGAAGTTCAAGATCAAAGTATTGGCAGGGTTGACTTCTTTTGAGGCCTCTTTGCTTGACTTGTAGATGGTTATCTTCTTCCTGTGTCTTCCCGTGGTCTTCTCTGTACTTGTCTATGTCCAAATTTTCTCTTCTTATAATAAACTCACCAGTTACACTGGATGAGGACCCACTCTAATAACTTGACTTAATTACCTTTTTGAAAGCCCTATCTCCAAATATAGTCACATTTTGAGGTATTGGGGGTTAGAACTTCAACATGAATATTTTGAGGGAGCCAATTCAGCTCATAAAAAAGACAAAGATAAAAAACAAAAACAACTAAGCTTTGCTTACAAGAGACACACCTTTCATTTAGGGATATAGAAAGATCAAAATGATATACCATGCAAATACTAACCAAAGACAAAAAACAAATATGCTGGCTTAGCTGTACTAACATCAAAATAGACTTCAAAGCAGGAATCATTATTAAAAATAAATAAGAATCTTTCATAATGATGAAGTCATCAGTCTTCCAGAAAACTACATCTCTAATTGTTTTAAAATTGAAAGCCATTAAGAGGAAAAACAGACAAAGCCACATCCTAAAGGAAAATGATAATACATTTTTATCAGTAACTGACAGAACAAGCAGACAAAAAAATCAATAAGGATATAAACTTGTATCACAATTAAAAATTTGACCTAATTAACCTATATTGAACCTTTGAATACTCAAAGACTACACGCTATACAATCTTTCCAAGAAATCGTAGATGAAAATTGATCAATTACAAAGAATAAAGCAAATATCAACTAATTTCCAAGAATGAAATAAAAAGAGTGTGTTCTGTGACTATAGTGAAATTAAACTCAAAATCAATACAATAGCGTAGCTAGAAAGTAGCCAGCAGTTTAGAATTTAAAATATACTTCTAAGTACATGTGGATGGAAAAATAATCACAAACAGAAATTGGGAATTTTTAAAATTGAATCAAAACCTGTGGAAACAGCTAAATCTTCACTTAGAAAAAAATTTCTAGCCCTAACTATATATGTTAATAAAGAAGAAAGGCTGACATTTAATGTTCTGAGTATCTATCAGAAGAAATTGAAAACATAACAGAAAATTAAATTCAAATAAAATGAAAATAACATAAGAACTAAAATTATAAAATTACTAACAAATACATAATAGAAAAAAAAGTAAAAAGTTGTTTCTCTGAAGATTCATAAAACTGATATACTTCTGGTAAAAATAATCAGAGACAGAGAACCAAATTACCAGGTACAGAAGTTTCAATATTTAAAGATAAGTTGTCACATACAACTTCTCATTAATAAATTTTGCCTATTAAATAAGATGGATAAAGTCCTCAAGTAGACAAAAGAGACAAGTTTTAATGCATTAGCAATGGCACTGCCTTTAGGCTAAAGCCTTATAATTTATCAATTGTAAAGTTGGAGAAAGCAAATATGGGAATTTAGGAGATTTTAGTTTTTCTTCTGTTTTATTTTCCTGGACTTTTTACATTCCAATGATTCTGTGTCTTCTTTGCATGCTTTGGCATTTGATGATGTGTTTTAGTTACTAAGTTTCAGATTTTGCTTTCGTTAACACACCTATTTAACAAACATTTGTTTACTATCTTTATGAATCAAGTAGTACGCTAGAAGCTAGAGAGGCTCTTACAAACAAGATATAATCTTGTTCTAAGCCTCTCAAATTCTAACTGGAGAAAAATCAAATGAAGAAAGAGAGGCATATATAATATGCTGCTGGAGGAGGTGAGACCGGTTGCTCCACAAGGAAAAATTAGAACAATCCAAAGGGTATGTAGAGAATAGAACTTCAAGATAAATGAAACAGAACATTCAAAAATCCAGGAATGAAAGGTCTGAAGACATATGTACCTGCAGGTAAAGTTTACTTTAAGTACATGTCTTACAACTCTTTTCCTCTCTAATGTGTTCATTAAATATTGGATTTTGCTTTATTGTTGAGCTGAGAATGGGTTTTGTTTATGTAGTGGTCCTTATAGCTGGTCTGCTTCCTCCAGCCCATGGACATCTTTGACATCTGTGTTTTGTTTTTTGTTTTTTTTTTTCTTGTGGCATATGGTGGAGAAGGAAACAGCTTTACACTTTCCTCTTTGGCAGAAAAAGTCATTTTCTTTTTTGATTCTAAACTGAAAATATTACACAATGGCATCTCTGATTTAAATATAGTAAAAAGATCCCTTTCCTCATCCAAGCTACTCAAGTTTACTTAACAATAACTACCACTTGGGGTGCACAAGAGGAATATAGTTCTCTCATCATTCTGTGTAGAGAAATTTCCTTATTAACTCACAGCTTTATACACTCATTTATTCAAGCACCTATTGACTCTCTCATGTGAGAAATCGCAAATGTGGGTAAAGCAGTCCTTTGCCTCAAAGAACTCCATCCTGCAATCTTGCAATCTTCATGTTTTCTTCTCTACCTCCAGGAATCAGCTGTATTTAGAAAAAGTGCTCAGGCAATTTAGCTAATGTATAAAGTCAGCATGGTGTTAGAGTGTTTGCAATGTACAGAGAGGCTGTTAAGTTTTATAGAAAGTAATAAAGAAGCAAAACTCACCATTTTGATGCTTTGCCACTGCTAAAGTTAAGAAGTCCAGATTCCAAAAATGAAATTCTGTCATTGCACGTATTAGAATATGAATCTCTCTACCCATGTTGACAAGTGGGTAAGACACATTTATGTTGTGCAAGACTTTCCTATAATTTAATTGATCTTTCAAAATTTACTACGTTGGCCTGGGATTGCTAGTCAGAAAAATTACCCTGAAACTTATGTTATCCTGCCAAAGGTAAGACCTTCCAGGTGACCTAATAATTTAATATAGATTGACAGGAGTAATGCAAGACGTGTAAGTGTGAATGAAAGAAAAATCTGCAGGTTTTTTTCTTACCATCTTTTACTGAGAATATGGAGCCTTCCAGACTCTCATTATGAGGAATCTATTTGTCATTGCTTGTCATCCTGTGATAGAGTAATTCAGTCTATAATCAAATAAGCCTGGAAGTCATTTTTATTTACATTTAAGATGGTAAAATACGGTTATCATAGGGCATAGGAGCATGAAGAATTATCAACTTTAGCTGGAGATCTTTAAGAAACCTATTCTTGCATGTACCTAAATCTTTTATCTTAAGCCTTATTTTCAGATAATTCTTAGTGTCTTGACTGCTGGCAGATAATTCTTCTGCCTTCTTACTACAAAGTCAACTGTGTGTCTCTTCAAATTAGCCCTATTTGGTGAGTTTGTTGATTTCTCTCTGTAAATGCCTTTAAGAACAAAAATGCACAGCCAAAAAAAGAATCCAAGACATATAACGGGGTAAAAATTTGATTTCTCAGAACTGTCCTTTGTTTTTTGATCAGTTTTATCATTGATCTTTAGCTGAATTCTCAAAGAGAAACAAAAACTTCAACTTGATAATTAAAAATACTGATATTTTTATTATTACAATTTTTTTTGGATAGCACTAGTAGTCTAAAACTATTTGAAAAGGAAAGAATGCTTTGGCCAAAAAATCATGTCATTAAAACAAATAAAGCAAGTCAAAAGTAGATGAAGTGAGCCTAGAAATAGTATTTCCTTTGTGGAAATAACAGCCTGTTTCCTTTCCTATAAATTGTAAATGGAAAAGAGTAAATACTTGCCAAGTTTATGAAGAAATAAATTATAAAAATATTTCAGGCAAGCCCAAAGATTTTCTCATACAATAGATTCTATAACATTTGCAAACGCTGAAATTTTTATTTTTCCACAAGGTAATAAGCTTTTGAATACCAAATCAATAAGATTTTCTCTATTTTGTCACTAAAAATGCATAGCATCTGAACAATATAATTGTTCATTTGGCTCTGCATAAGCATTTACTTCTGCTCTAGAAGAATGAAATACCCTTCCTTGGATTATAGGAACAGATAAAAAAGAAAATTAAATGGAAAAAAAGGTCCTCAAAAAACAAAGAGGCCTGCTCAGGCAACAGGCCCATCTTTTTCTGAGCTACTAAACTCTGGCATCTTCTAGAATCCAATCACTTTCCTTTATATATAGCATATGTTCAAATCTGAACACCAGTGAGAAACTGGAAGCTCAGAGATGAGTGCAAAAAAAAAAATTATGCATGGAGAAATCTGAGGTCTACAGGGGTACAGAGAGTGTTTTAACAGCCTGATTTGAGAAAAGCTGGCAAATCCTTCACAGGGTTCCTCTTATCATGGCTGCATGCTAAAAATGTAGATGATTAATATGCTAAATAGGAAAACCTGGGCTGTCAGTTGTCTGCGTTCATCTGCCAGAACCTTGAAATTAGGTCATGGCCGCCAGGGAAAATTCCTTCTCAGATGGCAGGCTGTGTGAACATGTTAACAGACCCAGACAGAAGGAAACACCTCCCGAAGTACCCAAAGCGATGGGAATGATATGCACTATTAAAATTACATCAACTTGTGATTCCAAGATCTTTCAATATGGAACCAAGAAACATAGTTCTGAACTTCACACTTCACTTTCCATTCTGCCCTTGAAAGGGAACAGAAAGAAACAAACCTCCTTTCCAGTTTTTCTTGCTGTTTCCTCAATCTACTTGAATATTTAACATTGTAAACATAGGATTTCTCTTAATGAGAACCACTCCTGATAGTTTTAAAATATATTAAATTGTAGGACTCCATCTTTATATAAGGCATGGCATTCCTGAAACGTGTATGTGTGTGTGTGTGCGTGTAGCAGTGTGTGTGTGTTTGTGTGTATATATGTGTGTATATGTACATGTATATATGCAAGGAATTGCTGGTATAGTTGCAAACATGCATAAAGAATCATCTGTAATGCTTGTGCTTTACTATTTTCAAAATAATGGATTATAGTTTTAAGTAGTAAAACTGAAATACTGTTAAGGTGTTTTGCTAAAATCCCATAGACTTTGGTGATTAAATAAAGATTTTTATTCCTAAGTTAATAATAATGAGGAAACTTGAGGCTGAGAAATACCTTCATTAAAAAAAAGGGAATCGGTGCATAATAATGGAAAGGCCATCAGTAAAAAGTTTAGGAACAACAGTTTAAGGTCTGCTTTTACTATTCATCTACTTTTTAACCTTAGACTTCAGTTTACTCATCTGTAAAATAACTAGTTTGAAATAGATGATTTCTTAGCCTACTTCTATTAATACTTGTAAAACTTCAAGATTATTTTATTTGAATTATAAAAACTCATAAGAAAAAATTGAAGCTCTTAATATTTGGATACACTATTAATGGGATAATCATTTATATTATGTACCAAAAGGGGTAATAACAATAGCAATGACAGTTAGATGTGGCCTTGCAAAATAGAAAAGGCAGTGAGATCAAAGTGGACTTTAGATTTCAACACCCTGTTTTTGGCCACAATAATTTATTGCACATACTTTCTATGGGCCGTGGTAGAGCCATATTATCACAGGGGAAACACCCACTGCCTGTGTCTAGTCAGCCATCTTGATCCTATCTCCAGCTGATGACTTTAAATAGAAGCCAGTGCTCATTTACCATTCTGAAAATCCTAGAGCCCTTAAGAATTATGCTAAATCTACTTTGCCTGTGTTCTATAAATGGAATAACAAAGCCTGTATGACAGCATATGTATTTATAGCATGGTTTACTGAATATTTTAAGCCCACTGTTAAGACCTACTTCTCAAAAAAAGAGTCCTTTCAAAATACTATTTCTCATTGCTGATGCTCCTTGTTACCCAAGGGCACTGATGGAGAGGTACAAGGAGATTAATGTTGTTTTCATGCCTGCTAACAAGACATCCATTCTGCAGCACATAGATCAAGGAGTAATTTTGAGTTTCAAATCTTATTACTTAAGAAATACATTTTGTAATGCTATAGCTGCCACAGGTGGTTAATTCCTCTGATGGATTTGGGAAAAATAAATTGAAAACCTTCTGTAAAGAATTCACCATTCTAGACGCCATAAAAAACATTCATGATTCGTGGAAGGAGGTCAAAATAACAACATTAACAGGAATGTGGATGAAGTTGATTCCAATCCTCATGGATAACTTTGAGGAGTTCAAAATATCAATGGCGGAAGTACTACAGATGTATTGGAAATGGCAAGAGAGCTATAATTAGAAGCGAAGCCTGCAGATGTGCCTAAAGTTCTGCAATCTCATGGTCAAACTTGAAAGGTTGAGAAGCTGTGCTTATGAATGAGCAAAGAAAGCAGTTTCTTGATATAGAATGTACTCCTGATGAAGATGCTGTGAACATTTTTGAAATGACAACAAAGGATTTAGAATGTTACATACCCTGAGTTGATAAAGCAGCAGCAGAGTTTGAGAGGGTTGTCTCTAATTTGAAAGAAGTTATACTATGGGTAAAATGCTATCAAACAGCATTGCATGATACAGAGAAATCTTTTGAGAAAGAAAGAGTCAATTGATGGAGCAAACTCCATTGTTGTCTTATTTTAAGAAATTACCACAGCCACCCCAACCTTCAGCAGCCGTCACCCTGATCCATCGGCAGCCGTCACCCTGATTCACCAGCAGCCTTCAACATCGAGGCAAGACTCTCCAACAGCAAAAAGATTACAACTCACTGAAGGCTCAGATGATGTCTAGCATTTTTTAGCAATACAGTATTTTGAATTAAGTTATGTTCATTTTTTTAGAAATAATGCTATTGCACACTTAATAGACTACAGTGTAGTGTAAACATAAATTTTATATGCTCTGGGAAACCAACAAACTCATGTGATTCAATTTATTGCTCTATTCACTTTGTTTTGGTGATCTGGAATGAAACCTGAAACATTTCCAAAGTATGCCTGTATTGCATTCTCGAAAATCACTAAGAGAGCAGATTTTAAGTGTTTTCACCACAAAAAAAGTGCTAAGTATGTAAAGTAATGCATGTGTTAAATAACCCAATTTAGCCATTCCATAATATTTCATAATATTTTAAAACATCATGTTGTACATAATAAATATGTACAAATTTTTTGTAAACTAAAAAATAAATAATTTTTTTAAATCAAAGACTTGGAAAACAGAGGAGGAGGCTTTTCTTTTCTTTCCTTCCTTTCTTTTTTTTTTGTTTATTTATTATAGCTTATTATGGGGGGGGTACAACCGTTCTGGTTAAGTATATTGCCCATGCCCCTCCCAACCCCCCGAGTCTGAGCCTCAAGGGTGTCCATTCCCCCGACAGTGCACATCACACTCATCATAACTTCTTCACCCATGAATAGAGAATGCGCCATTAGGGACAGTGCCCTGTGGGGTAATTTTCTCATTTGTCACTTTCTAGGAACTGACTATTAGTAGAGACTTTCATAGACTCAGAAGTCTTTTCTTTCTTATCATTTATATACTTTCACATCCTATAATTTGCCTGCCTCTGTGGACTGATGCCAAGATCTATATGTGCCAGGCTACCCTGATAACCAGTTTCAAATCTGGAGTTAGTCCTCTCAACCTCTGCCGCTGCTATGCCTGGGAGCTCAATGCAGAGAGAGTGAATATACTTATTAATATTATATTTGTAAACATCTCTCATGATAGGATTAAGGATGAACTGGAGAAATAAGCAGTAGATGAGAGTACAGTTATTTGGGTTCCTAACTGGTGGGATGGCCATATGCTAGGAATACTGTTTAGTGGGTCCATGCCAACTGTTCAGCATTTTATAGGCCCTGAACTAGACTCTGCTGTCATTCTTATCAACATTTCAGATGAGGACATAATGGTCTACTGAAGTTAGTGATGTATCAAGGCTGACTCAAACAACTTACATGTTAAATGACAGAATTAAGATATGAAAAAGAAAAGGCAAGAAAATGTTCATAGGTTGACATAAATGAACAGGACAAGTGTAATAGAGATAAATATGAATTTTGAATTTAAGTAAAAAACTTGTTTTCAAAATTACCAAATCAAAATATACAATATACAGCCAGCCCGTATTTTCAAAAATGGGTATTTCTGCTAATCATCAACTATAATACTTTGTGGCTCCTTCAAGAAAATACATTATTTTCTGTGTTACTGATGTCCTCTGCTCAAAACTGTGTGCTAAGCAATGAATGCTTAAGACAAGAAAGAAATATCCCAACTGATTATATAAAGAATGAATAATTTATAAGTCGAGTTTTCCCTGTACAACTAAAGATATCCTTTGTGACATCAAAGCATTTAAAAATCAGAGAAAGGGAATACATACATTTTCTGTGCAATTTGAGAGAGAAAAGTACATCTTAGTCAATTAAGACCTTTTGTAATTAACTCTATTTGGTATCTAATAAACCAAATGATGTATATGCCAATGGACTTCCTGAATGCTCCGTGGTGCCATTGAGCCACAGCAGTGTGTAAAATGAAGTGTGAAATTCTTTATTTCTTTTGTTTTTGATATTTTTCTCCTTGCCCCTTCCCCTCCTTATAAAACTCCCAAAATTGTAAAAAAATATTTACAGTTAAGAATACAAATGAAGAAAAGATCCCAGTTGTTTTTCCCCTCTTGTTCAAACTCTTTGAAGACTCCAAGGAGATGGAACAAAAACAAAAAGAAGCAGAGGAGACCTAATATCTGTTTCCCTACTTATAAACAGATACAATAGTGGTAAACCTCACAGAGGAACAGTGAGGACCCAGAATAGGTCTATGTGGCTCAGGATGAATCTGATTACTCTCCACATTGCCATAATTTAGCATGAGTTGTAATATGTGAGTGATTCACAGAAAACAAAGCTGGGAAAACATATCTTCCTAATTATAGAAGGGTGCATAGCACCTGTAAATTATTACATCCATATTTTAAAATTTGAATTTCATGTGATTGTGATTATAAAGTTTTGGAGATACTTTGATATACATTATGTCATTTCACTCTCTGTTCTGCTATATTCCTAATTTTTAGCTGTAACTGAAAAGGTTTTTGTAACTGTCATCCTAAAAATTCAAAAGCAAAGTATCTAAGAATTACTTGTACCCACCAGGGGTGGGGAATGTGCAGCCTCAAGGCCACACGTGGCCCTCCAGATCCCCACGTGTGGCCCTTCAATCAAATCTAAACTTCACAGAACAAATCCTTTTAATAAAGGATTTTATTAATAATCCTTTTAATAAAGGATTATTTTATTAAAAGGATTTGTTCTGTAAAATTTGGATTCAGTCAAAAGGCTGTATTCAAGGATCCAGAAGGCCACAGATTCCCCAGCTGCTATTGCCTCTGTCTACACTCTTCCACCAAAATTCTTGGAAGAACAATGTATAGTCAGCATATAATCATATATCTTTTCCTTATGATCGACTTTCTTCTCGCTCTTCTTTTGATTCTCTTCAATCTCCACACTCCTCCATTGAAAACTGTTTGCTCCAACCACAAATAAACTCTTCAGAGGCATATCCAAAAATATTTTTAGTAGTGCTCATTTTGGAAAACTTCTCAGCATCAATGAATAATGTTGATTACTCTTGCCTACTTCTCACCCTCAGCTTTTTAAAACTATTCTTTTAACTGCCATATAACTGTATTTTCCTTATTCTTCTTTTATCTAATGGCTTCATTAGTTCATTCAATATTCAAGATATACCAGAAATTGTCTAGACCCCTGCCCCAAAGGAGTTCACAATCAGATAGTAAGCACACAATTCTCCCTCTGCCTGCCATGCCTTAAATAATAGTGTTGTCTGGAGTCTGCCCCTGACCTCTTTGTATTTCTCTGTAGTGTCTCTATCTGTAATCTGAGCTACTATGATGGCTTTAACTTGCCTTTTAACAGAGTCCATTTCTCACACATGTGTAGTTTGCACTTAGCTATCTTCATCAGCATTCTTGCATGGACCTAAAATGTATCAGACCTGCACATCTTCCTGTGTTTCCTAATCACGTTCGGTAATGAGCAGTATTAGAGATATCCTTAAAAAGAAAATCTTAAGCAGAGATGCATCATTTCTTTGTTCAGCAGACTAACAACAGAGACATTTCTGAAAGGTGAAAATCATTTCCCTTGCCTTCACCTGGGAAGCAGCATGTTTATTCTCTTGTTGAGAGTTGTAGTCATTTTGGCTAGTGAGCATCACGTCACTCATAAAAATGGCAAACTTAACCCATTTGATCCAGTCTGTTCTCAGCCATTAGGTAAAACTGAAGTAATATGTGAGAATAATAAGCATAAGGATAAATGGAAATTGATGTCAAGAAGACATTGAATAAGTAATAAGCTATATGACCATGAAATCTCATATTAAGCTATTATTAGCCAGAGAGCTAAGGTATGTTCAAATCTCTATAGTCAGAATAAAGGAAATAACTAGTTACATGATATTTCTTTCTTATAGACAGTTAAATTTGGAGGAATGAAAGGAATTTTGAAATTGATAGCTAAAAATCTAATATTGAATCTTTATTAAGTTACTTCTTTGGAAACAAAAAAGAAAGAACATTGCTTATTAAGATTTTATTTTCTCGTGTTACCAAATAAATTGCTATATAGGACTTTGTGATGTAAAAACTAAGAACACTGTAAGAGTTCTTTACTTTTGAAACATTGAAAATTAGGTTCTTGGAGCTGGAATTACCAAACAAGTACTCATTCTAGAAGCATGGTGGAGAATATATTTGCATCTGCTAAAACAGCAATCCTAGAGCTTTTTGGTCTCAGAGTCCCTTTACACTTTTAAAAATTACTGAGAACCCCAAAAAGCTTTGTTTATGTATACTGTGTATATACCTATATTTACTATATTAGAAATTAACACTGAGGAAATTTAAAAACATTGTTTATTCATTTATTTAAAATAATAAACCTATATGTTAATGAAGCAATGTATTTATGAAAATAACTACATTTTCTAAAACAAAAAATAGTGAAAGAGTGGCATTGTTTTATATTTTTACAAATCTCTTTGATTTCTGGTTTTATAGAAGACAGCTGGATCCTTATATCTGTTTTTGCATTTAATCTGCTGCAGTATCACATGCCATGGAGTCTAGAAACTCATGAGAGAAGTGAGAGAAAGGAAAGTAATCTTTCAGTATTACTATAAAAACAGTTTTGACTTCATAGAACTCATTAAAGCTTCTTGGGGATCTCAGGGAACTCTGGACCACACTTTGAGAACTGCTGGTATAGAAAATAATAAATGTGCCTGTGTTGTGGATCTATTTTTAAAAATTCTTAAACCATTTTTAAAAACATATTTAAATGTTAGAACACTATAGCAAACATTGTAAAAAATATTAATAATTTTTCATATTTTCTTCAGACTCTATCTTCTTATAAAGAAAAAATAATAATTCCCTACTCCAAATTCAGTACATTTTGTCCTTTGTCAGATACAAAAGTATGAGGACTTCCCTTAAAATTTCAAATTTTCCTAGTCTCCTACAGTCTCAGAAACTCCTCATAGTTATTGCAAGTTAAATAGTTAGTAAGAAAGACACAGCAAAATGATGCTACGAATTATATAACACTTTCAAAAATTGATTTTATTAATCATAATATGATTTATGTATCATTAAAAAACTATATATGAAAAATATATTAATTTGGTGCTTAGGCAATGCACCAAGCACAGATATATTTGTGGAAAGCCTGCACTAATTTCATAGTTCCCTAGGGTTCCATGTTCCCTGTGTTAGAAACAACTGAAGTAAATGATCTACAAGACACGTGTCAGAACATACATATACACACACACACATATATATACGTAATCCCCAATATCAATTTTAATCCTAAAAAAACTAAAGCTGCCTCAGACATTGTAAGGCAATTTAATGGGGATATAAATCATTTGGAAGAAGAGTATGATAAAATAGTATTATGAATTCATAATTTTTGAACCATAAACTCAGTGATCTTTCCAACATTGGTGGCCTCACTTCATATCTCAATAGAAAATTTACCAAAAATCTCAAGAGAGAAACATAATACTAAAATATGCTGTTAATATGGAAAATTACTAAAACACAATAGAAAGATAATGATAATATTATCACAGTTCACACCCCAACCTAAAAAAATAGATTTGTAAAGACTTGGTAAAAGTTGAATTTCTTTTTGTCAATTAGTAAAAGTCTAATAAATCATAAGACTCTACTTGTGATTCCCATTACCAGATTATAGACCCAAATCTTTCCTCTGTCGTTGGCAAATACAACTTCCCAACACATTCTCTGGTTTTACGTTTAACTACTACAAAAGAAGGAATACAAAAAAAGGCATAATAGTATCTATAAAATTATAACCAAATATAGCCCAATCTCATGATTACAGGTATGCAGACACAGGACTCAGAGACAAATTTTATTCAACAAAAATAAGAACCTTCTATGTGAACAACAATGAGCTAGCTGTTTGCTATTGTTTGAATATTTGTGTCCCTTTCAAATTTATGTTGAAACTTAATCCTCAATGCAGCAATTTTTATAAGTGAGGCTTTTAAGAGTTGATTAGATGGAGGCTTCATAGATGGGATTAGTGCTTTATAAAAGAGCTGGAAGGAACTAGCTAGGCTTTTTTTACCCTTCTGTCCCTCTGGCCATATGAAGACATAGTGTTCATCACTTTGGAGGATGCAGTGGAATACAAATAACGTATAAATGCTCCCTGCACTCAAAGAATTTAAAGTATAGTTAAGGAGATGAGATAAACATAAACAATAAAGCAAGATAATTTATAATTTATATAAGATAATTTACACAATAATTTGTCTTTTATAATACAAAATAATTTATTGTTGATAAGACAATTTATAATAATACAAGGATAATTTATAAGAATATAAATTAGTTTACATTACATTAATAACTAAGTGATTCAACAATTACAAAAAAAAATCAGAGCAGAGAGTGATCACTGTACCAAATGGTAAGAAAGACTTCAAGAAAGCAGTGGAGGGCACTTCTGCTGGCACTCAGTGGGTGACTGTTTTCTGGATAGAGAAGATGAGAAAGGCACGTTCAGTAAACGGAATATCTGTGATGAATAAGGAGGAACTTCACACAAGTCGTTTCTCCTAATTATACGCATTTGGTGGCAGACTGTGAGTGTTCAAACCTAAATCATGGTAATGCAACTAGATTTTCAGATACTTGGAGATACAGGTCTCTTCCCTGAGATGGCAAAGGTGATCCATAGCTCTTTCCTGTAAGGTCCATACTGCTAAGCATGCAGATCTACATGTTGCTTTAGTGTGTTGATTTGTAAAGTGCAGAAACAGCTCATTCATTTATCCATTCAACACATACTGAATGTGCAATAACGAAGGTAAAATGATGTGGATAGAATAATAAACCAAACAGACCAAATCTGAGATTTTAGTGTTAGATCTAGTGAGGGAGATGGATAATAAATGGGCAATAAACAAATAAGCAAATAAATAAACTTCAAATTGTAGTAAGTGCTCCAGGAAAAGAACAGAGCACTATGAGAGACAATAGTAAAATAAGAGGCAGCTATCCAATTTTTCATTAAACTTTTTATTTAAAAAAAAATTAACCATTCAGGAAAGTTACAAGAACATTACGATAAATGCTCATATACTCTTCACCTATATTCCCTCATTGTTAGTATTTTGTCACATTGTTCTCCCTTCTTCTCCTCTCCTCTCCTCTCCTTTTCTCTCCTCTCCCCACCTCCCCTGTATTTGTGTGTGTGTATGTGTGTGTGTTTGTGTGTGTAAACATATATAAAACTTAAATATTGTAGTTCTTTGCTATGGACCGAATTGTGCTCTCTCCCCAGTTCATATGTTGAAGCCTTATCCCTCAATGTGATGGTATTTAGAGATGGGGCTTTTGGGGAGATAATTACATTTAGATGAAGTCATGAGGATGGGGCCCTCGTGGTGGAATCAATGCTCTTGTAAGAAGAGAAAGAAATACCGGAGTTCGGTCTCTGCCATATGAGAACACAGGGAGAAGGTGGACCTCTGCAATCCAGGAAGAAATCTCTCACCAGAGTCTGACCACAATGGCATCCTGACCTCATATTTCCAGCCTCCAGAACTAAATTTCTATTGCTTAAGCCACCCAGGATATGGTATTTTGTTATGGCCTCCTGAGCAGACAAATATATTATTCTTATTAGTATTTATGAACCATTGAGAGTAAGTTCATAAACCACTGAGAGTAAGAGATCATAATGTTTCACCATTAAGTACTTCAGCATGTATCCCCTAAGAAAAAAGGACATTCTCTTAATGGCACTATGATTTCAAAAGTCAGAAATTTTATCATTGATATATATTATAATCTATGTGCACATTTTACTAATTGTCTCAATAATGCCCTTTATAGAAATTTCATTTTTTCAACCCAGGATCGTGCATTGCATTTAGTTGTATTGTATCTTTAGGATTTTTTAATATTAAACTCTTCCTTAGTTTTCTTTGTCTTTTATGTCCTTGACGTTTTCGAACAGATAGCCTTCAATTTGAGTTTGTTTGTTTCCTACTGGTTAGATTTATATTATGCATTTTAAATAAATGTTACATAAGTGATGTTGTGTCCTTCTCAGTGCATCACATCACACGGCATCTAATAATAGTTTTTCCCATTTTTTTGATGATATTAACTTTGATCACTTGGTTAAAGCGATATTGCCCCAGTTTTTTTTTTTTAACTGCAATGACTTTTTTTCATTTTGTAATCACTAAATATTCTGTAGGAAGAACCACTGAGACTGTGAAACTATCTTATTCCTAACCAATTCTCATCAAATGGTTTTAGCTTCCATTGATGATTACTGCCTGAATCAATTATTACTGTGATGATTTTAGAATAGTATTTTTCTAACTTTACCATTCCTTCTACATTTATTTGCTTATATTCTTGGAAAGAAGAGTGTTCTCCTTATTTATTTTGGAGCATAAATTGTAGGGCTACTTTAGACTGAGTGAGCAGAAAAGGCTTATGCAAGAAGATGATAATTCCACTGTGAACTGAAGGATAAAAATAATCCAAGAAAGGGCATTCTGGGCTTATAAAACTGAAAGTGTGAATACTCTTTTCTGCCCAGAATTTTGCAACAGGGCTCTAATTAAACAGTCTACAAATTAAACACCTCAGAAAGAAGCTGAAGATATCAAAAAGCTTTATTTAAATACTTAATTAATTGAAAGCAAAACACTTTTTCTGGGTTCACAATCTATGTTCATTTTGCCCAAGACAATCCCAACTGACATCTATTTCCTGGGTGTCATAATTAATAGAAGCCCCTTTTCACTTACCAAAGTCCCAGTTTGGGTAATAAATACTATAATATGATTACCCTCCACCATAGACTCTCAGGAATAAGCAAATTATAATAAGTCTACCCAGGGAGGAGAAGAGTTGGTTGTGCCTTTAACACACGAGTCCATACAAAACCACATTCGAATGAATCTCTTTCTTTTTCAGGTTCTGAAAATTGAACAGTCCCCCTCCTCTTTTAGTTGCTCATAGCATTATTTTCTAACTCCTACAACAAAGAAGTGTGCCTTAATCCAACTGTTATTTCTATTGTTACATATCATATGCATCTTATCTTGGGGGATAAATAGGGCCACTGTACTATATGCAAGATTCATTTATGTGTGTGAATGCTCTCGTAGACAGAAATCTGGTTATGGTTACTTCCTAGACAAAAAAATAAATAAATAAATAAAAAGAGATGGAAGAAAATAGTCCAAAACTATCCAGTATAAAAGAATAAAAGTATAGCCTATGAAACATGCTAAAACACTGTCCTTTAGAACGGCATTCTCTCTGAGTTTTATGGCAACATAATGGCAAAATATAATATTAGACAGCTATATACCTGGAATGGGTTGTTTTACAGTTCATGGCACAATTGTGATTTAATCTTCCCCTCTTGACATTCATTAGGGTCAATATTAGAAATGGCTATATAAACATAGCCATATGAATGGCTTCTACATCTGTAAAATTATGATAAAAAGCACTTTATTTATATTAAGACCATGACATCTCTCTCAGACATGAGAAAATTTTGGCCCTCTTAGTGAGTTGGTATGCTTTCTTTTAATATCTGATGAGATTGTTGTAATTTAATATCATTTCTCTTTTAATTTGACTACACAAAATTCAGAGAAAAGTTTGATTTTCATTTACAGGGGCTTTTCCAGGCCAGTGTTTTTGAGTATTACTCCCTTCCTTCCTCTATTTCACATCCTCTTCATTATTTGTCTCTAGATATTGCTACATTTTCATTCGAACCCTTCCTATAAATAATCAAGTATGTGAATGATAAATAAAAAAGTAATTCTAATAACCCCTTTTGATGAACTAATTATAACTGAAATGGGAATAGGAGAGTTATGTTTAGATTTCTGTTATTAAATAAACAGTATATAAAGATTTGAAACTATTAGGCATAATTATTAATATACAGGAAACTAAATAAACTTTGGATAACATCAAATAATTATCGGATTGTGAGTTAATATTTTGCTTTGAAATTGGCAGGAAACATCACAGAAATTCAGTTTAATGAAATACATCATAGTACTTAGAAATGTATATATATAAATGCATGATGCTTTGCAACCTAATGAAAACGCTGAAATGCATTGACTAACCAGAAACGAGCAGAACCTTTTTCAACAAAAAATGTTCTTGAAAATTTTTACCATTACTTTCTCTGGTGCCACCAGGAGGAAACAGTTTGTTTTGTCTATTTAGGACACTTAAATTGTGCAGAGACTTACTGACCTGTGCCAGAGGTTAGTAAGCAAAACAATTCCATGTAAATGAAGCACTGATAAGGTAGCTACTGTGAGCAAATTGCAAAGGGTAGAAGCCCTTGCTTTTGGTAACCTTTTCCTAATTGCATGAGACCAAGTGGAGGAAGCCCCTCAGCAAGCATGACCCTGGACTTGAGTCACTTTTGCAAGGATCATGAGAGACAGAACGACATCAGATAATTAGAGCAGGGGAAAAATCATGCAAAAAGCATTCTTATTTAGGACAATTAGTTCAAGTTAGTATTAAAGGCTCTGCAAATGAGGAAAAGAGAAGCAAAAGCAGCTGGTAGGAGACCTTGAAGCCACCTCACTGCAGTGAGCCTGCTCCTGAACCTTCAGTCCCAGGAAGGGATTCATAGGAGTGAAGACTGTTTTCTCCTTGGCTTGGGGAATGAAAATGGAAGAGTTAGTTTAAGTAGAAACTATTCATATATGGAGTTTAGTCAAAATACTAAGATTTAGTCAGTATTTCTTGAAAACTTATTTCAGAGGAGGGGCTCCCAAATGTTAGTATGGCATGAAACCTGGGCACTGGGATTTTTAAAAGCTCCCGGGATGATTCTAAGGTGTGGCAAAGTTTGGGAACCATCATTTTTGATTAGGATAAATACACTCACCTGCATTATTGCTGGGAATTAGCCTACCCTTGGAGTATCCTGCAGGTTTTTCTTTGGGATTTTAGGAGCCCATCCACACTTTTACTAAGGGAGAAACCCTCAGTTCCCCCATCATGCTGCCATATTTATTAAGCCTGTAAAGCTTTCTTCATCTAACTTTAACTTTTGTCTTAGAGTTCTTTCTTTCCTTCTTTCCTTCCCTTCCTTCTCCACTGTTTTTTCTGTTTTTGTTGTTGTTGTTGTTGTTGTTGTTCGTTTGTTTGTTTTTTTGAGGTGAGATCTCACTCTTTCACCCAGGCTGAAGTGCAGTGGCATAATCATAGCTCACTGCAGCCTCCAACTCAACTCTTGGGCTCAAGCGATCCTCCCTCCTAAGCCTTCCAAGTATCTGAGACTACAGGCACTTTTGTCTTAGATTTCTTAAGTTCAGAAGTATCATCTAAAAGGAAAGCTTTGTTACTCTTTAATAATGAACTTGGGAGACATATATGAAAGAAAAATCAATCCCACAACAATGAACAAAGATTCTGAAATTCGGAAATATAGAAAAATGGAAGTGTAAGGGAAGAATAACCCCCTATGTTCTTAGTTGGAATGGGTCCCTCTGTAACAAGAAAGAGAGTAACTGGAGAAAAACAAACAGAAGTTTATTAACATGCATATTTCATATGTACGCAGGAGACACCCAGGGAATGAGTAGTTCTCAAAGAGGTGGCTTGAAATTCTAGTTTATACTCAATCTTCGAAAAAGAACAGTGAATTTTTAGAGAAGTGACAAGACAAAGGAAAAGAACTTTGAGTCTCTAAGGGCAGCAACTTGGGGGAAGGTAAATAATGGCAGATAAAGGCTAGTTAGTAAAGCTTGTAAATATAGATTCCTTATCATCTCCAGGCTGATAAGGGTCCAAAGTTGTCTTCAGTGGTTAACTTTTGTTCTCTCTAGTAGAAGAGTGGCAGGATACCTTTATGTCCTGTTTTTAGACAATTAGAGGGAAGGCAGAGACCTTTCCTGCATCTACTTCTTAATTATCTTCAGCTCAACAATCTTTTATATTTTGGGGCAGCATATTCTGGTCTCCCACAGAAGCACCCTTTTAAAAATAGTTAAACGAGTTTATATAATGTTATCTAGATTTAAAATGCATTATCTTCATGAACCCCAAATACAACTACTCTTAGATAAAAGAAATACCCTTAGGTTTGTAATCATATGTAAGCACTGAAGTACCATAGCCCAAATCAATATATTTCTAACTTTACTGTCAAGAAAATTTTAAAAATATTGAATTAAGCAAAGTTGCACAGGTGTTCTTTGTTTTGTTTTGTTTTTTGTTGTTGTTGTTTTTACACTGAAGGGTTCTTAGAGTTTTTGTGATGTTCTTAATTTTCCTCATTCTTAAGCAAGCAGAGTTTATAACAAACTCTTCAAATGAAATATGTACAGCAAAGAACAAAAACAAAATGTATTGTCATTGTAAACTACTGAACTGTCTCATAATTGAGGTTATCATGTTCTTCAATGCAGTTCCCGTATTTTCTGTAAAATATGCTTTGAGTTAATGGAATCCATCTCTTTGTCAGCCAAGTATATCAAATACTATTGCAACATTGTATCTACCTGGAGTCCACCCTCCTTGGCATATAAGTTCCTTTCATTCAAATCACCTGAGCTCTTATGGCAGCCTTCAGCATGGCTACACAGAACAATTCCCATTGTCTTAGCCTCTCAACATCACCATACACCGTGTGGCTGTCTTCTTATTGTGAAGATCAAGAATGTGCACAATGATCTCATTCAACTTCTCTCCATCTAATTTCTTTGTTTTTTTCTCTGATCATCTCCTTGTATCTTGTATCAGAAGTAACTCCTTCTTTCAAGGATAATGCCTTGACCCTTATTTTTTATTTTCTATGTCCTTTTTCTAGGTTTTGATACAGCCATTTTACATGTTTTTCTTTTGTAAATACTCAGTCCCTCCTCCTCTACTCACTCATCTTTATCAGCACAATGATATGTCCAGCCTGTCCTAAAACTTTCCCTTTGCAAATTTCATAACACTATTATGTAATTAGGTTCCCATTCCTTTCAGTGACAATTTTCTCACTCGTTCCACATACACCACCAAGTTGTAATGTAAATTCTGTCCTTAATTCTCCTGTTTTAACCATCATCTTAAAACCGTCTTCACAATGGATTTTATGACACAAATAATCTGAGTTTCCTCACATCTCTGACTCTTCCTCCTTTACACAGAATTGGTTCCATTTTCTCCCTAAACAAAAACATTCTCAAGTTTTATTTGTTCCTTTTTCTCCAGATCCCCTCTCGTCCTATAGTATTTCATTAACTTCTAAGGAATTGACTATTACTTCTTTTTTAAAATCTTTATGGCTATATAATAACTGTACACATTTACGGGATACATGTGATATTTTGATACAAGCATACAATGTGAAATGATCAAATCTGGGCAATTGGGATGTTCATCACCTCAAACATTAATCATTATTTTGTGTTAAAAACATTTCAAATCTACTCTTCTAGTTATTTTGAAATGTACAATAAATTATTGTTAATTATGGTTGCCCTATTGTGCTACCATACACTAGATATTATCCCTTTTCTCTAAATGTAGTTTGCACCTATTAACCAACCCCTCTTCATCCACTCCTCCCCACTACTCCTCCCAGCCTCTGGTAACCACCATTGTATTCACTACCTTCATGAAATCGAATTTTTAGCTTCCACATGAGTGAAAACACATGATCTTTTTCCTTGTGTTCCTGGCTTATTTCATTTAATGTAATGTCCTCTAGTTTCATCCATGTTGTTGTAAAGAACAGGATTTCATTCCTTTTTATGGTGGAATAATATACCATTGTGTATATATACCACATTTTCTTATTCATTTATTCACTGATGGACACTTAGGTTGATTCCATATCTTGGCAATTGTGAATAGCACTGCAATAGACATGGGAGTGCAGATATTCCTTCAATATACAGATTTCCTTTCTTTTGGATATACACCCAGCAGTGGGATTGCTGGATGATATGGTGGTCCATATGATTATAAATTCTTTATAAATAATTTCTAAATCTGAGTCTCTAATACCTTCCTACCCATCTGTGTGTTTTTCCAACTATTTTGTGTACTTCACCTTTTTGTCCTGCTGACATTGTAAATGTGACATCTTCTTTCTCCCTTTGAGCTAGCCTCATTTTCTGACTTCAATGTTTCTGATAATGACAAAATTGTCTACCTAAATCAGATGTGAAAAATTAAATTATATTTTTTCTCTCCTCTTTTACCTCACTATTTCCAGTTGGTTATAAAGTCTTTAAAATTCTACCTGCATTATATATTTTTATATATACCCTCATTTCTCTTCTTATTGCCACCACTTTAGTTTAGGCCCTTATTATGTCTTGCCACAAGCAGTGCAACTATCTAATGAATGTATTTTACCTTCAGTCTATTCTATATGTTTTTTCAGATTTATTTTTCCAAATGACATTTAGTCCTGTTACTCTTCTGTTCAAAAACCTCCCTAGCTCCCCATTTCCTAGTGAGTAATAGGTAAAGAACATCTACACAGTGACTCCAAACTACCTAATCACATACAATATTCACTTAATCTGAATTGTTTTCAGAATATATCTTATAGTTTTCTCCAATATGACTTAAAATGTTCTATTTACTCTATCTGAAGTGCCTCCACTTTCTTTCTTGGCAAGTCAGAATATTGTTTAAATTAAACTACCTTATCAAATAATTACATTCTAATGCATTCATTAAACTATTCTTGGATCTTTGGGAACTTATAGCCTATTCACTCCCCTGGAATTCAGTCCATCCTCTGAATGTCTGTAACATATTATTTCTTACCTATGGTGCTTACTTCATAAAGAATTTTGTTATGATTATTTGTATGTGAGTCAGAGAATTATTCATCAAATTGCTTTTACAACACCTTTTAAGCAGTAGATATCCAAACAATGTTTGCTAAATGATTAATTTAATAGATAACTTCTAAATAAATGGTATTCAATCTTCATTTAATTTTTAGCAATGTGGCAAAGTACTTTTCTGAGCTTAACTTTTAAGTATGTAGATATGTTCTTTTTAAATAACTAAAGATATTCATTTTTTTTTTGGCTTTCTAAATTTTTCCATGATGTGCTATGAATCTTGCTAAAACTTGTGTTTACTACTGCAGATGTGTTAAATGTAAAATTTTCTGGACAAGCAAATGTAAATCTGACCTACATATTTCATTTGCCAATCTATAGTGTCCTTCAAGGTCTCACTAGAAATGTTATCTCCCTGATTTTTCAATGCTGCAAAATCATTTACTGATTGAGTTAATAGGTCTAAGGATAGAAAAGAGAAAAGGGGGCAGTTATTAATAAGTCTTCTTATTTTTTAATAGTGAGGGTTTAGAGTGCATAGTGTTCCTTTAAATTCTACTATGTAGATCCTTTATTTTCTCACAAGAAACACCTTTATGTGACTTATTAAAGTGATTTAAAACATGAGCATTGAAATCAGGATCTCAAAGAGATTTGCACACCCACGTTCATTGCAACATTATTCACATTGTCGAGAGTTGGAAACAACCTAAATGTCCATCAACAGATGAATAAATAAAGAAAATGTGATATATTCATACAATGGCATGTAATTAAATCTTTAAAAAAAGGAAATCCTGTCATATGCTACAATATGAATGAACCTTGAGAAAATAAGCCAATCACAGAAGGAAAAATATTGCGTGATTCTACTTATATGAGGTAGTTAAAATAGTCAAACTCATAAAAGCAGAAACTAGAATGGTGGTTGCCAGGGGCTGGGGGTTGGGGGAATTGGGGAAAGATCTACAGTATAACAATGTACCTATAGTTAATACCATACTGCACACTTAAAATTAGTTAAGGGGGTAGATCTCATGTTCTGTGTGTTTTACCACAATAAAAATTAAACAAAAAAAACTTTTGACTACACTATTATTGCTTGAAGGAAAAGGGTATTTTTCTGATTTCCCTTGTTTTAAACTTTTTAAAACTCAAGAAGAATATAGGAGTCATTGATCTCCCTGGCCCCAAGGTTGCTTGCATTAGGCAAGGTCAAGTTAGGAGTGCATGTCATAGAGAAAAATAAATGCTAGAGGAAAATAGGGAGAGGTTAGGTAGAGAGATGGGGGGAGGGGGGAAATGGAGAGAAATGTAGAGACTATTAGAGATTTTCCAAAAATGGAGTGTGACTTCAAGTATCCTTTAAGGCATTTGGTGTAAAACTTTTGCAACCACTGTATAATATTGCTGAACAACTGTCCACGAATGTTTTTATGCTCCATCTCTTGAAGAAAATGAAAGTCATGTTTGTGGAAGTGCATTTCGGTCAAAATAGTGTTCTTAATGAGAATCAGTGGAATTTAAGGTAGTTGGATAGTTGGATAACTTTAAATGTCAGGCTAGAGACTGATCAAATTTGGATTTTACAATTTTTTTTTCTTAAGGCATCAATATGAACAGAGCTGCTCTTTAGGAGAATTAATCTTACTGAATGTAATATTAGTTTTGAGGGAGAAAAGCTAAGGTTATAGTAATGATCTGGCTAAAACAAAATTTAATTGTGCTTTATTTCATTAATTTATTCAACATATATTACTGAATACTTGTTACGTGCCAGGCATTGTGAAAGCTCTTTGCTCATTCACAGAAATTATAAATTCAGAAGGATTTGGCCTAGGCTCATGGAAATAGAAAGGAGCATGACCAGAAATATGGTGCAAAGTAAAAAATATAATTTGGCTAGGTTTGAGAATGAGTTTGTAAAAATAGTTTTGTCATTAATCAAAACAAGAAGATTAGAAAAAAGATATAGTTGAAGGAGCGATACATGCATAATATATAAGAAGTTGTCTAAATGTGTCCAATTATATTGTGGAACTGAATAATGACTCTGGAAAGAAAAATATACATATATATATATACACACACACATATATGAATAAATGAATGATAGATATACACAGGAAGATGATAGATAGGTAGATAGATAGATAATTATACATTAACCAGTTTTTAGCTTTTTATAACCAGAATAAAGGAGATACTGTATAACAGATTATCTAGTTGCTGTAAAAACTAAATAGCATGAAAAGGAAAGGAGGGCTACGTTTTCTACATTACAAGAAATCATGAGTCATATCAACCAAATCCAGTGGGTAGAACTTCTATGGATCTTAATTCAAACAGCCAATCTTTAAAAATACTGTTTTAGAGACTATAGGGGAAAATGGATTGAGTATTGTGTGACACTAAGGATCTTGTTGTATTGGGTAATGGTATTGTGGTTGTTTTTTAAATAGTTCCTGGTTTGTTTGTTTTTTTTTTTTTGGTGGGGTCTTGCTATGTTGCCCAGGCTGGAGCGCACTAGCTATTATAAGCGTGATCACAGAACATTCCTGGGTGTAAGTGATCCTCCTGCCTCAGCCTCCCAAGTAGCTGGGACTACAGGCATGCACCACTGCACCAGACTTTTAAATAATTCTTAAAAAATAGAGGTAAAATAATTCTTAACCAATAGAGCAACATCCTGAAGTATTTGCAGATGCAATCATATAAGGTTTGGGATTTGCTTTAAAATGCTCCTTTAAAAAAATTTGGAGTTGTGGTAAATGAAACAAAAAGGTTGAAGTTTGTTGTTGAAGTTAGGTGATGAGCACCAAGGGGTTCATTTATACTTGTTAACTTTGTGTGCGCTTTAAATTTCTTTAAATAAAATAAGTTTTTAAAAAATTAATACACTGTAAATTAATTATTTCCAGATATATCCATGAAGATAATATTAATAGCAATAAATAATATTTGTATATCACTATTTAATTACAACATTCTCCTACAACTATTACCTCCTTTACTTTTCATAGTATCTTCTAAGGCCAATAAAATTACTACCTTCATTCTACGCTAGGTTACAGAGACTACAAAACTTGCCTAGGACAGCAGCACTGTTAAAAAATGGAGCTGAAACTCATTTTAGTTTTCTCATGTCAAATTCAATAATTATTCCTCATACAGGCAGCTGTAGGATTATATAAAGTTCAGAGGTCACTTCTGGATTCTGGCATGAATACTACAATAATGGACATTGGTTAATGTCTCTATTTTTTTTTTTACTACATACAAAATTAATTATTTTTTAAAGAAATGCTGTTTGATCTTTAAATAGTAATCTCCTTTAAGGACCAAGAATCAGTGTGTTTCTTTGTACTGCTTTTGGGCTACCTTATACTTTCATTTACTAAATAAGATCTTAAAATATTATTGGCTGAAAAGAATTACTAACTTTCTAAAATAGTCTTCCCAATTTAGCAGCACTCCTGAAACTTCAGAGTTTATAAGAATCACAGGAAAAAGCTGTAGAGTAGCTTGATTGGATTAACCCCCTCACAAGCAGCAATTATAAGCTCCTCCGCCCCAAATGTAAAAGAACTACTATATTTGAACCCACTGGAGCAGGGCAAAAAGCCGGCAGAAACTTGAAGGAAGTCACCCTTGAAAGAGGATAATTGCACTGTCTGACATACATGTATTTGCTTTTCGCCTGAGTGAGGGCTTTCCTCAGTCTGGGCAACTAAAAGACTGAAAGTCAAATAGAAATCTGCAGCCTTAAGTGTTTTGCAAATATATTCTGCCAGACTGTGAACTGCCTGTGCATTTTATAATCGTGTCTTTTGGTGCACAAAAGTTTTGAGATATTGAATGTGTAGTATTTTTTCTTTTACGTTCGATGCTTAGATAGAACATAATAAATCTAGGTCAATTCCTAGGTTGTGAAGCTGTTTTACTGTGTTTCCTTGTAGAACTATTACTGTATTAGTTTTTAAGTGTAGGTCTATGATTCATCACAAATTAATTTTTGTATTTTGTATATGATGTGAGGTAGTAGTTGAGATTCATTTTCTCCATATGAATATCCAGTTTTTGAAAAGATTTTCATTCCTTACTATTATAATACTGTCATTAGAATCAGTTGACTATATATGTGTAGGACTACTTTTGGACTCTTTAACATACCCTTGATCTATTTGTCTACCCTTATGGAATAACATACCAAGCATTGAAAACCATTAGTCTAGCTAGACTAAATTTATTCTTGGACCAATCTAGATATTGAAAACTGTTTGGGGATCAGTTTTCTTTAGCACCTCAAATTTCCTCAACTGAAGCATGCTTTGGTATCATGAGATTGGCCTTCATTCAGAAATAGTTATTTGAAATTTACTATGATAGCTATTGTGGAAATGCTGAGTGCATTGTACTATCTCTCCTTTATAAGAAGCCACAAGAGAAATATCTTACAAATTGCAATGCCAGGAAGAGTAATAGGTCTCCTCATTAATCCATGTACATTCATCTTATACATATACAAAGCTGCAGGTTCTGACCATTAGGAAGATAAAAGATATGATAGTTAATTTTATATATCAACTTGACTAGATCACAGAATGCTCAGGTATCAGGTTAAACATTATTTCTGGGTGTGTCTGTGAGGATGTTTCCAGAGGAGATTAGTTTTTGAATTGATAGACTGGGTAAAGTGGATTGCCCTCCCCAATGTGGATGGGCGTCTTTCAGTCTATAGAAGGCCTGAATTGAACAAAAAGGTGGAGGAAGAGAGGATTTGATGGCTCTCTGACTAACTGCTTGGGCTGATATATCAGTCTTCTGCTGTTGATGTTCTTGGCTCTCAGGTCTTCAGACTCAGACTGGAATCTGTACCTCCAGCTCTCTGGCTCTGAAGCCTTCAAACGATACTACTGGCTTTCCTGGGTCTCCATCCTGCAGACGGCTGATCATAGAATGTTTCAGCTTCCGTAATTGCATGGGTCAATGAGTATATATATTTGGTTCTGTTTCTCTGTAGAACCCTAATACAGAAACTACTTTATTAATCAACCCTAACAATTCCATTAAAAAACTTACTATATGGTTCTACCCTTTACTTGCGGACTGTCTTTACTCTAGATTACTCCTTATTTTTCAAACTTCATTGCCAATTTTTCCCTTAGTTCCCCACTCATTATATTTTTATATATACATATATATATATATACATATGCGTTCCAAATCAAAATCCTGCTGAGAATCTAAATAAAGCACCATATTCAATGTGTCTTTAGAAATAGGTTTTACTATTGAGAGCAATAGCATTTGCATTCGGTTAAAATTTATCAGATGTCTAACTGGGAGTACCTATCTTTTCTCCTGTTATTCCTACTAAGCAAGAGTTTAGTAGGTTCACATGTAGGTTCATGTCTAATTCACTCTTTTCTCCTTGTCTCCACAAGTGGGCTATGGTGTCTCCCTGACTCCAGTTTACACAGCACAGATAAACAGCACTAAAAGGAAAAACAGAAAAATGGTATGTAGCTCTGATCCTATATCATTAATTCTGAGCAGACTCACTGAGGTTAAAAGGTGCTTAATGAGACCTCAATGAAATTTAGCTTATCCTTTTTGTAAGGGGAGGAAGAAGAAGAGCAAGATGAGCTATAGCACCATTTACACACATCAGGAAGTACCAATAAGTTCATAGTATCCCTGCTGTTTCCAGCTTTGCCTGGCAGCAGGGGTGATGCCGAGTGTAGTAAACATCATCTTTCTCTGTCTCCTGTCTCCCAGCCCATATAGGGTACCAACATTCAAGAATAAAACATTTTGCCCATATCCCCAGAAATATCAGCTGTAGGCTTGTTTCTAATGTAATGTCTATTTCTCTTTCAGGCATTGCTATTCTTTCTTTCATTTGAAAAGTTATTGATTATCTTCTGTGTTCTTGGCATTGCTCTGTGTGTTGAGGATTAAAAGAAAAAAAAGAAATAAGATATGGATCTGGAGATGAAAGTGCCTGATTCTGAAATAGCAACAATCATCAGCCATCAAAACTACTTCTTCTTCCCTATTTTGTTACACACTTCAAATCAGTTGGTTAGCTTTTAATAACTGACTATCACTCCTCTGAGGTACCAGACAAGTAAAAGGTGATCCATACAATGAAATGAAATGAATCTAACAGTAAAGCTTCCCCTATGTCTATGAGGAAGAAACTGAAACCATGCAGAGAAAATAAATTTAGTCCATTGAATTTTAATCTCTCTTAACCCGAGGGAAAAAACTAAACAAATAAGTTTAAGCACAAATACATAATGGAAACACTAAGCGGACATAGATAATGTTTTGAGGCTCTATAATCCAAGAAGCAATACTTTTCATATACTACTTTTCTTTTAATCAACAAAATAAAACAATATGAATACTATTCAAAATATAAATGTACAATTTAATATTTGAGTAAGCTGGGTTGTTTAGGCCAATAGTCAAGGCATTTACTGAAAATTTTTCCTTAAGAGATAAAAATCCAAAATTTGAGGAAGAATATGGTACAATGCCATAGATACCTCCAGGCACAACCCATACTTCCCACTGTGGCCCACCTCATCATCAGTGGTACATGACTGTCTCCTGGCTGCCACCTCAGGGCAGATCTTGTTTTTTCCCACTGTTTACATGGTAAATCACATTTATGGATCTGATAAAAGGCTAATAACCAGAATCTACAATGAACTCAGGCAAATCAGAAAGAAAAAATCAAACAACCCCATTAAAAAGTGGGCAAAAGGCATAAACAGAAACTTTTCAAAAGAAGATAAACTAATGGCCAATAAACATACGAAAAAATGCTCAACATCACTAATCATCAGGGAAATGCATATCAAAACCACAATGAGATATAGTCTAACCCCAATGAGAATGGCTTTTATCAAGAAGTCCCAAAATAATAGATGCTGGCACGGATGCTGAGAGAAAGGAATACTTGTACACTATTGATAATACTGTAAACTAGTGCTTCCTATATGGAAAATAGTACGGAGATGCCTCAAAGAACTAAAAATAGAACTACCATTTGATCCAGCAATCCTACTCCTGGGTATTTACTCAAAGGGGAAAAAAAGTCATTTTATTGAAGAGACACTTGTACTCGAATATTTATTCCTGCACAATTCCCAATTGCAAAGACGTGGAATCAACACAAGTGTTCATGAGTGGATTAATAAAATATGCTATAAGTATACCATGGAGTACTACTCCACCATAAAAGAATGAATTAATACCTTTTGCACCAATCTGGATGGAACTGGAGACCATTCTCCTAAGTGAAGTATCACAAGAATGGAAAAACAAACACCACATGTACTCACTATTAAATTGGAACTAACAGATCAGTGCTCATGTGCACAAATGGAAGTAAAATGTAGCAGAAATCAAGCAGGTGGGAGGGGGTAGAAGGGGATGGGTGAAAACATACCTAACAGAAACAATGTACACTATCTGGGTGATGGGCCCAAATATAACCTCAATTCATGCAGTACAAAAGCAATCCATGTAACCAAAACATTTGTACCCCATTATATTCCGAAATTTAAAAAAAAAGTACAATTAAATGTATTCAAAGCTCAAAAAAAAAAACAGTCAATACAAAACAGAAAATTTCAAGATATTATTATTTCATCATGAAATGGCTGTTATTTTAGCAAATATTAAACAATCATGTGACTCTAGTGTCAAACATTTCAAGTGATTTTCATATACTGGTGCTGGCAAAACACTCTATGAGGCCAGGGGAAAACAATTTCCATTCCATTTTCCTGAGGAAAATCAGATAACTAAAATCAGAGAGTATTTTGTAAATAGGGAAAGTAATAAAAAGAAAAATAATACTTTTTTTGGTTTAGCTAATTGTATAATTTTATCAATACAAAATGCATTGATTGCTTACCTATTATATGCCAAGAACTCTCCTAAGAACTGGAGATCCAACAATAAGTGACATATTTTGCCCTGAGTAATCCAGAGTGTCGTGAAGACACAGACAGGTACATACCTATACACACAGGCGAGAACACTGAAAAGTAAGGGTGCTGCAGCAGAGCTAATACAGAGCGCTTTCAGAGCACAATGAAGGACCACAAACCAGTTTTACAAAATCAGAGGAAATTTCTCTTTGACGTTCCACATAAGCTGAGACCTGAGGGAAAGTATCATAGGAGCAAGTAGGTAAAATAGCAGGAGAATCGGTAAGTTTTGACAGTTAACAAATGCCAAACACCACCATCCCCAGAGGCAGTGTGCAAAATAGTAGAGTATACACAAATACTACTAGACCTCTCGGTATTTCCAAATACTCATTTATTGAGTAGGGTGATGCTAATACAGTATGTGCATTTCATGAAATATTTTATAGGCATTAAAACGAAAGTGATCGTAGTAGATTATGCCCACTTAAATAGGATCTGTATTTCCTAGCATTCCCTTGTCTGCACAGCTCTGAGTTAAGAGCCCCAGAAAAGGACATTATGCATGAGCTTTGGAAGATAAAGTGTAGCGAAGGCGGGCATATTCTTTTATAAGGGGAAGGGCAGTGCAGAGTACCGCGTGCTGCTGTAGCTCCGGCTCCTCATCATTGATCTGCTGGTTTCCCCTCTTTGCATCTATCAGCAGCCAGGTCATAGTTCCTACAGTGCCCAGTGGTTCCCTTTCACCAGCTTCTTCAACTCCTGCACCAGGTATATGTTTTGCTGTTGAGGTAGGTGCCAGCTTCTCTTTGCAGGTCATCCATCATCAAAGTTGGAGGGCTGAAAGCCATGAGAAACCAAAGTGTGTTCAGGTCCAGCCTCAAAGGACCCAGCTCATCCTGGAAGACTCTAGTTCACCCTTGTCCTTCTGTACTTGACAGACATCCTTCCTTCTTGACTGCTTGCCCAGCTGACTTGAGGTTCCTGCATCAGACACAGAGCAGCAGCTTCATACAGAATATTTATCCTACTCGCTCAATTGTATAAAATCAAGTCCTTATAATAAGTACCTTCTTATTATAGATATTAAGAATATATATAATGTATAATATGGTTGAACCATGTATGTGTATGTATGTATATGTGTGTATGTATGTGTATATATATGCTTTTTCTTCTCTGATTGAGCCCTGACTGCTACAGTGATGTTTACACATCCTGTATGGTAACATTGGAAAAGAATTATGGCATAATACTAAGTTTAAAAAGTCAGTATGCAAAATTTGTGTAAATTTTAATTTCAATAGTTTAAACATAAATGGATCTAAAATTCACCAAAATATTAACTGTGATTTTATTTGGATAAGTGGGACAATGTGTGAATTTTTGTCTTCTTTATACCCTTCAGTGTTTTCAACTTTTAAAAAATGAGCACACATTAATTTTATTATCTAAATCAGCAACAAAATATAAACTTGTTTGTGTCAAAATAAATCTTCAGAGCAGAGAAAAAACAGTCACCTAACCGTGTGATATTAAGTCCTCTTAATGCAGATAAATGCATCCTTGGGGGCTTTCTAAATGCTGATATTAAAAAACACAGGAGTAGAAAGGATTGTAAACAATTAGAACTACATTTTCAATGTGTTCTGCTAAGACTCAGCCACCAAACTCCATGAATGCTAATTTGAAAAACTGGGTCATATTCCCTAACAAAATTTGATACCTTTTCCTGTGGAAGAAGTACAGATTTAAAAGACTTTTAGGCAAATTTATTAAAACTCTATATTCAAAATATAAATTTAAGTTCCTTTAAATACATACACAGCTATCTTATATCATATACCCACAAACACACACACATTCAGAAAAATTCCTATTTCTAGTACCTAATTCCAAATTTTGAATAAATATAACCACTTATGTATGCTTCAACTGAAAAATGTCCATATGTAAATAATTTTTTATCTTTAAAATAGATACCTTATTTAAGTAATAATCCTAGTGCTTTTAATTGTTTATATTTTTCTAACAAGTCATTGTTTACAAAGAACTTCTATGAGACCATGAGAAAGACATTTTTGTTTTTCAGTTGTAGAAGACATCAGGGCCCAAAGAAATTAAGAAATGAGGTTAGAGTTCTCATCATACTTTATAGTCACCAATATTTATTTTATAAAACATATCACCTGATAATTTTAAAAAATAAGTTTCCTTGACACCTGAAAAATTAGAGTATGAATTTAGAAACACCAATGAACATTCAAATATCCCACAACATATTAGCTTTCTTCTATCAGACAAACCTATTCTTATAGTAATTTAATACATAGGCATAAATTATTCAACATTAATGACAGAAGAATATGAATTTAAGTCTTTGCAAATCAAAATAAATTATACATTAGTGTTTCATAGAATAGAGACCATAAATATATATAACTTTCTATCAGATTATGTCTATATAACACACAAAAATGATTTAACTGTATTTTGTCAAAGAATTATATTTTCAAGTAGGCATTAGTATATTGCACTAAGTTCGTTCTTGTGAAAGAGTTTGGGAGTGTTCTTTCTAGTGAATGACCAGGATACCTTTGTACGAGTAAGATAAATCAACAACACAGTGTGTCCATTTTTCAATTCAATCATCTGGTGCAGGGGTCAGCCCATGGGCCAAATCCAGCCCACTGCTTGTTTTTGTATGATAGATGAACTAAGAATTTTTTTTTATTTTCAAGTGGTTAAAAAAAATTTAAAGACTATTTTATGACATATGAAAATTATATTCTATTCTAATTTCAATACCCATAAGTAAAGTTTTATTGGTCCACAACCCTGCTTGTTTGTAAATTATTGTCCCTCATGGAAACAATGTAGGACCTAATAGCTTCTGTAAGTCACAGGATTCCTCTATAAATAAATGACTAATATAAACTAGACATAAATTTCTATATATTATATTTCTGATAAAATCCAAAGATACTTTGTTTCACTGTAAAAAATATTCCCACAAGACTTTTATTCACATGCACAGTGGGAAATATACTAATTCACATGTATTTTACTTAAAAGGTTTATCTTGAAGACAAAATGATAGATTTTCATTGTGAAGCTAAATTGGATCCACCAGGCTTCCCACCCCTTTCAAAGATTTGAAAATCTTTCCTTTTTTATAGGGTAAAAGTGATACGGTATCTCTCCCTACTCAGCTTGTGACCTTGGTAAGATTGAGAAGGTGACACATTCTGCTGGTCCCTATGCAAAGTAAGCCAAAGAGAAAGAAAGAGAAGTAGAGACAAAAAAATTAAATTCAATGATAAGAAAATTACCCCTTCTGTAAGGGCAAAGTGGCTGGAAAACAACTGAGTATTTGGAACTGTGGTCATGACCGCTGGTAAACTCAATCTTAGTCAGTGATACCAGTTTGAAATTGTATCACTGCTAAGCTGAAGTAAAATGTTAAATGTGAAGAGCCCCTTCACATTTGAATGATTTGAATGGGTATGTAATAAAATATTTTAATATAGACAGAGACACAGTGTAATTTTTACTTCATACATATAGATATAGAATATATATGTAAAATGACACATAAATATAACAAAAATTAGTAAATCTACTTATTTTATTTATATTACATGCTGATGTTTTGATATTTTTAGAATTTGGTATTTGGTTGCTATTATTATTTTATATATTTGGTCTTATTTTTCATTTAAGGTTCTAAAGTCATTCTGTAGTTTGGGCATGAAATAGAGTCATAGTCCCTTTCTTATTTCACGGGATACTAGAACAAGAAAGACTTTTAAGTTCATCTCTTGCCATTAATAATAGATTTTCTCACCTTGCAAACCTATGGTTTTGACATACCTAGGACAGGAAAAGGTAACAGCAAAAAAAGAGGCTCCTTATTTTTAGTTTTCCCCTGGGGCTTTTTGCTCTTCACCATAACTGCCTCCGAACATTCTCAGCACATGATGTATAGATGGAGGTGTGTAGGTTCAAGAAGAAAAGATAGCAAATATAATTTTGTTAGCCTGTTATTTAACAAATATCTCTATTGACAGCAGGCAAAAATGAATATGTAATTAGATCTTTACCTTCACGGAACACAAGCGTAAACCTGAGATTTGGAATGCCCGCAGCTGCGTGGACGTTCATGGTGGTAATGCACATTCAATTGGCGTGAGAGGTTTTTGTTGAAACACTGTCTGGGGCTCATCTATAAGGCTGTGTCTGCGACTGAAGTAAGGGCAAGATTCCTGAGATCCATTCCATTATAACACATTTTTTTAGTTCATAAATCCCAACTCTCTCTCTGCTCACCCCTCAAAGGCTGTCTTTCACTTTCTCACTAAATTCACTGAGTGACACTAAACCACCCCGTTCATCTTTCACCTGCCTCACCACTGATGTAATAAATCTCCATGCCCCTTCTGAGAATTTGACACATGGTGGCCTTGCCTCTTCTGCAATTATAATGTCCCGCAAGCCTCTTACGATTAGAATTTCTGACTATGACAAAATCTATGCAGCAAAACCCACACAACAACTTACTAACTACTTTTAATCTCATTATAAGTGGGCCCTGCTTTAAAAAATAACTTTAAATGGACCTCATCCTGGAAGGACAATGCCAACGGCCTTTTGACTGTACACTCTTCCTTTTCCCGATCATGTCCATTTATACTGAAAAATTGTTTTCACCCCAGGAAAATAGACTTGTCTTTGAAATACTGTCTGCCTCGATGTCTAAAAGGCTTCATAAAGCTTCCCTAGGGTTATTCTACGTGTGTCTTAGTTCTAAAATGCTAAATATGATAATTATATAATAGCTGTCCAGACTCAAAATTTAGGAATTGAGTAAAAACATGTTTTTCTAGGAAATAATGTCATCTCAAAATATGCTATTTATCTGTTATATTTTATGAGAAAAACAAAGGTTACCTAGGTCTTGAGGACCTAGGTGCACATTTTGGTAACAGGGCTAATGAAACGGCAGATGAGAACGAGATGTTTGTCCCTCAAACTATAATAATGTCCCGTAAGTACTCTAAGTTTTATGATTAATTTTTCATTGGTTTTTATATAACTTGTTTGTATGATTTCTTGAAGCTCTATTACACTTTAAAAGACACATTTCCTCTTAAGTAATGTGAAGAGAGAAGAAAATAAATGATAATGCTAGCATGCAAAATGCCAGAATTCTAAAAAGAACATTTGTGACTCTCTGTTTAAACCAGTGTTAAAACTGAATATAGGTACTTAAACTGATTTGAGTGTCATCTATATTTATAATCAGAAGTACTTCTAAAGTATTATATTGCTAAATTAAAGATAATTTTAAAAAGAAACATTTTTCCATCTCTTAAAGAGATCAAGTTTGTTTACTTAAGGCAGTTTTCTCTGCCTACAGGAAAAAGCCTCTTATCTGAAATTTATCTATTTTGCAGGAAAGATACTTCCCCTAGCCTTGAACTTTTGGCAATAATCAATATTCAATGTCTTGGAAAATAAGGATTTTTAATACATGAGAACAGACACCCCACCTATCTTAATCAGAATATCTGAAGTAATCAATGCCAAATGAAGGAAAAAGGTTAAAAAATTCCACTTTTCCTCCAAATATCCAGATTGTAAGTACACATTAAGGGTATTCTCATGTACATGGGACACATTTGGTTACAGAACAGTACCTGCGAAGTATTATTGCTAATCGTAGAAGGACTCTCACAGACCAGGTAAGAGAGAATCAGAAATGTATCTCTAGTATCAAGGAGACTAAGCATGCTGTCAGATATTAGGGCACCAAAATCAATGACACAGTCCCTGCTCTCATGGAGCTTACATGCAGTACTGTGTTAAGTTTATAATGTCTAGTGCATTTAGAGATATTTGTACTGAACATCATGATCCTAGATCAGAAACATCATTAAATAAATAGCATGTTTACCATGTTGGCTTTACTGTAGCCACAGTGAATTATGGATACTGGTCTGAAGACACACACACATTTGCATCTCTATATCTTTATACACATTTTCCCATAGATTATAGTGCTCTTATGTCTTTTTGCCCATCTAGTTTTTCCTTAAAGCAAAGTTAACTGTATACACAGCATTGCATAGAACTTCATAATCGCAATCATCAGGTTATACTCTAATTACAAGTAAAACTTTTCTGTGATTCTTTGTTTTAAAAATAGTCTGCTCATGAAAACAGACATATAGACCATCAGAACATAAAAGAGATCCCAGAAATAAATCTACACATTTATGGTCAATTTACCTTTGACAAAGGTGCCAAGAATACACAATGTGGGAAAAGGACATTCTCTTCAACAAATGGTATTCAGAAAACTGGCTATCCACATGCAGAAGGATGAAATGGGATGCTTATCTCATGTTATATACAAAAATCAACTTAAAGTGGATTAAAGACTTAATTCTGGGACCTAAAACTCCTAGAAGAAAAATAAGGAAAAAGTTTTTTGACAGTGGTCTGGGTAACGATTTTTCAGATATGACCCCAAAAGCACAAGCAACAAAGGTAAAAATAGACAAATGGGATTATATCAAACTAAAAGCTTCTGCACAGCAAAGGAAACAGTCAACAGAGTGAAGAGACAACCTAAAGAATGTGAGAAAATATTTGTAAACCACACATCTTGGAAGAGGTTAATATTCAAAATATATAAGAAACTAAGATAACTGAATACCAAGAAAACAAGTAACTTGATTTAAAAACGGACAAAGGACCTAAACATAAGTTTCTCAAAAAAAGACATACAAACGACCAATAGGTATATGAAAAAATGCTGACTTACCATGAATTATCAGGGAAATGCAAACCAAATCAACAATGAGATATCACCTCATACCTGTTAGAATGGCTATCATCAAAAGACAAAAGATAACAGGTGTTGGCAAGGATGTGGAGAAAAGGGAACCCTTGCACGCTGTTGGTGGGAGTATAAATTAGTACAGCCATTATGGAAAACAGTATGGAGGCTCCTTAAAAAACTAAAAATAGAACTACCATTTTGGTAAATTGACTTCTTTTCCTTTGGGTGGATACCCGGTAATGGGATTGCTGGATCGAATAGGTCTACTTTTAGTTCTTTGAGAAATCTCCATACTGTTTTCCATAGGGTTTGTACTAATTTTCAGTCCCACCAACAGCGTATAAATGTTCCTTTCTCTCTACATCTGCACCAACATCTGTTGATTTGGGGCTTTTTAATAAAAGCCATTCTAATAGGAGTAAGGTAATATCACTTGTAGTTTAAATTTGCATTTCCCTGATGATTAGTGATGTTGAGCACATTTACAGCCCTGATTTAAGCCATGTCACAAAACATTTGTACCCCCTTAATATTTTGAAATTAAAAAAGTATAGATCTACCATATGATCCAGCAATCCCACTTCTGGATACTTATCTAAAGGAAATGACATCAGTTTGTTAAAGAATATTTGCACTCCTGTGTTCACATCAGTGGATGAATGAATAAAGAAAATGTGATACGCACATACACACACGCAATGGAATACTATTCAGCCTTAAATTTGTGACATTTGTGTCATTTGTGACAACATTGATGAGCCTGGAGGACATTATTTTAAGTCAAATAAACTAAGCAGAGAAGGACAATTACTGCTACATGGTCTCACTTATATGTGGAATCTAAACAAGTCAAACTCATACACAGAAGCAGAGGGTAGAATGATGTTTTCCAGAGGCTGGGATTGGGGAAGGGGGAAAATGGGGAGATGGTCAATGGTATAAAAAGCTAGAAAAAGTAAAATTAAATAAATAGATAAAAAAATGACACTCAGCACCCAACACACATGCACAAAGCTCTGTGAAAGAAGGAATCTTAACTGTCTTGTTTTCCTTTATCGCCAGTGCCTCCTGCAATGCCTGGTGCAGAGGAAGTCATTAGTATTTTTTTTATCAGTCCCCATGGAAGAAAGGGACAGTTGTCTTTAATAAACACCAGGCTAGTGAGAAAGACAGAAATATAAGAAACTAATTATAATACTAGATAACAAATATTCTTGGAAGAGAGGTTCTAAAAAGACTAAAAGATGTAGAAATGTGTGTAAGGTCTCAACCAAAAGAGGAGTGACCCATCTAACCTCCTGCGTGGTGGAATCAGTGAGTTTTGGCAGTGACAGCTGGAAGCCTCCTGGGGTCTTCACTGATGTTTTGTTTTGATTGAGTCCTCTTCCTAAAGACTTCCTCACACATACTCTCTCTGCTCCTACCCAGTGATCATCTCTTCTGACCCACACCATCTTCACCAGTGTATTTGTAGAAGGAATAAAAACTAGGTTACTAAAACTAGGACACTAGGGAGCAGCTCATTTATTCTTTAAAAAGATGCTCTTAAGGGAAATAAAAATTAAGTCAGTGGGAAGTATCTTCAGTATATATTCCACTGACTAGAACAAAAGCAGAAGAAAGAAAAAAGTGCAGTCAAGATCAAGGAAATGGCGTATGTGAAGACATGGAAGAATAATTGTGCTTAAATCTGTAGGAGGTCATTCATGATTGGTGGAGCAGAACAAGGAGGGGAGTGTTAGGGCACAAGACTGGGAAATACAAGCAGATGATGGAACAGGTGTCTGGATTTCATTCAGTTGCCAAAGGGAGCTGTTCAAAAGTTTAGCCATCGCAGTGAGGCAATCTGACTTGTGTTTTGAAAGAATAACATTGGCAGGAGTGTGGAGGGTGGACTGGAAGGAGTATTTGCTGAAGGCAAGGAAAGACTCCAGAAGGGTTTTGTAGGACTTTACATAAAAGATAATGAATTCCATATCCACTTTGTATATCCTGGTATATGGTAGACAAAATATAGTTAATTAGATAGAATGACCAATATTTGTTAGCACAATGAGGAGACTATCATCATTCAATAATACTTTTAACCAAATAAGTAGTCTAGAACATGAAGTTCCCCCACAACAAAGATCCACACATTACACTTACACAATTTAAACAAACAATTTAAAGTCTTAAAAGCTGGAAAGAGTTTATTCTTTGATAAAAAGGAAGTCAGAAACAATGTTTTATTTTTGTTCTTTTTTATCTAACCTCTATGCAGAATGAGCATTCAATTACTGACCACAACCCTCTTTTTTGGCTTTCATGACTGTAGCATCTCACCTGATCTTTAGAATTGTCTATCATGTTCAGCATGATGTAAGAATTTCTAGACAACCTTGAACTTCCAGGCTCCTACTGATTTTCATGAGGTCTCAATAAAAATATGTCTGAAAATATCATAGAGTGTCATCATTTATATGCCATTGTGATGCATTCTTCTATAAAATGAGAATGTGGCTATTAACTAAATTAAAATTGATATAAATGCTGAGTATTATTACCAGGATATTATAAAGCAGATGGATGAGCACATATGTTTAATTTTAATTATTCTTAAGATAGTATCTATATAAGATGCTTTTAGCCAAAAGTTATTTTAAAGTATCATTGAACATGTTTACATGTTTTTCTTTTATATATTTAATTCTAGTATGAATTTCTTGCTAATCTATTGAGAAATTTGATAAATAGTAGCAATATATATTTATTGCTAAGTTAAGCATTAAATAAGTATTTAATGCCTTAACTAAAGAATCATAGAATATCAGATTCAAACCCAACGACGTTTCCAATGTAGAAGTCTCTTCTACCACTTTCTTGACAGGATCATCTGAACTCTGCTTAGAAGGAAGGAATAAGAGGTTCACTCTTTCACAGTGTTGAACCCAGTGCTCTTCTGAACACCTTGGATATTCAGTCTTCTCATTCCCTTCTGAAGCAACACAGTCAGTCTGCTGCTTCTCCACCATAGTTCTTCAGATATTTAAAGATAGCTGTGATGTCTTCCCTCAGTCTGGAAGCTGCATCAGAAGAGTACTTCAGGGGAGAGGTTACAAGGTTGTGAAGTAGAGTGACTCCCAGAAGAATGGAAATGAGCCATCATGAAGAATGAACAATTTTTGTTCCCTTCTTGGATGTGGGAGTAAAGGAAGTTAAAGAACCTTCAAAGCAGAGGGAGTTTCAGTCCTAAATGAGAAAAAGAGAATATCTCATTAATTGAGATAGGACGTTGGAAGCAAGTTGGCATAATGGTAAATTCTCTACCTCAGCAGAAGGGACAGAAGGTTACTTTAAACTCATTCTTCCCATGACTGGACTGACTAGGAAGCATTTAATTTTGAAGTAGAAAACAGGGAACCCACCAGGTTTCCAGTCCTCACTTGCGTTTGTGTTGTGCTATGCCTGAACTATTTCTTCTTGTATGACCTGAATCAAGTGTTCAGCATTATCCAATGTCAGAATTGCCATAGGGCAAATTTCCAAAGCAAAAATCTCCTTGGACAATAAACTCCAAGTTCCTCGGCAGAATAGCAAAGCAAACCTCCTGGGATTGTGTCTTGATTTTTAAAATCAGTTAACAGACTTTTACTCAGGTTCTGTCTTTTCTAAATTCTAAAACACGCTTGATTTGCAATTTCTGAGGCCTTAGAGAACCATCATGTTTTCCTGCCTAGAGAGTTTCACATATTGCACTAATCAGCCTCCCTGGGCCAATATAATTAGGCAAAATTAGTTTGTACCTTTATTTCTTGGCCTCCTCCCTTAGGGTCATTTTACTTTGAAGTTTATTGTGTTGCTCCAGCATTAATATTTAAGTAATAAATACAAAATTCCTAGGTGAATTCATTAAGAAATGTCTACAAAATATTTTTTAAAACCCATGATAAATGCAGTATACAGCACCATGTAAGGAAAAGTCATCTTGTGTCATCAGCATTAGCTGACTCAGGTCTGGTGATCCACAGAGTGACAAACATATAAGAAAAATGATTTAAAAAAAAAAACCATCTTAATACATCTAAGTACATTATTAGTAATGATCTTGCTGAATTTCTTTTGTGTTTATAGTTAACAATAATGTACTATACATTTAAAAATTTGTTAAGAGGGTAGATGACATGCTATATATGTATGGTTTTTCACCACAATAAAGTAAAAATAAAAGAAAAAAATAACACCCATAACTGCTTCCCATGAGCTCTCCTTAATACAGCTTGTAAGACTCTTCAATATCCTACTGCCTCTATCTCACCTATTGCCATTCCACAAACATTGTGCTGTAGTCAAATTATTCTTCTCTAGTTCCTCAAGTGCCCTTGTTGTCACAAGTTGGTTCCACTTTAAAATATGCTTTACTTATTCTCCTCACCCCATTCCTAAACCTATCTTTTGTTTGCTATCTGCTACTCATCTTTCTTCAGGTCTCAGGTTATATGTCTTTTCTCCATAAAACTTCTCCTTGAATTCCTTTAGACCTGACTAGCTGTCGTTCCTACTTTTTCTCTTATAACACTTCTAACACAATGGTAATAGCTCTGTGCTGCCATTCCTTCCTGAATAGTCTGCCTCCCACTCATGCTAAAGTGGAGGTTAAGAATGTCTCTTTTCATCTTTATACCCCAAGAACTTAGTCCAGTGCCTGCTGTAGAGTTTCAACACTGAGGGAGGAGATAGCAGAGGACATAAACAGGTGGAAAACCATATCATGCTCATGGATTGGCAGAATTAACATTGTTAAAATGTCTATACTACCCAAAGTGATTGACAGAGTCGATGTAATTCCTATTAAAATACCAACATCATTTTTTGCAGATCTAGAAAAAATAATACTATGCTTTGTATAGACCCCGTATACCAAAAGCAATCTTAAGCAAAAATAACAAATTGGGAGGCATCAATTTACCAGACTTCAAGTTATACTACAAGGTTAAAGTAACTAAAACAGCATGGTACTGGCACAAGAACAGAGACATAGACCAATGAAACAGCACTGAGAACCCAGATATCAAATCATCCTCATATAGCCATCTAATCTTTGACAAAGCAGACAAAAACATACACTAGGGAAAAAAATCCTTATTCAATAAATGGTGCTAGGAAAATTGGATAGCCACATGTAGAAGACCGAAACAGGATCCGCACCTCTCATCTCTCACAAAAATCAACTCATGGTAGATAACAGACTTAAACCTAAGGCATGAAACTATAAGAATTCTAGAAGAAAATGTTGGAAAAACTCTTATAGATGTTGGCCTAGGCAAAGAATTTATGAGGAAGACCCCAAAGACAATCACACCAACAACAAAAAAAAATAAATCGAACCTGATCAAATTAAAAAGCTTCTGCACAGCCAGGGAAACTATCATGAGAGCAAACAGCCAACCTGCAGAATGGGAGAAAATAATTGCATGCTACACATCCCATAAAGGGCTGATAACTAGAATCTTTATAGAATTCAGGAAAATCAGCAAGAAAAATAAAACAACCCTATCAAAAAGTGGACAAAGGACACGAACAGAATCTTTTCAAAAGAAGATAGACTAACGGCCAAGAAACATATGAAAAAATGATCAACATTTCTAATCATCAGGGAAATGCAAATCAAAACCACAATGAGATATCACTTAATTCCAGTGAAAATGGCCCTTACCAAAAAGTCCCAAAACAATAAATGTTGACATGGACACAGAGAGATAGAAACACTCATACACTGCTGGTGGGCCCGCAAACTAGTACAACCTCTGTGGAAAGTAATGTGGAGATACCTCAAAGAGATACAAGTAGAACTACCATTTGATTCAGCAATCCCATTACTGGGCATCTATGCAAAGGAAAAAAAAAAGGCATTCTATTAAAAAGACACCTGTTTATAGCAGCATAATTCACAATTGCAAAGGTGTGGAAACAACCCAAGTGCCCATCAATACATGAGTGGATTAATAAAATGTGGTATATGTATACCACAAAGTTCTACTCAGCTGCAAAAAAACAATGGTGATCTAGCACCTCTTATAGTATCCTGGATAGAGCTGAAGCCCATTCTCCTAAGTGAAGTATCACAAGAATGGAAAAACAAGCACCACATGTACTCACCATCAAATTGGTATTAACTGATCAATGCTTAAGTGCACATATAGTAGTAACATTCATCGGGTGTCAGGCAAGTAGGAAGGGGGAGGAGGGGATGGGTATATTCACAGGTAATGGGTGTGGTGCACACTGTCTGGAGGATGGACACGCTTGAAGCTCAGACTTGGGTGGGACAAAGGCAATATATGTAGAAAGGCCATCTCTCTTTTGTACTCTGAAGATCTTAGTCCCAGGTTTATTGGCACTTGCTCTAGTTCTATCTCTCATAAGCCTTAAAGATATTCAATGTTCACATGGAGATCCTTCTAACATCTTGACTTCTTGGTTTCTTAACCTTCCCAGTGATTATACCCTTTATCTTAACACTGTCATTTGTTCCTTATCTTTACTGATAACCAAATCACAATCAATTTCAAAGTCTTACATTCTTCCATGATAGGAAGCTCTTCATGGAAAGATCATTCTCTTTTGGAATATTTCTGAGAATTAAGAAATATATGTGCATACGTTTAAATTTACATAGTGATTTATGACTAACAAAACATATTCTCCTGCTCTGTGCCTTAGATCTTTCACTAGTCCAGTCTCTTTTGCAACTCTGATAACTAAGTAAGTTGAGGTTTTAGTTTATATCCTTGGGTTAGAATGATATTTATGACCTATAAAATCACTTGAATTTTGTCCATTGATTTTCTGGATATTCTATGTGAGTCACAAAACCAACTTTTTGCAAAAAAAAAATCATGCAAAAATTAGACTTCTGCCTATTTAATCAATGGGGTGAACCAAAGAAAGTAGAAGAGAAAAGGGGATTTTGAAAGGTGAGAAGATTTTTATTTGTAATAGGTGAGACATATGTTGCTAGAATTCAGGACAACTGGTGTGATAAATAGTTAATATTTTGCTGCTAAGCTTGTTACACTGTTTTGTAAACCTTAAGACATCACTCAAAATGTTCAACTTCTGTTCTACATCCTCAATGGCTTAGAGCCAGAAAAACCTCTTTAATTCACAGATTTAAGCCTTTAATAGATTCTCCATAAATTCTGGTTAGTTAGCTGATTTTTTTCAGGATTCAGCTATTTCGATAATAAATGTCAGAATAGGATGCTACATAAATTAATTCCTGCATAAGAAAAAAGTTTGATTTCTCCTGGCACAGAGATATCCTGAAACTCAAGAAAATATTGAAGCATATGTGTGCATTTTTTGAAAGCACAGTTAGTTGTTTTTTCAGTGCCATTCTGCCAGCAATTCATTCATTTACTCATTCATTCATTCAACAAGTTTATTTTATTTTTATTTCAGCATATTACAGGCATACAAATGTTTAGGTTACATATCCATTGATTTTTAAATTATTTTCTACTGGACACCACCCATAATGTAATCATTTTCTTAAGGAAATGTGGGTGTGACCACATCAATTTTTTCTATAATATCTGTCTTATCTGCTTCAATCGATAAACTTTTTTAAGAAATTTTTTGAGCTGTTTTGCCTGCATTTTCTCTGGGGCAATTAAACTATGAAGACAGTGAGTAAGTATACACATAGAGCTGAGTCTTATGGAAATCTCCAGGGCCAAGCGTTTATATGGCACTGTCTAAACCTTCAGCTGTGCCACTGCACTCTAGAAAGAAAACTTCACTTTATTTTACTAAAATTCTGATTATGGCCATTTCTGATTGATGACTGTAGGAACTTGTTTGCACATACTAGAAATGTAGGACTATCTATCAATAATGATGAAATTTTAGTAAGCTTCTACTTATACTTCTTAACTTCCTACTTTTCCATTTCTTAATTCAGGAAAGCCAAGTGCTCTCAGTAACTTTGCATGTAGTTATCATGCCTTAAGTTAGAAATTTTGATAGGGTCTATTTAACACCATTTTGCCTTTTGAGCTTGGTATTTTAACTAGTGAGACATTTTCTCCGTGAATCCTAGTGTGTAAGCTATGCAGACAAACCTTAGATCATTAGCCTAGCTAACTTAGTTGATTAGAAAACACAGTTCTAATGTGAATAAGGTCATTAGATCTCTCTGCAGCCAGTTATCTGTGTTCTAAGGGCACAGTCTACACTGAAACAATAGCAAGTGTTTCATCATGTCTACTTTTAACTTCAAGGTAAACCAGTTGAGAAAATGAGGAAAACAGAACTCAAACCTATCAGCATTAGTTAAAAAAAGGCAACTCAGTTCAAACATTCTTCTAACAATGAATGAGCGTATTATCTTCACATAGGTAAAAGAAATAGGCAATCATTGGTATCATAGCCTCTTGTAATTAGACCAATTAATTATTAATTGCTTCTGCTTGTGTGGTTGTATAATTATAAAAGTATCTTTGTGGCGAAGAGAGAGAGAAAAATGAGAAAGGCACTACATTAGTTAGGAAAAGGGATATTGTAAGGAGAACAAAAATTAGAAGTCTTGTCTAATTTTACAGAGGACTGCAAGCTGAAAAGACTGAGTAAGTGACTTCTCCACTATCACTGGGATTACAGGAAAAAAATAAGCAATTGTCTGTAATGCCTGGCTGGGCTTGGTACCCAGATTATGTGGTCAAATATTATTTTGGATGTTTCCGTGAAGGTATTTTAGATGAGATTAACATTTAAATTGGTGAACGTTGAGTAAAGCAGATTACCCTTTATATTAAGGGGGGCTTTATGCAATCAGTTGAAGGCTAGAATTTGAAAAAAAAAAAAAAAGACTGACCTACTCTGAGCAAGATTGAATTCTTCAGTAGAAGCCTTTGGATTTGAACTGCAATATCATCTCTTCTTGGGTTTCCAGGCTGAAAGCCTTTGTATATGAACCAGAAACTCATCCCCAGGTCTCCAGCCCTCCAGTCTGCTAGTCCACCCTGCAGATTTTGGACTTGTCAGTCTCCGTAATTGTGTGAGCCAATTCCTTAAAATAAATCTCTTTCTCTCTCTCTCTCTTTCTCTCCCCCTACCCTACACACATCTCTATTGTTTGGATGAGACTTTCAAAAATCACAACAAGCATTATACAAAGGAATGGAATTACCCTTTAAACCACTCTCCTGGGTTATGAACTAACTTGTTTCTTTTCTCTTACTGTGAGGTATTCAATTCAACAGTAAGATGGCTTAATTGTAAAGCCATTAATTTTCTAAGAACAAACAAATATTTTCTTTTTATTACACTGGACAATGGTCAGTGTCTTTTGCCTGTAATCAGGTGCCAAATCACATAAATATACATGGTTATTCATCCTTTCTGCCTATCTTTTATTCTTGTTGAATTGTTCTTCTTTTGAAACATATTTCAAGCTTCACCTTGGCCATGACATTTTCCTATTGACTATAGCTCATGTTGAACTTTCTCTTTTCAAAATCCTTTTTCACTTTAGCATTTTATTTCCCATTGTTTTCTAACTGTCTGAGCCACCCAATATAGTGTTTAACTTTATAAGTATTATTCTTTAATATGAAAAAGGGACAGAAAGGCTTAGAGATTATACCTCAACCGCTTTGTCCTGCAGGAATTAACTGTATGAGGGGCGGGTTTTGTAGGACTCTGAGGACAGTAGAAACTTAACCAACCTGAGCTCTTTTCCTAGAGAATTTAATTATAGTGTAAAACATGAGAAACCCAGAGATTAGTGGGGGTACTGCCATGTTCCCTATCCCAACAACCAGGAACACTGTGTCTTAGAATGGACGGCACCCAGGTTGAAGTAATTCCCCCAGGCCGGCTTCTAAGCAGGGTCTTGAATCTTGTACACGGAGGGAGGGACAAGAAAGCTGGAACATTGCCTTCTGTAGCAAGGAGATCTTAGAGAGCTGACAGGATAGAACACTGTCAAAATTAGTATGAGTATGACGTTTTTCAGTCAGTTTCTCAAAGGAGGGTAAAAACGAACGTTTTTAAGAGACTCATTAAGCCCTTGTCAGAGCAGACTGACAGGGCAATACTTTTCAAAGCTGGGCAGACAATTTTCAGTGTGGTATAGATAGAAGAATATGCAATCGTCTCCTGAGAGTCGAGTAGAAAGCCAGTGGGGAGCCCGCGACAGCATGTGGGTGGTGTTAGCGTGGCAGGTCACAGTGTGGAGGGTGGGAAGGAGGCAGTGGGAAAGTCTCCAGCTAGGGGCAGCGTTGAGCCACACCCATTAAGGTAGCAGCCATGTGGCCAGTAGGGAAGGATTCACCAGTACGGTGAATGATGAAACTATAAAAACTCAAATTGGGGAAAATATGATATAAAATCAGACAAAAGTGGGAGTGAGGGAGTGTTGATAAAATTTATAGGCCCTTCCCATGCAGCATGCAAAGAAAGAGCTCTTGGAGAGTTGAGACAGCCCAAGGAGTCCTGTGTAATAGTTTTCCCCCAGTCCCTAGTCTTTTCTGTTCTTAAAAAGACTCCTTCTCTGGGAGACAAAATTCTTTTAAGATCTAGCACTACCTTCCAGCTCTGTGATTCCAGATGTTTCAAGGGAAGTATTAGATGAAAGGCAGCAAACCCTTAATTTATCAGGTGCTTTCTTTTCTTACTTAAAAAAAAAAAAAAATACAACCTGCTTTCTTTGCTGCTCTCTGTCTCTCCTTGAGAATATGAGGCATGATTACTGAAGTGCTTCTGAAAGAATTCCATCGTCCTGCATTTAGAAATCCTGTGGGTGGAATTTAATAAGAGTTATGCAGAAGAAAGCTCACTTTTCAAAATGTGCCTTGTCTGCATGATGTTTGTGTAGATCACTTAGTATCAGTTATCCTATTACCCACAGCTGCTCACTGCACGCTATCTAAATGCCATGCCGGCATGCAATTCATCAAAACTTGCTTTCTGGTTTTGCTGTTTTTAGAATAATTTGCTCTAAAGTGACAAGTAAGTACCTCTGACAATGGTTCTGGCTCTTCATCAGTCTGTGATTGTGGGGCTCAGAATTGTGTCAGAAGGACAGCCATTGAATACACCTCACAGAGGGAAATGTGGTTACTCTTAAACATACTAACATGTTAAGTTTTGTCTAGAGACATCATCACGACTTTAATCAATTCCCTATTTCTCCTCTTCAAAACATACATTTGAGGTCACGAGATTTTTCAGAGAACTTAGATGTGTGAAATGATGATTTTTTCAAAAAAAGGCTAAAATACTCATTAAGTTTCTGGAGAGAGGAAAAAGATTAAGAAAAGTTCTAAAACAATTTTAAAGAGCATATAACACCTGAATCAGTATAATAAACAAAACATTTCTCATATTTAAAATCCTAAATAATATTGATTATAAATGTACAGATCTTTTTACATTCTTGAGACTGTGGCTTCCGTCTTGTTGGTACTCCTCCGCCCTGTCTCTCGCTCTGGTGAAGCCAGCGGCCGTGTTCTGAGCTCCCATATGGAGGGGTCCAGGTACTTAGGGAAGGACTGAAGTACTCAGTCCAAGATCCTGCAATGAACTGAATCCTATCAAAAACAGGGAATTTCCGAGCACATTCTGTCCCAGTGGAACTGTAAGATGACTGAGGCCCTAGCCTACACCTTGAAGACTTGTGAGATAACCTGAACTGGAAGACTAAACTAAGCTATATCAGATTCATGACCCACTGTAACGCTAAAATAATAAACATTTTTTCTTTTAAGCGTCCAGTTTTGGGGGCAATTTATTATACAGCAATAAATGACTTAGGCACACCCCATAAAATGCTCTTAATGGATATTAATTTCCTCCATTCCCCAATGATACTAATCATTTTGAGATTTAATCAGAAATTATCTTGCATTGTTTACTTAGTGTAATCATTTTCAAATGGTATTCTGTGGAGCCCTAAGGGATGTATGTGTATAAATATGTACTTTTTGTGTGTAGTGTGGATGTTTTTTTGAGGGGAAAGTTGAAATGAGGAGGTTAAGTGAGCAGGGCTCTGGTTCCATTTCCCTTACCTTAGCAAGAACAATTTCTTTCACCTGTTAGATAAATGTATTAGTATATGGCATGATGTTTAACTGAGGAAAGAAACACTTTTTAAAAGTTTATAAATTACTGACTTAAATGTTTCATGGAGTTATGGTTTGTCTACTGCTAAACTTAATACAACGTAAGCTTTTTAAGGATCAGGAGCTATTGGATACTTTTAGACAGTCTGGAATTTTCCTTCAGGTATCCAAAGCTAAAGTTTCCATCCCTAAACTTTTAAATTCTACTTTATAAAATATGCTCAGTCAAGTAAAATAAAATAAAATAGTCCGTAAGTCAGGCAACAGTATTACCTTTGTACAACTTGAGAATGTGATTAGCATGACAATAAATTTAAAGGACAAAATTGGTTCTATGCCTGAATGACCATTTAAACCATAAAATAATAGAATCTCAGAATTGAAAGAGATAATAAAGGTCATCATTACTTAAAATACCCACCTATGACTTAACCTCCCTAAAGTTCTTTATCAACTTGCTAGTCTATTCTTTGAGAAATTCTTGTAATAACAAACTAGAGCCATAAAAAGAAAGTTCACAAGTTGGGCTGAGGGTATTGTCTTTGGAAATCCTGAATTTTGACACCTACATCCTCAATAAAAACTCAGTAACCTTAATGTAACTGTTGAAGCTACTGCCTCTGGAAATAAAAGATTTTATATCAAAAATAGGGTACAAAACAATTAGTACATTAATTCATTCATTTATACTTTTATTTATTCTTCTCTACTGCTCAAATTTTCAAAAATGTTGTATACATTCACCTATTCTCTACTTCCTTTCATGCATTATTTAACACTCTGCTCTATGGCTTCCACTCACACCGCTCCACTAAAACTGCTCTCGCTAAGGCCAACCATAATTTTATATTATGATACTTATTCCACAAACTATAGAAGGCTAAATCATGAAGTTGTTGTACTTTATTAGATATTGAAGGTTAAGAAGAAATAAAAGATAATTCCTAAATGCTTAGTTTTAAATACCTGGTTACTAACTCTTCTTCTACTTTATTCCCAAGGAAATTTCTAGAATGTTTGCTTAGATTTTTCTCTTCTCCTTAATATCTCTAAGACCTTGTTGTGATAATTGGAGTAATTTGTAGAAAGAGAACAAAAAAAAAAAAAAAGAGAGAGAAGTTTGTCGAAGGAAGAGGAAAACTAGTAGAAGCATAAGGAAAGAGAGAGAGGGAAAATAAAAAAGGAAGTTTGGGCTTGAGTTATTAATAAAATAAAGAGTGACAAGAGAAAGATGTGGGCACAGCCATGGTGTGTGAAAGACTTGATTAGCAGTTGGAACAATGGAAGAGATGTTAATTGTTGTGTGTTATTAATTGGACCTTCTTTAATGTTCTAAAAGAAGCACCAAAAAAAAAAAAAGAAAGATGAGAATTACAAATTGCCTCATCAGACACACTGTACAGTTGACTCTTGAACAACAAGAGTTTGAACTGCACGGGTCCACTTACATGTAAATTTTTTTCAATAATTATATTGGAAACATTTTTGGAGATTTGAGACAATTCGAAAAAACTTGCAGATGAACCTCATAGCCTAGAAATATCAAAAAAAAATTAGGTATGTCATGAATGCATAAAATATATGTGGATTCTTACTAGTCTATTGTACCACTTAATACCTTAAAATATACACAAATCCATTATAAAAAGCTAAAACTGATCAACACTTAAACACACATTTATAGACCATCCATGGCATCGTTATCAGTCAGGAGCAACGTAAACAGTATTAAATCATAAATGCATAAAATTAACTGTAGTGCATACTGTGATAATTTATTAGCCACCTCCCATTGCTATTGCAGTGAATCCAAGTGTTGGGAATATTCACTTAAAACTTTCTGTGATGCTAAGCATCTCTATTTTGAGCAGTTTCTCTCTCCAGTAAATTGTGTATCACAATAAAAAGTTATCTCTCACAGTTCTTGCATATTTGCCATCATATTTAGTGCAATACTTGAGTAACACCATGAAACCCATACAAAGTGACACTAGTGATGCTGGAAGTGCTCCCAAGAGGCAGAGAAAAGTCATGACATTACAAAAAAAGTTGAATTGCTTGATACGTACTATAGATTGAGGTCTGCAACTGCATTTGCCCATCATTTCAAGATTAATGAATCCAGCATAAAGATCATTGTCAAAAATGAAGAGGAGATTGGTAAAGCTGTTGCTACGGCTGTGCTAGCAGGCACAAAAACCTTGGTGAGAGAGTCCTTTGTTATTGACTGCGTAAGTCTGCCTTATGTGTGCCTTCCTGAACTTGGAGTCTTGGTTTAAATTCCACACATTCATGTTTTTCTTACTGATTTTTTGTGAATAAATATTTCTTTACTGGCTGCTTGCCCTTATGATTATTTTCAGAGGCTTTAAATTTTTTTTTAATAATTTCACTGGAGAGTGGTCTGCAGAGCTCCTACACTGTCATTCCAGGACAGCCTGGCCTATTTGGCCTGTTAGGAGATCTGTGAGCTGTCTGCTGCTGCTGGGGCATTCGGGGCATGTGGCAGAATAGTCCAGAGATGTAAGGGGAAGACATAGAATGTATCCTTTCAACAATGAGTAGCAATTGAGAGCTTTTAGGAAGGGGAGAGAAAGGAATACAGTTGTATCACAGAATAGCATTTTTTTAAAAAAACAAATAAGCTGATGTGTTTTCTCAGTAGGCTTTAGCATCTGTTTGTGTCCCTGTACCTCTGCACTGAGCTCCACTGCTAAGCCACATCATGACTTAATGTGAAGAAAGGACACAAAAAGGAGAGACAAGAGATATTTTTGCTGCATTATATATTAGTGCTTTTACCTGAATGTTATACGCTTTGAAAAACACGAAAAATAACTGATTAAAAAAAAATTAAGGCGAAAACCCCATTAGCCAGCCAGATCTGGGAAATGCTGTGAAGTATATTTCTGTCTTGGATATTCACAATTCACATTAGCATTAAAAAATCCTCAAAAGTATTGAAATGAAGAAACTTGTGTAATTATCCTTATCCACAGTTTTCAAATTTTTTAAGCAATGGAGCTCTTTTTCATGTGTCAGCTATAAACCACCCTCAGTAGAGCTCTTTGATGAAACAGATTTTCAAAAGGTGAGTGCCAAATTTCTAACTCTTAAAATATTCCTGCTTCACTAAAAATAGATAAATATGCCTAATGTTAATTATAAGGGAAATAGTTCTACTCTTGAGAAAAATTAAAAAGTAATAAACCTTTAGGGCTGCCTATGAAAGAGGCAAAGAATAAAACTGTTTAGGATATTTATTTGAAATTATTTAATAGCATTAAGTTTTCAGAATTGGGTGATTAATTTTGTCTTTAAATGTGGTCCAGAATTATTCAGTAACTAGACAGTGAGGTGGGTGTTTAAGCGGAATCATTTCATGCAAAAAATGCAATGTCATTATGAAGTAATTAGGTGGATTTTATATGGTACAAAAGTCATCCTGAGCTTGTTTCCAAAAGAGGGATTTTTTTTAAGCCTTTGTAAAATACCAGTATTATTAGTATCAAAATACTCTTTCTTAAGGTAACAATTTTGAAAGGCAATGTGTACATTTTGCTCATTTCAAAATTAATACAGGAAATTTCTGTATCAAACTAAGAGCATATATATAAACAAACTCAACTCTCCTCCTTCCATACTTAGGGAAAACACATAAAGTATCAAAGTACAAAAAATACAGAAAAATACTATAAATAATGTAACACATCATTTGTCACAATTCTAAACCTCATGCTAAAAAAACACATTTAGCTAAGATAAAGTCCGAACTTGGAGAAGGGTCCTTCTAGAAATCAACATGTACAACTTAGACTGTAAGAAAACTGTGGATTTTTCCAAAATAAGAACTTTTAGCTACCCAGTGAGTAGAATGCTGAGATGAAGGGTCATGAACTGCCACAAGTGCAGCAGGAAATGTCACCGAAGATTCCAGTGTGATAGCCCAGAGCAGCAGGGAGGCTGAGAGCAAAGCACAATTCATGACCACATGTCATTCCTCCTGTCTATAACCCAGTCCCCTGTGAAGGGAGACTGTTGAATAAAAAGCTCAGCGAAGGAAAGACGATGGGAGATTGTGTGACTTAAAGCACTTTGAGCTACTACAACTTTTGAATGCCAAAAACTGAAGAAAAAGCTAACCACCAAACAAACAAACGATATAACAGAGTTCGCATGTATGTTCTGAGAAGAAGCTGTACAATGACCCAAATGACCCTTCTGTCTCCTACTCCTAAACCAGGTACTTCAGCAGCCAGTAGGTACCAAAGATGAGAAACATTTTTACTAGTATAAAAATAAGTCCAGCTGTCCTTCAAAGTTAGTATTAAGCTTAATGATCAAACTCTTGAAACATACCTATTAAAAACAGAAAACAGAACCCATAGCCATTATCTCTGCTGTTATTTAGTATTTTTCTCGGATGCAATAGAATAATTGAAGAGATAAAGGGTAAAGAGATATAGAAATGGAAAAGAAGAAAGTAAAATTGTATACCCGGAAAAGTCAAAAGAATAAACTGAAAAACACAATTAAAAATGATAAGAGAATCCAATGAGGTGGCTAGGTTAAAAAGTAACTTGCATAAATCAATACATTTTATATGTGTGAACAGTAAGAAATTAGAAACAATATTAGGGGGAAACTATGACATTAAAATACCATCAAAAAAGACAAATCTAGGAATAAACATAATAAGCAGTATAAGATCAATATGAGTAAAATGTTAAAATGCTGCACAAGCACATGAGAAGAAGACTTGAGCAGATGGAGAAACATATTATGTTATTGGAAAAGAACACTCAATGATCACAAAGATGCCAGTTTCCCCAAAGTAAACTGAAAGTATAAATTAATCCCATTAAAGTATCAGTAAGATTTTAAAACTATATATAAGTTAATTCTAATATTAATGTGAATAATAAAAATGTAAACAGTACCCAAGAAAACTCTGAGATTACATAATGGGGTGGGGCACCAGCCTCAGCAGAGATGAAACATGGTAAAGTTAATCAAAAGGGTGGTATTGGCACACAAATAGACAGAAAAATAAAGCAGAAGAAATAGCTATGAGAATGAAAAAAGAAACCATAGACTGGGAGAAAATATTTGCAAAGCACATATCTGATAAAGGATTTGTACACAGAATATACAAAGAAATCTCAAAACTCAACAAGAAACAAGCAACCAAATTAAAAAATGGGCAAAAGATTCGAACAGATGCTTCACCAGAAAAGATAGATGGATGGCAAATAAGCACATAAAAAGATGCACAATATTATTAGTCTTAAGGGAAATGCAAATTAATATAACAATGAGATACTGCTGCACCCCTACAGGAATGGCCAAAATTAAAGCCTGATACCAAGTCTTGGCAATAATGTGGAAAAACTAGAGGGTCATACACTGTCGGAAATGTTAAATGATATAACTACTTTCAAAAACAGTTTAGCAAATTTTTGAAAAGTTAAATGTGTACCTTTCATATGATTCCTCCATTCAACTCTTAGGTATTTACCCAATAGAAATGAAAGCATGTATCCATACAAGCCCTTGTGTATGAGTGTTCATCACAGCTTTATTTGTAATGGCCCAAAACTGGAAACAGTACAAAATCCCATTAACTGATGAATGGATAAACAAAGTATAAAGTGTCCATTAATTGGAACATAAGTTAGAAATGAAAAGAAGTAAACTTTCTATAAAACACCTGACCAATATTCTTCAAAACTCTAAAGGTCACGAAAATCAAGAAAAACCTGAGGATTATCGGAGATCAAAGAAAACTAATGAAACATGAAGACTAAATGTAATGAGGTTACCTAGATTGAATTCTGGCACATTAAAAAAATAAGTAAAAAAATGATGAATTCCAAATAAAATCTATAGTTTTAGCCATTAGTGTTGTAAGAGTGTTAATTTTTTAGTTTTGACTACTATACTACGGTTATGTATAATGTTAATATTCAGGTAAGCATTATAGGAGCTGGATGTACTATATTTGCAACTTCTGTATAAATATAAAGTTATTCTAAAACAAAAATTATTTTTTGAAGGAATTAACTATTGATACGTGTTCCAACATGGACGAACTTCAAAATTATTATTCAGAGTATATGAAGTCAAACAGAAACTAGTACATATTGTATGATTGCATTTATATAAAACTCAAAGAAATGCAAACTACTCTATATTGGCAGACAGAAGATCAATGGTTTCCTGGGGAAGGTAACAGGGAAACAGAGAAGGGAGGAATTGCAAAAGGTAGGAAGAAACTTTTGGGAATTATGAATATATTAATTATCTTGATTGTGATGATGGTTACATGTGTATGTGTATATGTCAAATCTTATCAAATTTCACTTTTTAAATATGCACATTTTATTATGTCAGTTATATTTTAATAAAGCTGTAGTTTTTTCCTCCCGTTGTCAAAAGACAGGTTTGGATTCAACATTCAAGGTTTCAAGCCAGGCTCACTTGGAATAAAGCTATTTTAAAATAGCTTATTTATATAGTTCTTTGTAGGCTATGGAAATTATAGACAACTCGATGTGAATTAAGCAACCAGAGCTAAAGAACCAAATTTAAAATAATAATAAACTCATTATAGAAAAGAATCCCATTTTAGAAACAAAAGTAAATGCTCAGGACTAAATATTGCTGGGCTGGAGATGCTCTGGCTTATAAATGAGAATATGTGGTATTTGGTTTTCTAATCCTGCATTATTTCACTTAGGATAATGGCCTTTAGTTCCATCCAAGTTGCTGAAAAATACATTATTTCATCCTTTTTATGCCTGAGTGGTATTCCATGATGTATATGTACCACATTTTCTTTATTGGCTCCTCAGTTGATGGGCACTTAGGTTGACTTCATATCCTTGCCATTGTGAATTGTGCTGTGATAAACATACAATTGCAGGCATCTTTTTGATATGACTTCTTTCCCGTTGGGTAGCAACTCAGTAATGGGATTGCCAGATGGAATGGTAGATCTACTTTTACTTCTTTGAGAAATCTCCATACTGTTTTCTATAGAGGCTGTACTAATTTACATTCCAACCAGCAGTGTATAATTGTTCCCTTTTCACTGCATCTGTGCCAACATGTATCGTTTTTGGGGGGGTTTTTTACTTTTTAGTAATAGCCATTTGAATTGGAGTAAGATGGTATTTCATTGTGGTTTTAATTTGCGTTTCCCTGATAATTAATGATATTGAGCATTTTTTCTTGTGTTTGGCATTTGTATATATTCTTTTGAAAGATATTTGTTCATTTTGTTTACCCACTTTTTAATGGGATTCCTTTTTTTTCTTGCTGATTTGTTTCAGTTCCTTGTAGATTCTGGATATTAGTCCTTTGTTGGATGTATGGTTTTTGAATATTTTTTCCATTCTGTAGGTTGCCTATTTACTCTATTGATTATTTATTTTGCTGTACAGAAGCATTTTAGTTTATTTAAGTCCCATTCATTTATTTTTGGTTTTGTTGCATTTGCTTTTGGGGTCTTAGTCACAAATTCTTTGCCTAGGCCAATGTCCAGAGAGTTTTTCCTAGGATTTATTTTAGAAATTTTATCGTTTCAGGTCTTACACTTAAGTCTTTGATCCATCTTGAGTTAATTTTTGTATATGGTAAGAGATAGGGATCAAGTTTCATTCTTCTGCATGTAGCTATCCAATTTTCCCAGCACCACTTATTGAATAGGGTGTCCTTTCCCCAGTGCATGTTTTTTGTCTGCTTTGTCAAAGATCAGTTGGTTGTAGGCATTTGGCTTTATTTCTGGGTTCTCTATTCTGTTCTATTGATCTATGTGTCTATTTTTATACCATTATCCTGTTCCAGTTACTATCACCTTATATTATTAATATAATTTGAATTATTGAATTGAATATATTGAATTACATATTAAAATTATAATATAATTTGAAGTCGGGTAATGTGCTGCCTCTAGATTTGTTCTTTTTGCCTCTATTGCCTCTAATTGATTATCTATATTATATACTATATATAATAAATTATATATAATATAATATTTGCCTCTATTGTTGCTTTTTATCTTAATGTTTTATTTTCTGCACCCATAGTTCCTAGACAGTGAGTTCCCTTCATATAAGTGTTTAATAAATATTTGTGGCATGAATTACTCTACTGTAACTAAAAGTATGATTCAAATGATCAGCATATGGTCCCACAGTCCCTTTCTTGCTGTTTTTACATTGTTCTTTGTTCAGCATCTGCAGCTGCTCTGCCTTCGGGGCCTTTTTCTATTTATGGCCTTGTCTCTTCAGCACTGATGTACTTGGATAAAAATGAAAGCATAATTGTAGATTTTTATCTTATATTCTTTAAAGGATTCTCTTCAGAATTTCTTTTGCATAACTTTTTGAAGAATGTGATAATTTTTAGACCCAAGCTGAAAACCACTTCTTCTCAAAGGATTGATTTAGTCTTATAATTTTTTCTAAAGAACCATTTTTATACAAATCATTTTAGAATGACAATATGGTTATCAATAACCTGAATAGGATATTTAATCATGAAAAAGAGGCATAATCAATTAACTACTCAGAAAATAAGTATTACTGTGTGCACAGTGTCATGTTAGGGACTAGGCTCCAGAACTGAAATCATGTACATGAAACAGTTACAGTAATATTTTAAATAATACAATTAAGTAATAGTTTGTGAGGTTGTCTTAGCTTGGAAACCAATCTTCAAGAAGGAAGACGTCAAGATGAAGAATTTAAGTGGTTGAGGAGGCGGCATCACAGAAAACAAACTGGCTCAATATTTGAAGAGGCTCCAAACTGAGTCATAATGTTTATAGAGCAGGTAGAAGGAGGATATTTCCAGATTGTCAACAGTGTGAAACAGCAAAGAGGTAGGAGGCTGATGTGGCACCGAGGAAGAGAGCAGGATGGCTTGGCTTAGATAGGGGGGCATTCTTGTGTGTAAGCATGGCAGCGTGGGGCTGGGAGTAAGTGGAACTGATAGATGGGGTGGGAACAAGGACTAAATGACCTTGAAAATCACACAGAGGAATGTGATCAATGGATTAAGTTACAAGACAGTCACTAAGTACTTAAGCAAAGCAGACTGAACAGTGTGCTTTCAAATGAGTCACCTCACCCTCTAATGGATTGAAAGTAGGGGAGACTTAAGGCTATTAGAAGGTAAGCCGAATCTGAAAGACACTTCAAAGGACTACACAGGACAGGGAAATAACAAGGAGGAATTTAAATTTTCTAGCCTGTGGGAAAGATGTTTCTATCCACAAAATAAATAATTAAAATAGAAAGCTAGGATTTTTTGGTTGTTGTTATAGTTGTTTTGGAAAGGGGAAAACACAAATTCAGTCACAGGAAAATTAACTTTGGCATTATGATAGAATAATGGGTACAAAAGCCAAGAAGTCAGTGAGAAATACAGTTAAAGATGGAAGTAATAGATCATATCTGGAGATTCAGATTTGGGAATTATGATCAGATGAGTGACAAACTATGCCTAACTCCATAAAAGTGAGTGAGAGATAAAAGAGCTTCTGTTCATTTTGAAACAGAACAATTGAAACATTAATTTCTGTAAACTGACTCACTGGTTGGTTCCCATCCTCAAACTCCCATCAGTAGATAGTCCTATGCACGAGAATATATTCTAAAAGTGGCAGCAAGTATTTAAAGCAGGTACTTGAGTGTCCAGAGTTGGGTGATCATGCATTTTCTAATTTTTATCTCTTTAAAATATCTTAGAAAAGGTGGACCCTACAGTCCACAGACATATAACTGTTAAAAAAAATCCAGGAAGATCTTACCACATAATGAAGTCAAAATCAGGTTTAACAATATCATGTCTCTCTAAAAAAGGGCTTAGCAGCATCCCAACAAGAGTCCAATCATTCTCCAAAGAAATACCTTTAATATTATCCTCCCCAAAACATTCTGAATATAAAGGCCCATTTCAAACTCCTTTATAATATTTCAAAAGCTGAAGGCAAAAATCAGACAATCCTACAAAAGTACCTTTGATTACATTAATGAAATGTAAAACAGATGTATATTATTATACTAACTTCCACAAGTCTTCAATGATCATGGCATTTGTTCTTTAAAAAACAGACCTGAAGCTTACCTTTTAGATTCACTCTAATATCTATGAACTATAATGTTTGAGGCAGAAAAAATTTCTATGGCATAAAAGCAATCTATCTTTCTGAACTTTTAACAAATAAAATTGAGAAATATTTAGTTTTGAAAGGGTTATAGCAATCATGTTTCACCAACTTTGAAAATAAGAATAAATGCCAATCATTTATTTTATTAAGCATGAAAGCCTCCGACTTCATTTCTGTGGTTATTCTACAACATCCCATCTGCCTCTCCATATTTGCTTCATTCTTTTCTCCTGATTACCAACCTTCAAGGCTTGGTAAGACCCCAAGTAGTCCATGAAGTTTTTTCTAAATATTTATACACTTGCATCCCATTACCTATTCTTCCTTTGAATCTGTACAACTTTCTTATCACTTAATTTTATTATAGTATCAATTAACATATCATACATATGTATATGTCACACCTCTACACATGTATGTGTTTGCATATACACATACACATTACGTAGAGTATATACACACACACATATATATACAGGCACATTTACATATAACTGTCATATAGATGTACACATATAGAGAGTTACCAATCATCACAGAAATGCAAATCAAAACCACATTTATTGAGGGGTTATTATGTGCAGGCATTAACATATATAGAATGTTTTTCAGTCCTCTCAATAACCCTACAAGTTGGTCATAAATACCATTTCCATTTACATTAGAGACAACTGAGATTTTAAGAAGCTAAGTGAGTTTCACTCAATTTCACAACTAGTACTAAGTAGTGAAGTTAGAATTAAAATTCAGACTATCTGAATCTAATGCTTGAACTTGTAGTCACCATAGAGTCCTTGAGGACACTGAAACTGATATATAAGTGCCCAGTAAGTAAAATTTGAATACATGAATAAATAACTTTGAACAAAGGATTTAGTGAACTAAGTTCTAGTCTACAGATGTTTAAAAAAACATAAAATCTCAGAATAGATCCCTGTGTTTGCTTAGATACATGCAAATTGAATTATCTAGGTGACAGCATGTTAATTTTAATATTGCCTTTTGAGTTCCAACTTGTCAGCCTCTATGTCAAACTTGGCCTCAAAATAGCATTTGCAGATTATCACTGCAACAGGCAGCTAGGGTCTGTCACTTGAATGCAGGTAACTAAATTATCAATTGATTGGCAAGGTGAAAACAACTACTATTCATTCCATTTAGATTTTTCATCATGTAGAAAATAATTTTTGCAAGCATAAATCAGAGTACCCTGTGGGGCAAAATAAGTGGATATTAGAAAGAGCCTAAGTAAACAATATTATTCAGAGGGCAAAAGACTTACCCCTAGTTAATGCAGAGAATTCTGGGGCATTTACTAGGCCCTGGGGAGGAAAATCATAGTGGTAGAAGAGAAAAAAGACCTTTCGGTCTCATTTAAAACCAGAAAGGAAATCACTGGCATCGTTTTAAATGCTTAAATACAGTACTGATAGAACTGATAGAGAAGCAGTGTTTTCCATTCAGAGCAGCACAAAGTTTACATTTTTCTCAAGTTCATCTGACTCTATTATTTTCTCTTTCCCTGACATCTTTGCTTCCTATACCTCCTGGCCCTCCTTCCTCTGCCCTGTACACCCTGTCTCTCTTCATTGTCATGCCATTTACAAAATTATTATATATATTTTTCTCACTTCATCCTCATAGGCTCTCAGGTGAAATCCACTATGAGCCCAAAAAACCAACACATTATACAAATAGTCTCAAACAATATATGCACAGTAAGAATCTGTCCATTTAATAACACTTTTATGACCTCTCTTTAACAGTGGTTAGGGCATTTACATGTTTTGTAGTTTCCTTTACACTCAGGGCTTCCTGTATGCTATCAGTCATAAATGCACTACCCCAATCCCCACTCAGAATGGAGTCATTCATTTACTTAGGCTCAGAGAGTGTTGTTTGCTGATGTTCCTTCTCAGACATTGCCCTTGGCCAAAGGGAGCTGTCCTGCCCAAGTTATGCCTGCTTGCTGGCCGTTCCCATGCAGTGACTAGTTGAGATGGGTACAAAAGCCTGGATTTCTTGTCTGAATTCAAACACCTCTCAGAAGCCATCAAGGTTTCAGCACTCCCCTGCGAAGTGATGACTGTTGTAAGTGCATCCCGGTCTTGTGCTGAATTACAGGTGCTGTCCTTGAAATCATTCACCAGTGGATGTCCTGCATGCAAATCTTCATCTCAGAGCCTATTTCCCAGAAAAACCAACTTAAAACACTGAGCATTTGCTACCATGAAAAAAAAATACATTCCTTTGAAATAATCCTTTTGTTTTCATAGTTCTCATTCTCCTTCTGCAGGCTTTTCCTCACAGGCTTACTTTGTGTATACTCAATGAGCATTATCTCTTATGTGGACCAAACAGTGACCAACATTTTCACTCTCCTTTAGTCTCACTATAAGAGAATTAAATCTCAAACTTCTTCCTCTCCCAAACCAGCATACACACTTCCATAACCCTGCCACCAAATCCCAAACTCGTATCAGCTGTCTCGGTAAATTTAGAACTTTACAAGTTTCCCATGATATTTAAAAATTTGGAAACACCTAAAAGATCCAATTCAAGCCACTCTAAGGAGGTCAAGCTCTAACTAGACCAAATTTCTTATGTCATGCATGTGGTATGACAAGGCATCCCAGAATGTTCTCCTGTGAGACTATATAATTGCTCATGTGACAGCTTTCATTTAGCCAGTGGGCAAAGCTCCTTCCACCTACATTAAAATGGAGTTTCCCATGAAAGATCTGGACATTCAAAATCTCAGTCATCCTAAAAAGGTACAGATCTTAGGATTTCAAATAAGGAATTTTGGTAGGGGCAAGCTTAAAAATGTGAAAGGGACTTTTTCTCTTTAGGTCTCAGGTTTTTAGCCTGAAATTCAAGTAGTCTACACATTTAAGTGTGTTCTTAAGGCTTGAAATGTCTGTCCCAAGAAAACAGCCCAGCAAATACATGGGGAGGTATTCCACGTAGGAGGTAACCACGAGGCTGAGACGAGAGGCTAAGACCCAGTTATGCTGTGGGAAATGCAGGGAAGGATCTGTATCTACCCTTAAGCCAAAATGGTATAGGGAAGGGCAGTATCCCCAGGGTCAGTTTTGGAGAGCAGTAGCCTGAGGAAAGTCCAGAGTCCCAGAACTGCAGGAGAGAATGAGCCAGTGTTTCATGAAGGGAATGAGAAGCAATGGTTTGGAGATTTGCAGCAACAGGATGGAGGGCTGTGGTGGAACTGAGATCAGCAATCTGGCGCCAGGCAATGTCAGCAGCATGATCTACAGCTCAGACTGACGTGGGACCTTCTGATATTCTCCTTTGAAATGTGTGAGAGATACTATAGGGAAGAGGGCCCTTGGAGAAGATGCTGAATGTCTCTCATCAGGCACATAAGAGCCACACAATCAGTAGACGAGAAGTTCAACTGCTAAGGTGACCTTCACTTGTACTCCCAGGGTGGCAAAGTCCAGGGCACACACATTGCTCACGTGCCTTCCAAACCAGTGCAGTTCTATTAATTTTTCTTATTTGTATTATTTGACGCAGGATGTCACAGTCAGGCAGGCAACATAAAATCATCTATTGATTCACTCCTTGGGCATTTACCTACACCACACAGAAAAGAACAAATAGTATGGACGATAAAGGATATGTCATGAAATATGGAGGAAAAGAGAAGCAATCTGGGATTTGTATGTACTATGGACACTCAGGAGTCACAGTTTTGTGGCTCAGAGTAGCAGCTTATAATAGTCAGGCACTTTTCACTACAATGAGTTGTCCTCATTGTCAACCCAACAGCCAGGCCATAGGGAATTCCTACCCTCCCATCGGCCTCTGTTCTTGACATGTCAAAAGTCACCCAAAACATGGAAGTCAAGGAGTACCAAATATCTTGCTTCGTGGACCAGTGAAATATAGTGTTGTCAATTTTTTTCCAGTAAAGAGGACAAGAGAAAAACCTACCGTGTAGTTGCACAATTATTTCATAAGAGATACTTTAATATCAGAAAAATGGAAAGGAATTCATCTCAGAGAAAGGGCTATCTTTTAAGCAGGGAATTTAATATATTTCTAAATGATTTATTTTTTTCTACTTATTTAAATTTTCATTTAGCCTTAGACTGATAAAAACTCTGTTGTGAGTTAATATCATTTTTTAGATAGTTTTAAGGAAGCACCACTCTAAACGATGTGGGTTCAAATCACAGCAGGCAGAGAATAATGTTCCCCCACATTATCTGTTAATTTTATGTGTTACTTCTTACAAAGGAGTGCTTTGAAATATACTGTCTTAACTCACAGTAAAATATCTGCAATGGTAGCCGTTTTAGGCAGTCCATCAGGGACCGTATTTTGTCTTATTAATTCAATCTACAAATGTATGTTCCAGTCACTGTGCTCTAAACCAAGGACCTTTTAGTGTACATGCTGATTTCTGTCTATAGAGAAGGCAAGTCCTGCCAAAATTGCCCCTGGGAGCCACTTAAGGCCAAAACTAGCTTGGTTTATGTTTCTACTCAGAAAGCATGACTAAAATATTCTCACTAGAGGGCCTCAATTTTTTATTTTTTATTTTTCAGGGGGAAAATGATGGACTAGAACTGGATTACTTCCAAGGCCTGTTGCAATTCTTAAATGTTATGGTTCTGCAAACACACAAGCATCAGAACTTGATGATATTTATGATCATTGCTGGATTTGTCTCAGTACGCACAGCAGTATAGCAGCCAAGTTTAAAATCCCTTCATTAATTAATTTTTCCAACACCAGAATATGTAACTAGGATCGCAGGGAAAACAAATTGTTAAGGCAGGAAATTTAAAGCCATAAGAAATTTTGAAGATTGAAGACCATGTGAATCCTACCATGGTGTTTTGGGTGGGAAGTATCTAGAAATTGCCCCCTCCCGTTTTATTTTTCCTTCAAATTAGGGAGTCCCATTTTTCTGTTTTGCCTGGCTTCCTTTGTTAAAATGGGTGGCCTCCTGCCTTTAGTTGTGTTTTCTGTTTGTAGAAAAGCTTTAAACCTCTTGCCAAAAAAGGGCACACTAATAAACACTATGTATTCATAAAGAAGCATAAATATACTTCATAACAGAAAGAGAAGAAAAGGCTTATTCTCCATTCGGAACACAGGGCATTGTCTTTTTCGTCAAGCTTTACTCTCTAGCCCAGGAGGCACCATTAGAGCACTTTTTCTTTCTTCCCAGTAAAGCCACTGAGACCGCAGTGGCAAATGTCAGTGTCTCGCAATTGTGGTGCATTAGGGAAATGGAAGGTGTCCCTCATCCCTCATGTTGCTTTCACCTTTACTACAGCTTACAATTAAGCACGGGGATAAAAGCAGCTCCAAGATGAATTCCATTGTCCTCTTTCGCCCTTTCTTGTGGCTATATTGTGGAAAAATAAAAACATTTCTTCCAGTTTAATATAGGCCAAAGTCTGGTGAACTAGAAATAGAGAGAGAACATATTAATACATGGAAGACCTTATCTGTAGGGTGGGCTGTTCCTATCTGACACATTATATTTTCCACATAACTACATGTAGGGTGAAAATTACAGTCCTCTTCTGTAGCAAGCCCGGGAGCAATAGGACAAAAAATGCCTCAGCAGTGTTTTTGGATAGAGAGGCAGTGAAAAGGAAATGGGGCACCTTTTAAAATACATAAATTCTTAATAGAAAAAAAAAACTCTGGAATGTCAATGTAGGACTGAATACAGAAAATAACACTTGTCTCTTATCTGTTTATTTGTTTATAGAAAACCCATAGTAGTATTGTTTATATTAAATGTCAAAACCCCTTAGCAAAGATGCTTTGTACAGTCCTTAAACCAAATGACTTACCCAAATAGGAAAAGGCCTAATCAAATGTTTAAACAACGTTGCTAAACTTCAGAAAGATGGATCCTCTAGCACACAGAACACATTCCATTCCTAATGAATCATGGATATTATATTTGTTAAGTTCTGTTATTTTAAATTACCATTGTGACTTTTCTTCTGTTGTTGAGCCATAGGCAGTACAGCAGGTACTTACATGAAAACTTTAGAGGGATATGTTGAAGTGTATTCAAAAATTATGACCTGCAAAAGATGACAATGTCACAGTACTATGAGTTTCTGGGGAGTTCTCTACCATTTTTTAAAAAGTATGCCAAAAGTTACTACCTGAACTGACAATACTCAGCCAAAAAAGAAATCCAAGCTCATAGAACAGTCACATTCTGCAGAAATGTCAGTACTAAGAGCTAGAACATTTCTTGAATTTTCTCTATTATGTCCAACAGGGGATTAATACTTAAAGCATCACCACCAAAAATAAAAAAAGTCATTCTGATACATAGTCAAATCTGTAGGTATTATATTTAGAAACTAGGCATTTAGATGCATAAGGTGTGGATGGAACATATCTTAGATATTGACTTTATAACTACTAGTTTACAAGATGATAATTCCCTGCATAATAAAATTGCTAGTCTTTGTGATTTAAGAAGTAAAGTGGCCACCATTTTGATAGGTAATATTACATACATCTCACAGTACATTTTTAAAACAATATAATTATATCCACATTGCCAAAGCAGTGATGCATTGGGAAGCCTTGTCATTTTCCTTCCAGAGAAAAAGAGTGTGAGCCTTTCTCCTTATTTATAATCACCCTGGCTTCCTCAGATACATTCAAATTCCACCAGTCTTATTGCCTTACATTGCTTTTTGAATGAAACCATTATGAAGCAATTAATGAGGGATTTTTCTTTTTAAACACTTTCATAACAAACTAAGATCAGTGCTCAGTTTCTTCTTGCTTTATTTGTTCTCAAGCTCCACCACACCTTGAATATATTTAAATCATTTCTGCTGAAATCTATCTCTGGTGTCTATAACACAAGTAAAGTGAGATTCATGAAGTTAACTGACAGGTAAATGCATATCATCTCAAATTTCTAACTATGTTTCTTTTTGAAATATGAGAAAATTGTCTAGAATTTAATATGGTTTAGTCATGCTGAACTTGCACACTTTCCACAGTTCATAGTCCTTTCAATTTGGCACCAGAGTAACAACTAGCTTAATAACTTATAATTTATCACTTCTGATATGTGTATGGCAATGGAAACCTCTGGAATACTGAAATCAACTGGGTAGCTTTTAATGTAGAAATATTGGGACCACCTCAGACTAATTAAATCAGAATATTTGATGGGGAAGAATCCAAGGTATTAGTACTTTTAGAAATTTTCCCAGGTGACATAAATGTGCAATTGGGGTTATTTCATACAGCAATGATTCCTACTTTTAAGAAGGGAGATAATGTATGTTGATGTGGTTATTATCATTTATCTAGAGAGTCATATTTAGTATATTTTTAAAAATGTTTTCTCAATATGACAGCAGGGATCAACTGTTCCAATGTATCTATGAAGCACTATGTTTATTCACTATTTAAAGACAAGAAGGCAAACTTCTAAAGGTAGAGGTACAAAATGCATGTTTATCTTGTCAGGTGGTGAGCCTCCTCCTTCACCAGAGTACCATTCACCAGACCACATGTGCTAATGGAATCCCAAATAGATATTGTGGTAGGCAGAATAGTGGCTCCATAAAGATGTCCATGTCCTAATCACCCAAATCTGTGGATATGTTACATACATGGTGTCAACAGAAAAAAAAAAAAAAACAGCCAAACTCTGTAAAATAATTTTAAAGAGATTTACCCGGAGCCAAATTTGAGGATCATGACCCGGAGCCACACCCAAGAAGGCTTGAGCAAGTGGACTCGCTGTGGCTGGGTTACAGTTTGGTTTTATACATTTCAGGGAGACAGGGGTTACAGGTATAATCATAAATCAATATGTGGGAGGCATACATTGGTTTGGCCCAAAAAGGTGGGCCATTTGGAAGCAGGGGCTTACAGGTTATAGGTGGGTTTAGCCAAAGATTCTTTGGCTTGTAATTGGTTAAAGACATGAAGCTTTGTCTAAAGGCTTGGAATGTTTTAACATAGGAGCTGTTTATCAGAGATAAACCACCAGACATATACTTGTTGTGTAAATTGAGAACCTGTAGGTTTATCTTGCATACCCTTAGGCCTGTTAATGGGTTACAAAGGATGTCCCCAAGAAGGGAGGGGGCCATGATAAGGCATGTCTGACCTCCTTCCTCCTGGCAAGCAATTTAGTTTTAGGATATTACTTTGGCCACAAGGAGGTCCATTTAGTCAGCCGGTGTGGGGGTGAGCCTTAAAATTTTATTTTAGTTCACAATGGCAAAGGGGAGTTTGCTGACATTATTAAGTTAAGAATCTCAAGAAGAGAAGTTTACCTTAGATTATCTAGATAGCCCCAATGTAATCACAAGGGTTCTTATCAATGGAAGAAAGAAGTCAGAATCAGAGAGATGTGAAGATGTTACACTGCTGGCTTTGAAGATGGAGGAAGGAGCCATGTGCCAAGGAATGCAGGCAGCCTCTAGAAGCTAGAAAAGACAAGGAAATGGATTCTTTTCTTGAGCTTCTACAAGAAATGCAGCCCTGCTGACAGTTGATTTTATAACTGCTAACATATAAAACTGTAAAGTAATAAATCTGCACTGTTTGAAGCCCCTAAGTTTGTAGTAATTTGTTATAGCAGCAATAAGAAACTAATACAGACATGTTGAATTACCTCTAACATTGAAGATACCTCCAACCTGAATATATCTTCCACTTTAGCTCTAGCACTCACTCACTTATTTATTAAAAAATGGAATTAGGCATTAAGAACACGGATATAAAAACATAGCTTTTCCCCTCAAGGACTGCACAGTTAAGTAGGGGTATAAAAGCCAGTGTAAAACAGTATAGGAAAGGACAGGAAAGTTTGCAGAGTATACTATGGAGTGAGTGCCTTGTCCAGGCTATTGCAGTTGCAAAAATTTGCTTCAGGAAATGATACTTGACCTGCTTCTTGAAGCATAAGCAGTGGAAACATTAAGGGGAAATCAATGAGGTATAAAAGTTGGAATGTTGTAGGTAAAAAGTATAGGTAAATGGTATAAGTAAAGAATTATGTATAGGTAAAAGGTAAAAATGAGCAGCATATGTGGCTAGAGCTCAGATACAAATTAGGCAGTGTGGAAATACGAGACACCCAAGCTACACATACAACTCAGACATCATTTAGCAACACCAGAAAGGTATGGAGCACATGCATTTTGCTTAAAGAGTGACTCATCCCCAAATACAAAGGCGTTCTGGTAACACCCTAATGTAATCATACCTAAGTACTTTGATACTGATGCAAATTAAGCTTCCTGTAGGTCTACTTTCCCAGCTTTCCAGGCATGTTCAGATAAAGCTCACTCTAAATTACACCCAACCTGAGAAAGCTGAAAAACGGCTGCCTCATTATATAAGCCTCCAGTCTGGTCTCACCTATTGTTCTATGATGATATGAAGACTGAATGTGTTGTGAATCATTTAGGCCAAAGTGGAAAAATTCCCCTACCCCTGCTACATCCATGCCAGAGAAATAATAATGGGAGTAAATGTTAAGGACAGAATTTGGCAAATACATATAATCAATTCAATATTTTAAATAAGAAGAGAAAGAAGATTCAGATTGTGTGTGCATGTGTGTGTGTGTGTGTGTGTGTGTGTGTTTTCTTGCTCCCACCTCTTCTAAGTAGGTAAAACCCTCTTTGGAATGCACTCCCATATTGTCTTCCTGTTTTTCCTTTCCTCCATCTGACCTGTCTCCTGCCTCTAGACCCAGCTTTCCTAGTGACCGTCACACATGCTGCTGGAATAGGAGTTACAAATGGCTCCCAGCAGTGCACACCAGTCTCAGTCTGAAACCCCGAAAGTGGTTATTTATATGACCATTATCAACATCTCTCATGTTACTTTATTTCATTATTACTTCTGTGTTTTTTACACAACCCCCCTGAGGCACTATAAACAATTTGAAAGGAAAACAAAAGTTCTACACGTTTACCCTGCCACATTCAGTGATTATGATACATGTTTAGTAAGTGCTCATTGAAGACTTTTTCATGTAGCAAACTCAAAGTCCTCAGAGGTTGAAGTTTGGATCATTTTTGGTGATGGGGTATTAAACACAAAAGGGAATTTCGACCTCCCTTCAGCAAATTAAGATGCTAGTCAATCATGAGTTCTGTGCTTTTTCTTTTAGCAAGTCATCTTTGTAGCATTCAGACTTCTAAGACAAAAATGCATTTGGTACCTGATGCCTTTGTAGTAAAGACTCTAATCACAGCTTCGTCCTGGAAAAAGAATTTTAAACAGACTTGTCCATCCTGCATGAGTCCAATTTTCCCGATTCTAAGGTATTATGATTCAGCAAAATCTTCCCACTGCATGGCTGCTATCCTGACATAGCCAAAGATTTCTCAGAGGGAATATATGAAACAGTCAAGTCACTATCAATGGGGCTCATAATTTTCTTATTACCTCCTCACTTGGTTATGATGGCACTTAAGAGGCTAAGGGAATTAGAAAGTGCAGGCAACCAGAGACTGCTACTTACAGATTCCAAGTTATTAACTCAGGATTTTAGATCCCCACAATAATTTAGAAATCATTTAGCACCAGTTATTCATTTTATGGATGATGAAACCAAAACTTAATGAGGTTAACTGACTTGCCCAGGTGCACATGCTTTGTAGTTGCAGAACCAGGACTAAATGCTGGGTTTCCTGATACCTCTCAAGAAATGTGCCACTTCACCTAAAGTACATATTTAAAGGCTGTTTAAAGTTGCTGATTTCAAATTGGTGAGTTGACTATGGGTGGTTCTTTTTAGTGTCAACCTGGCTGTTCCAGTTACCTATTTACTACTGTGTAGTAAACTACTCCAAAACTTAGTGTAATTGCTCAATTCTTCATCACCCACAGTTCTGCAGATTGTGTTGAAGTTCAGCTTGGGGTCCCTCACAGAGTTGCAGCCATAGAGCAGCTGAGGCTGGAGTCCTCAGAAAGCTTCTTCATTCGCGTCTGGTACCTGGGCTTGCGTAGATGAACAGCTACAAGGTGGTCAGGTATCTGCTTCTCCTCCTGTGGTTACCTTGGGCTTTGTCACAGCATGGAGCCTTAGGCTTGAACTACTTACATGGAGGTCTGGTTCCTTCAGAATAAGTGTTCCAAAAGACCCAGGTAAAAGCTACAAGTCATTTTCTAGCCTTGACTCAGAAGTCTTAGAATACTATTTCCTCTTACATTTCCTATGGTGTACATATACCACATTTTATTAATCCACTCATGTATTGATGGGCACTTGGGTTGTTTCCACATCTTTGCGATTGTGAATTGAGACTGATTCTTAAAAGTAGTTCCTAGGCTATTAACCTGGTGAGGACTTTGTTTTGTTTAATCATGTAACGTTAGTGTTTCAAGTATTTGTGAGTGATTATATCAAAAGTAGTTAGAAAACATTTGTTCTCTTAAAAATTCTTGTGGTCTTCCTCCATCATTAATTTGCCAAACAGATATTCTATATAAAACAAAACTAATTTACTCAGGGTTTTCCTACCAGTGATAAATTAAATCAAAGAATCTCTTTGTGTGGAATTTCAATTCCAAAAAAATAACCATGTATCGAATATATTAATGGACTCTATTTAATGATACCAGGAAAACAATTCTTTAGCCTCTGAAGGCACAGTGAGAAGAGTGCCTGTACCATATTTCATCATCTGAAAGTACATATTAGCACACCTCATACACAGAGGCCTGTGCCACAAAAATTGTCATAATGGAAAATACAAATTAAATGTCAGTAACTTCCCACTTGTTCTATCTTGCCCTGGTCCTGATATGTACGAGATCAGAGACCATGTCTTGAGAGTATCATCATTTTTAATTCAGAAGAAAATCCAACCTACTGCCAGAGAAAACTTCTGTTTAGCCAGCTAAACAGAGCTAAAAAAACTTATTTTTATTTAAAGACTGAGCATCCTTTTATTTTAATTTCTAGAAGCTACTACTAGTTATGTTACAGGAATAAGACCTACTAAAAAGGATGAAGCTTAAAAGAAGTATGTTACTACCTGGGAGACACAAGTTGCTCTGGTCTCCCAAAGAAGAAAACCTCCTACAGAGAAAATGGCATTTTCAGGAAAAAGCTTGAGATTTTCAAGATCTTGTACTATGCTTGTTTTATTTCCTCCCAGGATTCTCAGTACACAAGATGATCTCAATGACAAGAAAGGCAACCCCTGACACTGGCTTCTTCACTTAGTACCAAATGTGCTAAGGAAAGGAGCAGAGACTGATTTAATTATTCTTTCCTCTTTTGTACAGATACCTTCTCATTCTTTCTCAGAAAAAACTGAGATACAAAGAGCCTCAATACATTGCTCCCTTCTTGGTAATTATTTTTCTTCCTTAGAGACTTTTCATACCTACTTAAATTAGTCTAATGAATAGACTACTATACACGATTTGGGGAATGGAAGTGAGATATGAAAAGCAGGAAAGATGGACATGTGGGTGTCCATTTCCTGGTAATTCTGCCCATACCAACAGTCAGGTTTTATCACTAATAAACAACAATGTGACAGATTTCAAAACCCAACTTGAATTGGGAAAAATTCTAAAAAGTATACAAATAAACATTGAAGTTTCTTAATTAGAGATGGGACTATTTCATGAAAAGGTTAATGTGTTGTTTTGCTTACAAAGCAATTGTTTTGGGGAAGTTTATGAATTGCTCAAAGTCAAGAATTATCAAAACTTGAAACAAATAAATTTTGTTGGTTAAATGTAAGAGAGAATAAAAGACATCATATATTTTTCCTTGGAAAGGCAATGGAACACTTGTTTTACTTACAGAAATTAAAGATCTCATTCACATAAGAGTGACTCTATTCAACAAAGGAGACTAGATTAATGAGAATGAATGAGTGAAACTCCACAGGGTGACTCAAACGGACTCACATATTAAAATATTGCTGAAAGACCACAACCTAAAGAGAGAAACATTATAGGCACATCCAGACCTTTTTACCCAGAGTTTTGAACTTCGTCCATGCTTGCTCTTCAATGTCTCTGATCTCGGGGCTGTCATGGTCTATAACCACAGTGGTCTCCAGGTTTGTAAAGAGCACCCTGTGGTCACTCCAAAATGTATCCCCACTTCTTGCCTTTCAATTCAAATCCCAAATACTTGATTTCAGCTGCTAAATAACTTTTACATCTATCTACTTGTTTCTATTTTCTATGTCTCTAGATGAGTTAAAGACAGGATCATCTTTCATATGTATTTCTGTAATTATCTCCCCATATCCTTCAAACTTGTCCCCTTCCTATAGAGTACTAATCAGTAGATTTTTATAAGATGTAAACCAGGACATAGCACACCACTGCTTGAAAAACTCCTTTAGTAGTTCCTTATTGACTTTAGGATAAATTCCAAATTCCTAAGGTGATTTGCAAGGCCCTGTATGATCTAAATTCTTCCTGATCCTCCAGCTTATCTTTTACCCACTCTAGATCCAATGACGTTGAAGAATTTCATTAGGCTTCTCACTTCTGCGCCTTTGCATAGGAAATTTCTTCTTGTAACTCTTTCCTCTTCTAACACATAATGTTATTCATTCTTCAACTTCCATTTTATTATCAGTTCTAACAGGAGTAATGATGATGGTTATCATTTATTAAACACTTCTCTGTGCGTGGCACTACACATAATTATTTTTCTTTGCACAGCAAATCCATGAGGAGGTATATAAAGAGATAATTTAAAGATAAGGAAACTGAGGGTAAATAATGTGGAGTAAGTTATTAACCATAAATCCTTTGCCTCCTAGTCATCATCTTTCTGGCCCGCCAGAACCTGCGTTGCTGGTTCTCTGTCCTTTTGCTTCCACAGCATCTGGTACATGCTCCAGTTGTGGCACTTTTCAAGCCACTGTCTCCTCATTCCTATCTGCTATTTGTTCTCTGTTTCCCTTGCTAGCATTTCCTTACATTCAAGATGCAAATCTTATTCCATCTTATACTTCCCACTGCCAGCACCCATCACAGTGGCTGACTCAGAAAATATATATTTATTGCCCTGATAAAATAATAAATGCTCTTTTCTCTGAAGTTTGTTCAGATTGTCAGAAGGAAGAAAGTGTTAGATTTTACTATTTATTAACCTTTACTTCTCCCCTCTACCCCAAGATTCCAAGGCTTTGCAGAAGGAAATTTCGTCACAAAAGTGTTGAGGACGCCCTGGTCTTTACTTCGCTCTTTAACTTAAAAAGATTAAAAACTGAATTTGATCTAGAATGATCCCTAGTGCACAAAATGAGGGACACACTAAAACTAAGCTGCTGTTTCGAGAGTTGTTTAAATTACAAAATAGCTGAATTCTACATAAGCTATGCTTATAAAACAAAAGCTCCTTGTTCTTTTTTATGCCACTAGCAACTCTTGCATTATTTAGTGAAAAAGTATCTGCTTACCACCTTGAGCCAAGTAGCTCACACTCATTGAGCAAAACCAGAAAAGTCAAGGAATTATTTTTCATCCATAATCTCAGCATATATTATAATAAAAAGAGACCTACACAACCTGATCATATAACAGAAGACCAGATATCTGTTCATAGTATTGCAAATTTTTCATTGTTTAATTTTAGGAATCTGAGCCAGTTATTCCTTGGTTCTTTTTTAAAATATAGAATGTGATATATTTTCCTGTTTTGCCTTTGATGGTATTGAGATTATAAATAAAATAATAGATTGGAAGTACTTTTAAAATTGTATAACATTTATAAGGAGCTGTAAATATTATCTCAGTGCCAGTACTATTTTTATGCTAATATGGTTAGTTTATTTAGGTAGAATCATAAAGAATGTGCCACATTTTATATTATCAAGGGTCGGTTAATAATTCATTGCTTATTTTTTCTACATACTGAGTGTTGTAGGCAAAAGATCTCACTGATTTGTAACTCAAATACAGAAAAAATTTAAGAATGGTTCAAAATATTTAAATGTAAATACTCACAAAATAAATCATTTAAAATAAAAGGCTAATTTTACATTCAGTAAATGCAAACAAACTTTCTTTTCTGAAATATCCTTTTTTTGTTTGTTATTAAAAATAAATAAATAAATAATTTCCATATTAAAAAAAATGTATATATTACTTAGGTCAATATTTATACTGCTTAAGTACAATTTTCCAAATAGTAAGCAATGACTCTCATACAAGCACAAACTGAGACCAGGTGTGGTGGCTCATGCCTGTAATTCCAGCACTTTAGGGGACCAAAGCAGGAGGACTGCTTGAGGCCAGGAGTTCAAGACCAGCCTGGGCAACATAGAGAGACCTGGTCTCTACAAACAATAAATAAAATGAGCCAGGTATGGTGGTGCATGCCTGTAGTCCCAGCTACTCAAGAGGCTGAGGCAAGAGGATTGCTTTAGCCCAGGAGCTCCAGGCTTCAATGAACTATGATCAGGCCACTGCACTCCAGCCTGGGTGACAGAATGAGACCAAGTCACAAAAAGAGAAAAAAAAAAGAGTGTATACATATATATATATATATGTATAAAGCGAACATGTGACAAATATTTATTTAGTTAATTTCTTAGTGTGAACATAAGTCAGATGTTAAAACTGGTTTAAATAAAATTAGAAGAACAGATATTTATGTATATAGGCAATTAGAAATGCTGAAGTACATTTGCTAATAAGTGTAAAAGAGCTTAATGTAGGTTAATAAAATGTAAAGCTTGGAGTCATCTTTTCTGCAGAGTATAAATCACGCTGAACAAGAATAATTATGTTATGTGCTACTACTCTCAGTTTTCTACAACTTAACATTTTACCTCCACAGAGTTGTAAATCACTCTAGTCAACAGAAAGATAATCATAGGTACGTATACCTATAAAATTAGATAATTCCCCCAAAGATCCACTAGATAGTGCCTAGCAGTCCACAGAAAGGACACCCAAGCATCTCTTTTGCCCATTTCCAAGTCTGACAAATTTTCTTGGATAATACCTATAGAAATAAAAGTTAGAAAAATTTGACTCGTAGGGACCCTTCTTTCTTTAAGAAATTTTTGTTCTTAAATACTCACAAGCTTAAATTTAAGTGATCAAAAAGTTACAATCTTCAGTTGTTTCAAGATAGACCCTGAATTTCTAAAACTAGAAAATGGCTTAAAAGTCCCTGTAATTGTGATATTTGAAATAACTGTGACTGGGCCTTTCAAACAAATAGCTCATAAAACAAATTCTAACCCAGGACATCATCCAAAGTAAAGGTTTTGCTGCTATTGTTTGTTTTACTTTGTATTTTACATTCGTTCTGTGTTTCAATATAATTTAGGTTTAGTTTTAAGTCTGCTTTTCCCAGATCTCCTGTTCCATGTAATATTTGGTTACATTTATACAAGATCAATCATTTCAATTTCATTTGTGCTTCCAGTTACCACAAACAGCAAAATTAATGGATTTGGCTTCCTCTCCTGCTGGAAAGTAAGCTCCATGCAGCAAGAGTGTTCTCTCCTTCAATGCTATACCCCACTGTTCACTGAGGGTCAACATCTGTTAAATGAATGAGTATATTGACTGAATTGCAATCTGAATAGCCTCTTATAAAAAACAAGAATATTGAATTGGCTTTATTTACTCAACTTTCATTCAATAAATATTATTTAACACTTTTAATCAAATACTTTATCGTAACATATACATACAATTCATGAGTGAATAAGCACAAAGCTAAAAATGTAAGTCAATGGACAAAATAACATCCATTCTTATTTCCCAGTGAGCACAGGGATGGGCTTTGATGCTCAGCAATTGAAATAAAATATTTTTTTCAATTATCCTTCTCCATTTTTAATAAAGTAACAGTAAATCACTTGCTTATTGCATAATTTCTAACAAGGCCAAAAAACAAATGTATAACTGGAAAATAATGAAATGAAATTCATCTGGTTAATATCCTAAGTTTTTCACTTTTTCAGAATTCAGCTAAAAAAATGAAAGAAAATGTCTATATATCCATATATGGAAAAAGAAAGCAAGGACTTTTTGTTTTTTATTCAATCTAAAGAATGTCCTGGAATCAGGACAAAGGTAGATCAATACTTTATAATTTTACATGGAATTGAGTATTTGAACTCATAATGATAACACTTAACTCCTACAAGAGTCTCAGACTTAAAAGAAAAATTGAGTAAAATAGATTAGTTACAAAGACCAAAAGGCAGCCTGATATTCTAGAAGCATAAAGATACTTGCTTTAATAGCTCTGAGTTAGCAAGTCTATATACATAAAATCACCCCATTCCTTGGACAACCATTTAATCCTGCCTAAGACAAAGACTTAAATGTATATGTAATAAAGAGAAAATTTTGCCATTTGCAGTTAAAAATGTTTCTTAAATGTATGCATTATATATTCTTTTACATTAGGAATGATAGTGTTTTTTAATAAAAATTATTCATGCTCATTGTAAAGAAAAAAGTGAAATATACAAATCCACTGCTCAGAAATAGCCTTCACTAACAATGGACAATAAAAATTCCAGAAATTCTATTATACGTATATGTGCAGAAGACAGAAAGACAGATATAAATAATTTTATATGACTTTGATCATATTATAAATGCTACTTTGTAATAAAAAGCAACAATTTTAATTTCTGTAATAGTAAATAGAAGCAGAAAAAAAAACTGAAAGTCAAACTGAAAGAATCTGAACTTTACATAAATGTTTCTTCACTATAGGGATATTATTTCCTAAAAGGCCTTTTAGAAGAAAGGAAAAATCTGCAAAGAACAGCATTCTTATGTTTAAGGTCCAATATTCTTGGCATCCGTTGGTCTGAATCCATTGTCCTGGAACAAAGAGAGTGCCTTTTCAAGCTGTGGAGTCACCTGTTAATTCCAGGGAATACTGCTTTGTTATATTTTTGACACATGCCTTTTCCATTCCACTCATTGAATTCTTAAGTTCTGAGACACCATTTAGCCTTTGCAGGGTTGTCTCTGCCTTCCACACCTAAAAAGGAAGGTAATAGAACATAGTGGTGAAGCATGCAGGCACCAGAGACAGGCTGGCTAGCTTCAAACCCCAGCTTTTCCATTTCCTATTTGTGTAATGTAGCCAAACAATTTAACTTCTTAAAGCATGGGTCTTCATTCAAGAAATGAAAATAGTAATAACTCCGTTGGTGCACTGATTATACCAGATGAAGAGTCATGTAAGGCACTTTAAGTACCTGGCACATAGTAATCGATCAATAATCTTATTTTTGTCTATTATTGTATGTATTACTATAATATCATTATCTTTTATTTACTTTTTTTCACACGTCTTTCTTCTATGTCAGTGTTATCAGTCAGGAAACAGCACAATTTGAGGAGAATTTAAGAAAGAAACTGTTTATAAAACTGTGGGAAGATTGTAGGAAATTCACAAGGGATAGCACTGTAACAGCAAGTGTAGGGAGAAGAATTATTACCTGCTTAAGACCTGAAGTAGTGAAGTCAGAAAGGGATTATAAAAACTCAAAGAGGAATATATATATAGAGAGAAGTGCAGGCAGAGAGAGAGAAAGAGAGAAAATATGCAATGTGGAGAGGATCTTGGTTTTGGGAAGGCTGGTAGTCTACTCTGATCCTAGGAGGAGTTAGCCAACAGGAAGAATACCCAGATCTCGTTCTTCTACCTCCCTCCAATCTTCTGCAGTTACTTCCCTTTAGCCAAACACAACCAGAAAGAAGCTCCAGGAGAAGGTCACTGTTTGATGTATGTAGCTTATTCTGGTTGGCCAATGGGAACACAATGCAATGAAAGCCAAGTGGAAAATATCCAGTGCAGTGAACAATTTTATTTTCTTTCATGTCTCCTTTGTCCCTTGCTGTCTCTAATTTATTATATTAGTTCTAGTTGGTGTTATTTGGTATCTCAGTTTGTTTCCTTGACTCTGCCATTTCTCTTTTTATCCCATGTAGTTGTTTTATCATCTAGTCTCTGATCATAAGATTTATTGTATTCATATTCTTATTTGATATTATATTTTATTAAATTCTTGTTGTCATTAAAATATTTTATAGTCCTGTGGGGCTTTTCAGAAATATGTTCCTTAGGTTGTCTTTTATTCAGAAAGTTTTATACCCTTCTCTTGCATATTGATTTTATATCTTTGTTATCATGTGTTTTCCACACATCATACTATTTGCTTTCATCTTGTTCATGCTTAATATGTGATTCTTTGTCAAATTTTCTGTTTGCTTTGATATAGTGGTCAAATTCTCTTTCATAGCCCTGTGGGCTATAATTGGGGTCTTGTATTCTACAATTCTGAGAAGTGACAGTGGGGAATGGAGGAGATGAAAAGGCTCTTCTGAAGGTGTGTGCAACTTTTGCTGGTAGAACTTGGCTCTGTCCTCTCTGGGAGGAGTGAAATGTCCAGGGTACCCTTGGAGTTCAAATAATTTCACTCTACTACAGAGTTTTAAACTTTGGTGAAAGTTCTTTAGCCCTGATTGCTTCTTCTATATCTCCCTACCAACTATTTCTGCCCTCCCTCATCTGAAATTAAAAAGAGAGAGAGAGAAAGAAAGAGAAAGAAAGTTACCTCAGTCACTTTTCTGAAAATATCAACGATTCATGAGAATTCCCAGGATGTTGTCAACTGTACTGCTTCTAGGTGGCAGCGGAAGTGGAGCTAAGAGCCTCCTCTGAATCCTCAGACTCTGTTCTTTTTACCACCTCTTGAGATTTAAAGCATGTGGATAAGACCTGTCACCTGTTTTGTTATAGCTGCTAAATTTTCTATTCACTTTTGCTATTTCCAGGTATTTTTCATTTCATTAGATACTGACTATATATATATATATATATACACACACACACACACACACACACACACACATACACATATATACACAACATATATATGCACATGTGCACAATTGAAACAGTCTGACAGTTCCTTTAGGTGGGATGGGAAATAAAAAGTTTTAATAAGTTATGGAGGTCTTGATATTCAATCCCTTTTCCTCCAAACTCTGAGTATGAATTAGAGAAATATAAGACAGAAAAATAGAAGAAAAATAGATATATCAATATAATTAGCATTTTTATTATCTAGCAAAACTAAGAATTTTTGCTTTTATCAAACAGAAAGATGAGGTGATTACCATAGCTACACTTTTAATGCTCTCCTTTCTTTTGTGAAGGACAGCATCCCTTGTCATGAGGTCAGTTTCAGGCA
>CM052437.1:163198465-163242860 GCA_028533085.1 Varecia variegata | reverse complement strand
TTTAGGTACAATACGATATATCCTCTTATAAAAACAACAACTTAAAATGTGAGTAACTGTCCTAAATTATACAATTGTTTTGACTAGAGTGCCAAAGACAGAGTTTGATTACTATTTTTTCTTTCTCACTCACTTGACTTCATTTTTATCTGAAATGAGAGTAGGTTTCATTAAATGCAACGTATAAGACCAAGGTAAATGCTGGCCTTAGACAAGCTGAAAATAATATTCTAGCATGCTCTCATTAGCAATTTCTGTCCCAATGATGTAGGGCAATAAATGTAGAAGCCATGGCCTCTGGAGCCCTTGGAGACAACAGGACTCTCTGAGGAAGCTTGGAGACCAGGATATTTAGCTTTCTTAGGAAATTCTTTTTAGGTCTGAACTATTGCCCAGTTCAGTCACTCTTGAATAAACAACAATTCTTATAGGCATTTTAGGATTTGGGGAGGAGGAGTGGAATGAGATTGAGGCAATAAAAAAAGCAGGCAGCGGGGAGCTCCAATCCTGGTTCCTTCCCCTAGAGTAGAGTAGACTGGAAATATGCAGAGAGGCCTTTAAATACTCCCATCCAGTTAGGGAAGCTATGGTCCCCCAAACTGAAACCAAAACCCTATTCTATGGTTGGTTTTTTTCTCTCTTCTCGGTCCAAATATATTCTTTAAAAATACTTCAATCGCCCTTAGGAATAAAGAATTGGAGATGAGAACAGTGACTTCTGAAAAGAACACCTTGACGAGAACATACACCTTTAGGCAACCACAAAATAAATGGACCAATCATAATGCAAGCTAGGGCATTCAACATGGCAGCTGACATCTTGCTCCGTTCTTGCTTCAATCCTTTTTTCTTGCCAGAAAGGGAGATAAACCTCTTGATCATCAACAATGCTTAAACTAATGACTGAAGAGAGTCCTATCTAAGCTATTTCCTCCAAAGTGAGATGTGACTTTGGGGCTCAGAATGTTTCAAAGCTGCTGATTTTTTGATTATCCATGAGTTATAGCCATTTGAAGAACATAATTCTAGAAACATAAATCTGAACCTCAATTTCTTCCCCTCTGCTATGCTATTTACATGTCATTCTACCACATCTCTGTTTCTTGTCACCTGGAAACAAAGTTGATTAAATCTTGTTGGATTGTATAAGTAAACTATCACCCACATAAAGCATTTCTTCCATACAATTTTCAAAGCTAAGCCTAGCTGTCTTTGTATTACATCTCAAGTCTGCTACAGCATCAACTCTCTGGCTAATTACAACTGCTCATTTTCTGTGCCAACTCCTACCCCAGCCAGTGGGAATTCACCAGCAACTGGTAACCTCCCTCTAAGGCTTCATCCACATTGTAAAAACCTTGTTGAATTGTACTGAGGTAGAACATAGCTTATAACTCCATTTTTAGATCTGTTAGCAGACTATAAGTTCATTTTTTATGGGAATTTTTTTTTTTATTTCAGCATATTACGGGAGTACAAATGTTTAGGTTACGTATATTGCCTTTGCCCCACCCGAGTCAGAGCTTCAAGTGTGTCCAGCCCACACAGTTCTGTTTCTTAAAAACTGGCACAGCTTCTTGACCCTCTCACTAATTCTATACTATCTTAATTACTATAGTGTTATAATAAATCTTTATATTGTAAGGAGGAGTCTTCCATCTTTCTTCTTCTTGAGATATGCTCAGACTATTTTTGGTTCTTTATCCTTTCACAGATATTTTAAGATCAATTAATCAAGTTTGTCACCTTTATTTAGCTTTCTCAATTTTATGATGATGACTTTCATTGGAGTTATACTAAAATTCTAAATTATCTAGGAAAAAATGATATATTCATAATATTAAGTATTAATATATCTATTCATTGACAAGGAATTGTATTTATTTAGAACTAATTAAATGTTCTTTGGTAAAGCCGTATTTATGCATCTCTTTTTTAGGTTCACTCCTGGACACTTGCATTAGTTTTCTAGAACTGCCATAACAAAGTACTAGAGACCAGATGGCTTAGGCACAGAAATTTATTTCCTCACAGTTCTGGAGGTTAGAAGTCCAAAATCAAGGTGTGGGCAAGGTTGGCTTCATTCTGAGGCCTCTCTCCTTGGCTTGCAACGGTCATCTTCTCCCTTTGTCTTAATGTGGTCTTTCCTCCATGTGTGTTTGTGTCCAATCTCCTTCTTTTATGAGGACACCAGTCATATTGGATTAAGGACAACCCATAATTACCTCTTAAAAGACCCTATCTCCAAATGTGGTCACATTCTGAGGCACTGGAGGTTAGAACTTCAACATACGAATTTGGGCAGGGGGCATAGTTCAGCTCGTAACAGCACTGAATATGCTTTAGTGTTTTGCTGTTATTTAAAAATAACTTTTAAAAGTTATTTTTCTAATTGCTGTTGCTGTACATTGATCTTATATCCAGCCACATAGTTGTTCTCTCCTATTTATCTAAAAATCCCATTTTGTTTGGTTTCTTTTTTTCCAACCCTTTAATTGCTTGCTGTTTTGTTTTTTTTTTTGTTTGTTTGTTTGTTTTTGTTATTGCACTGGCTATAAGCTCAATGCAAGGTTGAATAAGAAGTGGCAATTGTGTATATATTTATCTTCTTCCTGACTTTTAAAAAGAATGCTTTCATTTCCTCCCCATTTGGCATGATTTTTTAATAGATTCTATAAAGATGCCTTTTATTGAGTTAAAGAAGTTTCTAATATTAATTTCTTATGAGATCTTATTATGAATTGGCATTGGTTGAGTTTTATAAGAAGAAATATTAAGAAGTGTTTTATGCCCATTATTAACATACTATTGATTTATATTTTCTCTTTTATTCTAACTCTCCAGACTAATCAACTAACACAGTTAGTTAGACTAACTGGCTGAAAAAAGTAAATTGTTAGACTTCTCATATGTACAACTTATCCAGCTGAAAAGAAAAATGTTTAAGAGAAAGGTATATGTTTATGCTTTCTCTATGAAAATAGCACCACTGTAAGCTAAACAAGAAAAAAAGGTGGTATGGTATAGTGGTTTGAGAACGTGGGCTTTGCAATCTGAAAGCCCCTCTTTACTCTTATTAGCTGTGGACTTTAGGGAATCTATTTTACCTTTCTATGCAGCAATTTTCTCATATGTACAATGTCAATAATAATTATTAAAGTATGTATCCCTCATAGGATTTTTTCAGAATTAAGTCAAAATCCTTAATTGCTTACAACAGGACTTGATATATAAGTGCTAGATAAATGTTGGGTGCCATTATTTTTGTTATTATATGATGCTCAAGAATAAGTCCAAATCAGATGTACAACACCTTGTACATGTGTCCATTTGCACCTAACTCCACCAAAAATGTCCTTAGGTTCTTGCTAACACTGAAATGATGATCCATCAAATGATCATTTCTCTGAGGGCTGGGCACAGTGCTAGTGAAGCTAAGGTTGTATTGTCAGAACTGTAAAGAGGAAAACTATTCCAGAATCACAATTGCTACTTTCAGACACTTGTCTTTCTGATGACTGTCAGCTGTCATATAAGATGGAAAGGGAAGGGTGGCTTAGCTCAAACCCATTTTCATTATTAAAAATACTGTATGGCACACGTTGATGGTGATGTCTCTATATGGGGCATCAACATATTGTCATAGCACAACCTGATGTTCTGAGGGTTGCTGATTGTGAGGCAAAGCCTGGCAGAAGAGAGTCTGTCTGCATGTTTTCCCAGGCACTGTTTCTTAGCAGATGTTAAAGTCTCCAGGAGAACTGGATTGACTGTCACTATGTGAAGAAATCAGTGCAAGGTGAATAGCTTTTAAAAATAAAATGGTATTTCTTTTTCTCCCTTACAGTTTATAACTGCATTTTAGAGCCCTAAAAAGAAAAGAAAAAAGAAGAGTGAAAATGTTCACTTCCCAGAGTGTGATTTCTTTCTGGCACTGAGCCTATAGCCCAGCAACAATTTGAACTAATGTCTTTAATGTGTGAACTTGAGGCATCTAAAGACATAACACATGCTCCAGCTAAATGCCCTCAGAGACAGGCATGTCATTTGGAAGACTTTCCCCATGAATAACATTGCTGACACATGTCCTGACATACTCTGTCAGATGTTTTCATTTTCAAGTAGAAGAGAAAACCATCTGGTACTCAGAGCAAATAGTCTCAGATCACTACAAAGATAAATCCAGTATTTTATTCCAACTGGAACTTAGGCAAATTCAAATAAAAAAAGGTAAAACATTGGCCAGTAGATTACTACTCAAATTATCGGGCATAATTTTAATGGAGAGGAATTTTCTCTTGGACACAAAATGATCTATTGATTACTATCGGAGAAACTTAAGCAACCATTTCCAATAGCCTCTTGAGTAGGTAACGCAGAATCCTGCCTTCATGTGGAGGCAAATAGTTAATGCAGACGTGGCGATTTATGCGTTCATTTATCAAGAACTATGGGCCAAGTATAGGGTGAAGTGTTACAGATAAAAATATCGTGGTCTTTCACTCAAAGATCTTACAACACAGTAGGGGAAATACCAAAAGATCACTAAAAGCAATACTGAAAGAGACGGAAAAGCTCTGCACAGAGGAAAATAAAAGGAAAGGCACCTCACCATCTGGGTGTCCAAAGATGACTTCTAGAACTGGAAATAAAGATTCACCTCATGTATCTACTGAGCAGTTGGTAAATTTTCATAATGATAACTCTTAAAAAGTGATACTGCTTTTTGGATTCCCTTTTTTGTCATAATATTTTTTCATCCAAAGAGCACATTAAATAAATATGCTCTAAGAAGTAATAGTTTGAAATTATAGTTTCAGGCAAAGATACACGTGTTTACTCAACATAAAAGTCTGTAGTCAGTGACTATCATATGGAACTAATATGAACTGTGTGCCATAGTTAGAGGAACTCAAAATATTTTTCTATGGGTGCGTAAATTGAGTAATTGGGATGAAAGGTTTGGATTTTCTATGACTCTTCATAGAAAATGTGCAAATGTACTTGTTCCATAGGATTCACTTTGAGTTTAGCTTTTATTTTGCCCTATATATGATTTTCCTGTGCCACATTGTTTTTAAGTACAATTTGAGTGCAAGATAACCATGACTCTCATTAAGTTTGAAAAATGAGGAAACAGTGTAGACAAAAAAAATCTGCATCAAGAATTATTCCCTCATAGCCTTTCATCCTCAACACTCACCATCATGTGTCTTTATCCTTAGAACAAACAATAAATGTTCAGTACATTTCATTCTATACACAACCTACATTTCTTTACTTGCAGACTTATGTTGTGTTTACATGAACTTGCTTTTATTATTTTATTGCTAAATGTTTATATCTATAAAAATTGTATGAATATCTTGTATTGGGATGGAGTGCATCATAATCTTTCCCATTCACAGAAAAGGCATTTTTTTTTTTTATTTAACAACTTTTCACCTAGTAGCATTGTTTTCAGGAAACAAAATATAAAGTTTTTAAGGAACGAATAAGTGTATATGCCTGAGTTAAATCTTATTGTAGAACATTCTTTGAAGGAAGCCAGGCAAATAGAGGATTCAGATATGTGCAGAGAAGTAAAGGAATGAGGAGAAAATTTAGGGGAGTGAGGTCAGCTCAGGTAAACAGGGAGTAAATAAGGAATGTTTGTGAAACACAAAGAAAGGAAGTTTTCATCATTATTCCTGAGGGTATAATTCATAACTCAAGGTATTGAATATTTTTGAAAGGCAACCTTCTAAAGATCATTTTAAAAACCAGTACCGTACGTGATTGCATTGTGAAGATAAAAATTATCCACAAACAGAATGAAAGGCAGAGGGAAGAGAGCTGGCCTAATATCCCAATGTTACCAAAGTGGGCATTCATGCTCAGGAGACATTTCCAGGGGCAGCGTCTTGCATAGATTTTACTTTTAGGCTGATATCACAAACAGTTTAGTCGGAAGTGAAGATGACTTGTTACAGAGAAGCACTAGTCAACTCAAAAAGTAGCTCTAGAAACGATGAAGTCACTGATGTTGAACATGCTTATGAACAGTTTGAGTAAAATTATTTCAAGAAAATATGGGTATAAACTACAATTCTAGGTACTTAGCCATATTCTGCTCTATACTATTTCTGGTTTATTTTGATTTGATTTACTATTTCATGAGTTTCTCTTTCCATTCAAGACTTTAAGTTTCTCTGGAATAGGTATTATATCATACTGTCAATCCAAACTCTTTGCCTAGCTCATGGTTATTAGCACCTTATGGCAATTAATATTTGTCAAATTAATTTACACTTGCATATAAAGAAGTCATGAACTCAAAGAAGACAAAACAGAGTGGACTTAGTGACCTCCTTTTCACCATTCATCATGCGTGAAGTCATAACTGACAAGCCATCAACAGGATCTGACTTCCACTCAGGTTCCTGTCTGTAAGCTGGTTGGCAGGGTAGAAGAGAGCACAGCTAACCTGCCCATATTTGATTCCAACCTGTGACCTTGGCCTTGTTAACACAATGGTGACCAATTGAGCTCACCCAGCCATATGCTCATCTTTACACTTGACAGGAGAAACAGCACCATAAAGTGTCTTTGTTTTTGTGCAATCATGACTAATAGGCCATTCCTTGCAGTGGTGAAGAATTTTCCTATGTGATTTTTCACACTTCTAGCAAACACAGAAAACTAATTACTAGTTGCAAATAATAAGAATGCTGACTGAAGTCTCAGCATTGAGATGGTATTTCTATATTTTGGTAAGAAACCACCATCTTTATGCCTTATCAAGATTCATTCTTTGTCATGGTTTAAAGAAATTAAAGATATGATGAACCTACTCGAAATTTAAGGAATTGCTACCCTCTTACTTAAGCTTTGCTTCAAAGTGTAGAAAGAGACCAAAAGGCTATTAATAGTAAAAAAAAAAAAAAAAAGAAAAAGAAAAAAAAAAACCCTGAGAAGTTTATTTAACATATTCACATATTCATATACTCACATTTCTCACATTTTTTCTTATCAATTGAAATAATTTTTCTGGCTATGTTTTTCAAAGAAAAAATAATTTGGAAATAACATTATCACATTATCACTCAGCTCAATGAATTAGGCTTCTTGGAATCCAATGTTGGAAAGGACCTAAAAGATAATCAAGTCCCACCCTCTCACTTCAAGGTAAAAATACTAAGATCCAGGGTCACACAAATACTAAGTGGCAGAGGCACTCTCAAAAATATCTAGCTTTGATCATATTACATAAAGACTATGAATTAAATAATTTAAACATAACTCTATCTTTAGGATTGGGGTAGATAATTAAAGAAAATAATTTCCCAATTAGTTTTATTTCTAAATCTCAATGACTTTATTTCACTCTTTCTTTCAGGTTGTAAATATTACTGATTATCTACTATGTGCTAGGCTTCTGCCCAAACACTCGGATAGTTGCTATAGAGAAGACACTTTGAGACAGCTAGTTTGGTTTTATTTAGGCACATTGAAAGAGCAATATCAAAGTGTAAAAGTGTTGTATATGTGCTAGGAATCCCTGAAACCCAACCTCTCCTGGAGCCATACTTCTTCTCTGAGACTCTAGCGGGTGAAACTTAAGACAAAGGTGAGAGATGAATTGATGATCATGGGTGGGGTTGAGTCAAGATTACCTTTGTAATAGACAGTATTTTCTAGGCATTACAAAACTGGTCGTATGTAACTTCAGGTTCCTGGTTACAAAAATAAATAAAGCAGTATTCTATCTCTGCCCTCAAAACAAACCTTTACTATTAAGATTATTGAAACAGTTTCTTCAGAGTATCTCTCCATCAAAAACTATGAAGAGTTTGAAATTTTATACTACTTATAGGTAACAAGTTAGCCTGCCGTGGTTTCATGAATTACAGCAAAAGACATGAGATTGTTGGGTCAGAGACAAAGTACTTTATTACTCACAGCACAACAAGCAACTTATTTATTTCAGTTTCTTGTACATCCAAGTTGCACAGGTGCCCTGAAGATAGGCCCATATGAATGCCTGCAGGTACAGTGGTTTGCATTAGAGGAGAGGAGCCCCTGAGCTTTAGGGAAACTGAATCTTTTACACTAGACAGTAGGCTCCCATGTTTTTGCTCTGGAAAAGGACACTATCTCTATCTTCCAAGGCTTTTCACCATAAAAACATTTTCAAAAAGATATTTCAGAATAAAGGCAGTCAGTGCCTCTGATTGCAAGACATATATAAATGCAAGAGACACGTTGGGAATTGTTATGCAACATTCCCTATTTCCAGTCTCTGCTTTCTCTAATCCATCCTGCATATTTCTAGATGCGTCTTCCTTAAGTGCAACTGTGATCTCATCAGTTTCTTCTTTATTGTTGTTAATGTATCCCCATCTCTTGCAACATCAGATCAAACCTCCTTGCCTAACATTACAGGCTCTGTACAAACTAGCCTAACCTCCTCATGCAGGCTTGCCACTCACGGTTCCCTCTTTGCTCTGGGGTCATGACACAGTTCACCTTTCCCCAAACACAGGCAGCCTGGCCCAGGTCCACGCCTCATTTTGCTCATGCTCTTTCCCCAATCTGGAAGGTCATTCCCTTCCACTGTCTGTGGAAGTCCTGATTGTTCTTTACACTCACACCTATTCACGGGGCTCTTCCTAAGGTAGCATGACTCTCTTCTCCCCTGTTCCTGTGCTGTTAACTGCTTGCATCTTTATTTTAAACCTTACTTCAGCAGAGTATGAATTATTGTTTCTTGTGTGTGTGTCGTTTGCCTTGCCAAACTGCAATAACCCCAGAGGGCAGGACTGTTATTTCATTTCTTAGCCCTCAGGATACAAAACAGGGTGTCTGGCATATAGTACACTCCCTTTCTTCCTGTTAATTGAATTGAATTTTGTGCCAATGCTTCACAATATACAAAAAGGTTAGACGGCAGAGCTAAGTGGCTTCTTCCCTATTCAGCATCTTCTGACAGGAAGGAGCCTCTCCATAACCGTCTCTCATGCACCTCGCTTGTGCCATTTTAGTTATTCCTTGCTCCTAGCTGCTTTGCCCCTCCTCATTTCCTCTCCTCTTACCCTTTCCCCCTAGAACCCCAAAAGGTTCATCAGGATTATTAGCAGAACAGCAGCCATGCTATTTTCTTTTTCCCTCATCTAAGCCCCCTTTCAGTAACCACATAATCATCAGTCTGGTCGCTTCCCCAATATTCTGTGCTTCATGGTTGATTTAGATGCATGTTTATACTCTCATTAGCAAGCAGGAAAGGATGGGGTAGATGCCAGTCTTTGCTCAACTCAAGTTCTGCTCTCAGGTAGAGGTTCACAGAGCCTAGGGTGACTTTGGGACACCTCCTGCTGGGAGTGAGCAACCTGCCTGACCTTGAACTCTCCTCCTGGTCCTCCTTCCAGGTGTCCTCACCTGGTCTGCCTTTTAGTTATCCTTTTAGGGAGCCCTGTAGGGAAGCCCATCCCTCAGAGGACATGGACACTTACGGCTGCCATAGTCTCTACTCAGTTGCCCTTATCTGGCCAAGATGGAGATGTCAGCCCAAGGGCTGTGTATTCACACATTGTTTTAGCAGTTTATTCTTATTCATCATCTTGCTAGGCACATTTTTATCATGAGTCATTCTTTCTTTTTAATCAGCTCGCTTTCTTTTGGCTAAATCTAATTTCATATTTTGTGTATGAATTCCCAGAGCACTGGCCTCCACCACGTGTCCATCATCAACAGCTATTGACATGCACAAGGTGAGAGGAGCATCCTGGAAAACAGCTGGAGTCATGTCAGTGACTGAGGCTTGGAAATATTCTGTATTAGTCTAGGCACCAGTCATTGAGCTGAGTAGCATAATGCTGGGATCAAATTAAAAGAGGAAGCCCAGCCCTAAGGTTTGCAAAGAAGTATGCTCAGTCTTGCCCCAGCACAAAATGTGCTGCAGGGGAAGAGGGTGAAAAATAATATATTAGTCATTTGTTTTTTCTTATTTATAGTAACATAACTTTTTTCAAATGGGAACAGGAGATAACAGGAGGGAGCAGATAAGGAGTCTGTGGCTCAGGCAGAAGGAACTAGAAGGCTTTAGCACGGAGTAAACCCTATGCAAGCTTTTGCTGTAGCCTGAAAGAGAAGCCCTGCTAACCCCTCATGAACCCTGCTCTACTAACTAGAGTCAGGTCAAAGACTGACAGCTTATTTTTATTCATTCAAGTAACTCAGGAGATCTCCAGAGCAAATTGCCCCAACAGAAATTTAATAAGGTCAGTTTCAAAGAAGAGCTTAGGGCAGTTGTTGGCACAAAGCTCTTCTCTGGCTTTCCAGAACAATTCAGTGCCTCTGTGAGCATTATTTGTGCACTAGAATCTATGATCTCCACTGTACACTATGCCTGATTGTGGCCACTTCTGAGCAGGGAGTGTTACCTGGGGAAATGCACCTGGGGCCCCTCTGATTCTTCGCCAGGTCATATTAAATCTTTTAAGAGATGTTTTGAAAGAAGAGGCCATAAAGGGACAATATACAAACAACCAAAGTCTTTTTATGCTAACCTACTTCCAGGATAAACTTTAATAAATTGATTCGTGTACGTTCAAGGCAAGGAGAATAGTAACTCACATGTGGGTCTTCCCAGATTTGCTTGCTCAGGAGAATTAAGACAATGATGATTAGGATTAATATAATTTATGCCCCCAAAAAGGTGAGTTTTTTCCCAGATTATGTTTCCCTTTTCTCAAAAACCTAAGTCTGTAAATCGTCAGATAATCAGCATGTTATGGAATAGACAGACCCTAATATCAGAGAACCTACTTTACCTCCAGATCTCCCTTGAAGATATCTGTAATTAGCCAATATAGGTGTTCAAAATTTTTTTATCCATTTACCAATGGAAGAAATAGAATGTTATTATGGGCAGACTTGAAACCCTATAGAGGAAAAAGATTTATATATAGTTATTCCTTATATCTATTCCCAAATCTCATCAAATCACAAATACAGACTTACAGCTGTCCTTACAGATCAATGCCAAAGAAAAATAAATACAGGAAAAAATATTCCAAGGAAAGAAGAGAAAGTTTTTGCTCCATTCAAAGGCTATTTACTTTGTTATTTTTACCACTGCATTTTATAATAGTGTGATTGCTATGTCCTTGGACAGAACTCAAATACATCAGACCTTTTCCACCTTGTAGAGATGGAATATGGTGATCGAGAGAAATCTAGGCAACATCCCTCAAAGAACCACACATTCTTCATTTTGGCCTAGATAGCATCCAAGTCTCTTTCTCAAGCTGAGAATCTGTTATTTTACATGCTGTCTTTCTTGCCTCAAAGTGATCACATTCCAAATGCTCTCCACCCCGTACCTCTAGTTTGATCCTGATGTATATCCAATGTCATTTTTCTAACCCTAGGATATCATCACTGTTTTTGTCTGTCTGACTCCTCTCCTTCCCAGAGAAATGAGGGCAGAAAGCTAGGCAGCCATGGTAAGGGTCTTTGAGAATGGACACCTTTTATTTCTCAGAAAAAATCTACTAACAATATGAAGCAAAAGCCTTATGATCAGCCCAGCAATTCCAGTTGTAGTCATTGATACTTAGGAAATAAAAAGAGATGTGCCCAAAGACAGATCAATAAATGTAGCAGCAGGAAGAAGCAAATGAGTTGGCATACATGTGACTTTCATTTTCCTGTTTAAAAGAGTAAAGAACAGTCCTCTGTGTGTGGGTGCGTGGGTGTGCATGTTTGCATATGCACCTGTGTCAGTGTTCATAAACAGTGGTACCCCAGAGGGGGAGAAGAGAAATCAGATCAGTGGTTGAAATAACATGATGTCTGTCCCTTACCCAGTTCCTCAAACTGTGCATAAGCCTCTAGAATAGTAACCTGGTTCTATATTGTTATAGGTCACATTTCATTAGAGCAGAGCCCATGACAGAGATTCTAATTATTCAATCACCACAGATATCACTATCTGCCAATTTATCTGATAGTGTGGAAAAAATTAATCTTAAACATTTAATATTTTCTATTATGTGTATCACTTGTTTTAGAAGTAGCAAGTCCTCCTCATATTCATCCAACAAAATACATGGCATCAAAACAGCCAACTGGAGTAATCCACAGCTTTTGATTTGTTGTCAGTAGAATACAAAAATGTTACATAATTTCTGCCTTCAAGTGAATAGATGTACATATCAATTAGGATTTTATATAACAGAAAACCACAATAATAGTGGAATAGACAAGACAGAAGCTTACATTATTTTGTATAAAAGAATTAATTAATAGGCAGCCCAGAGCTAGGAAGGCAGATTCTCAAGCCCAGCAGAGACACTGCCCTACTGTGCCTCAGTTGAACAAAATTGCTACCAGATCTCCAGCAATCACATCATGTTTCAGGTAATAGGATGAAAAAAAGAGGCAAAGAAACCAAAGGGCAGAGTCATTCTCAGAATCTTCCATGTAAAATTTCTGCTTACATAACCACACCTAATATAAAGAAGGCTAGAGAATTCAGTCTTTGATTTTGGTGGTCTGTGTTCAGCAAAGAGCCATTATTCCTTTTCTTAGGAAGGAGGAAAGGATTATTATAAAAGGCAACTTGCCACCACTGCCACAATGTGCATGCTTAGATGCTTCTCTAAACTATATCAGACAGTAGTAATTGTTGTTCAATGAAAACTCATATAACATATTTGCAGAAATGTCACTAGCACATACTTTAATGACATTTTCCTCAATGGTACCCTTTTTCTCACTTACCAAGTAGTAACTTTAAACTAGGCTAAAAGTAGATTTTCATTGTCAAGTTTCAATTTATCACAGTGAATTTTATATTCAAAAAAAAAGGAAAGATTTATCTATATGCTTACTGTGCTGTGTTTCAAGATGCTATTGTAACTTTGCAGGGATAACAACAATATTTTACAAAATTTCGCTGCATAAAATACATTGGGAAAAAAAGGTAATGTAGTTTTATGTTTTGGTTTGCTTTATTTTGTTTTGTTATAAAATAGGAACCTCAAGTATAATTAAATGTCTTTGTATTTTCTCATCTCCAAATGACTTTGTGTGAGTTTCCACCCACTGTTTGCAGTCTATAGAGTAGCAACATGAGCAGGAGTGCGTGCACTGGAGAACGGCCCTGAGCTTCGTCTGGCATTTTACGGAGTTCAATTTGTATGTGCTCTGCTGGGTACCTGCTAATACAAATTTAGCTCAGCAGTTATGTGGAGGCTAGACTTTATGACTTCTAATACAGCTATAGTCTTCGTAATTCAGTTATGGCAGGCCTTTTCTTAATTCAGATCAGCCCCCAAACTAGTTAGCCTAACAACAAGTTAATGCACTGGTGTCTTCCAAGGGATAAAAATTGGTTCATAATCCAGTTTAGAAAATGTGAATTTTTATTAAAACTTTAAAATAATTTTGAAATAAATTTTTAAAATGTTAAACCAGACATTTATAGACATTCTAAAGCAACTAAGAATCTGGGAATTTGATTTAAATGAATGCCATAGTTCAAGACAATAGGAACTGCATAACCCATTAAAGTTTTCCTTTTGCTTTTTGTGATCTCAATTATCCACACAACAATCCTGTACAGCCCTATAGCTCCCATTTTAGCACTTTTTTCTTTTTTTTTTAAGCAAATAAATAATTTGAAACTAAGAGATGTTCCATAGCTTTCCCAGTGTCGTTCACAGAGCTGGTGCGTGGGCAGCAAAGCGGAGCATAAACTCCTGCTCTCTGCCACCTGCTAGCATGCCACCAAAATCGTCTCAGCACTTTGCAAACATGCAGTCCTTGGTTTTTATACTGATGGATGTTTATGACTGCCAGCAGAAAGCTTGGCTTAATGGCTTTACACTTAAAGAAACAATCCTGAATAGTGGTCACGTTATGAAAAGAGAAACTCATTGTTAGTTGAGAGCTCTCTGCCACGTTCCACTGCAGATGAGTCGACTGGGGAGAAAACAACAACAGCAGCAACAGAAAACAATGAAATTATGACTCTAGTGTATCTGTGATGCTATTTTTACAAGACAAACTAAATGTGTTTTTATTGCCATTGTCTCATTGCCATTGCTGATCTCCTGAATGTTATCTCTGGTGCTCTTGGCTGCAGGCCGCTAAGTCAGTGCATCATTCCAGCTCTGCTAAGCTGGATTCAAAGTATTGGAGGTAACAGATGGCTGTGACCAGCGTGATCTTAGGGGACAACAGGTTGAAAGAAATTTTGTTTATTTCCAGTAGGCACATGGGTACCCATATTACCCGGGAGTGAAAAGGACCCTAGTTCTCTTGTTAAGGCTAAATTATTTTTGGTTTTCTCTTGCTGTTTTGTTCTGTGGACATTTCAAGTTGACAAAGTTTGTCTTCAATACATCGTAATCCCTCTAAGATAAACTCATTACTTCTCTCCTTCCTTCTTTGAGAGTATTTTCCTATGCATAAATCAAATCAAAAGAAAGGTATTCATTAAATATAATAACATTAACATGTGAGTAGTTTAATACTCTAGGGCCTTCATAATTACTTATTTTTAAAAGGCGATATATGAGAAGAAAGAAAAGAAAAAAGTAATATTTATCGAGCAGCAACTGTGTGCCACACACATGATCTCACATAAACTTTACAACCTATTTAGAGGTGTCATTAGCCCCATGAGTCCAGAAAATTGAAATTTAAAGAGCTTAAATGTTATCACATAAATAGAATTAGCAGTAGGAAGTAAATAGAGGAGCCCATGCTTTTGACTCCAAACTACAGTGATACAATCCATCATTAGAATGAATTTCCTTTGAAAGAAATAGGTAGAAAAGAGAGATTTGAACTAAACCATTCTAAACTGCTATTTGTCTCTAGGAAACATACACTCTATGCCTGCACTGTCCAATATGGTAGCCACTAGCCACATGAATCTATTTAAGTAGCTTGGCTACTGCATTAAATAGTACAGGTATAGACCATTTCCATCATCACAGAAAGTTCAATTGCACAGCAGTGCTCTAAGCTATTTTCAACAGGATGAGAGGAAGTAAAATATGTCTTTACCCTCATTTTTAAAGATATGTAGCAACATCAAAATGAAAACAAGTTGTGGGGTGTGTGTGTGTATATGTGTGTGTGAGAGAGAGTGAGATTGATTTTCTCCCTTGAAAGGAGAGGAGGAAAGAAATAAAAGGGAGAAGAAAAAGAAGGTCAAGAAAAGACTTCCAAACTATAACAAGGGCAATTACCACAAGCTCTGTTTTGGATGAAGGTAGTAATGCAAGATATAATTAGATCTTGCAAGAAAATACTTCCTTGTAAAAGCAAACCATATAAAAAAGAGTTCAAAAGACGAACTCCAAGTACTTCCACTTCTAGCCGAGATGAAGTAACAGAGACCAACTCACCTTTTTTTCCTGAAACAGCCAAAACATAAGTAAAGCCAGACAAAATATATGAAGCCATAGATTTCAAGACACTGGACATCAGACAGCGAAGGAGAGTGGTCCCTGAAAGGTGGGGAGAGACTAAGGTGACCCTACCATTGGCCCAGGTAACAGCTTGAAAAAGTTTCCAGGCTGTGGATCAAGAAAAGGGAACCCTGAGAGAAAGTACCATAACTTGAGGAGACAGAAGTGAGAGAACAAGGCTACCAGAGTTTGCAAAGCAGAGTATCAGTGAGGAGAGAGCTTCCCAGAGAGAAAACACCACAGACCTGCAGAGGGGCTGCCCCAAGAATTCAGCAGAGAGCATTTCAGCACATGCTTGTGAGCAAACCTCCTGAAGCTGAGCCATGCCTCGCCCTGGACAGCTTGACATAGTGACTGATGTGACCAAGGCAGGAGCAACCATTTCGTCCCAAAGTGACAGAACGCTGAAGAACATTATTCACTCCAGAACTTCCTGCCTGGTTGCTTGAAGGCTTGTTGGGGCTGCATGGTGCCCTTTGACCTCCCCTCTGCCCAAGCTTGCCTCCTCCCCCTTCCTTTCACAGGTACTGATCTTTAATAAGTATCTTGCACAGAGAATCCAACCTGTGACCAAAGGAGACAACTCCAGAATGACAACAAGTTTAAATCCAGCTTGAACTGTGTGGATGGTGATGCAATTGATTGAGAAGGGAATTACTTTGGAAAAAATAGGTTGAGTGTATGAATGTGAGGGGTGGATATAAAGAGTCTGATTATGCTATATTTGAGGTGCCGATTAGATATCCAAATGGAGATATGAAAACAACCACGTGATTCTGGACCTCAAGGGAGAAATAAGAGCCAGAGATAAAAATAAAAACATCAATAGCATTCGGACAGAATTTAAAGCTGTGGAACTGGTCCTAAACTGCTTAAGAACTCACAAGAGGCCACACAGGTGTTATAACATATTTAATTGAAAAAAAAAGGAGTTTCTGATTGTATGAACTTTGGAACACACTGAGTATTCTATCCCTTCTGGGAGATTCCCATTGCATGTTTATTATCAAGGCAATGGTTTTGAAAAGTCCTAAAATAAAGAAATCTATTAGTTTGTTTTCACCTGGTATTCTCATTTTTTTCATATAAACTTTTTTAAAGAGGACATCTATTAAAATTTTTCTTCTGAATCACAGTATAAAATTGTTGATCTAAACTAAAAGTCTAACCTAGAATGTTTATTCCAATTCAGATATACAGTATAAAAAAAATTAGAAGATTCCATTTTAAAATTTCACAAGGTTTGCCTACAAAGCATTGAACAATGCAGGGATGGGGGCACTGACACCCCACACACACACAGTTGAAAATATGCATATAACTTTTGAATTCCCCAAAGTTAACTAATGGCAGCCTGCTGTAGACCAGAAGGTTTACCGATAACATAAACAGTCAATTAGCACATATTTTGTATGTTGTTATGTGTTATATACTGTATTCTTACAATAAAGTAAGGAGAGTAAAGAAAATGTTATTAAGAAAATCATAAGAAAGAGAAAATATATTTACTATTCATTAAGTGGAAGTGAATCCTCATAAAGGTCTTCATCCTCCTCATCTTCACGTTGAGAAGGCTGAGGAGGAGGAGGAGGAGGAGGAGGAGAAAGAAGAGGGGTTGGTTTTGCTGTCTCGGGGCTGGCAGAGGTGGAAGAAAATCCATGTATAAGGGGACTACATAATTCAAACCTGTGTTGTTCAAGGGTCAACTGTATCCATATAAGAAGACTTCCATATAAGAAGTACAGCCTTCTAGTCTGTACTTTCCAAAACTAAATATCTATAATTTCCCAACTTTGATATTTATTGATTTTTTTTTCCTCTAGACTCCTCATCAAAGCTAAGCCAGATTATATGTCTTAAAATGAAAGAGAGAGAGAGAATAAGCCAAAGAGAAACATTGAGATTCAGTGGACAGAGCACTGTGCTAGCAGTCATAGCACCCAGGCATGAGCTCTGCCTCTAATAGGTTTTGAGATCCTAACTCAAAACTCTGGGTCTCGGTGTACTCGTTACAGAAATTGGAAGGTGAGAAGATGAACTTGAAGGCTTCTTCTAGCTCTAAAACTATATGAAAGGAAGTAAATAATAGTGAGCAATAGGCCGGGCGCGGTGGTTCACGCCTGTAATCCTAGCACTCTGGGAGGCCAAGGCGGGCGGATCGCTCAAGGTCAGGAGTTTGAGACCAACCTGAGCAAGAACGAGACCCCCATCTCTACTAAAAATAGAAAGAAATTATCTGGCCAACTAAAAATATATATAGAAAAAAAATTAGCCGAGCATGGTGGCGCATGCCTGTAGTCCCAGCTACTTGGGAGGCTGAGGCAGTAGGATCGCTTAAGCCCAGGAGTTTGAGGTTGCTGTGAGCCAGGCTGACGCCACAGCACTCTAGCCCGGGCAACAGAGCAAGACTCTGTCTCAAAAAAATAATAATAATAATAATAATAATAGTGAGCAATAGAGAAAAAGACACTTTACAGGCTTTGTGTTGGATAACATCTAAATAACGAATGTTGTTCATTGAATGTGTTGAAAAATATCTACACCATCTCTCCGCAGCACATTGTGGATATTTTATTAATATTTATGAAATAAAGAACAGAAGAAATTCCCAATTAGTCTCTTATGCATTGTGAGTGGACAATTTTTTTACAAAAAATTTACTGGCCAAAATAAAATTTGCAAATCTGTAGATCTGCAAATCCTCCCCCAATTACAATGAAGCGGTGAGAGTAACTTATGACTGGTTTCCATTTCAAGCTTATTGCTTTTCAAAGCTCTGAAGACCCCCATACTTCCTGGTGCTAAATATAATGTCAAATTTGTGTTTAACAAAATAATTTTCTTTAAGCTTCAACAGCTTTCATAGGGGGCCTGGGATTTAATAGTAAATATACTATAATAGTAAATATGCTGTAATTTCAAGAAGGATTAATACTTAAGAACTGTGGAGAACAGGCATATGGAAAATAAATCCCTTATCATAGGATAGCCAACTTTAAACCTGGAAACCCTGAGAGCCACTGAAAGGATATACACTGAAATGACACCATTTATGAATAGAATTCAATTCATCAATTCCAGGGAAAAGTCACTTTAAAGCATCCCCCAAATCCTCACTTACCTTCTTTAAAATAGCAAAGCAGGGTACAGCACAGGATTTTTTCATATCACGTCATTTTTATTCTTCTTTGATTAGGTGGACAGTCTCACGTGATATACGAAGTATGTCAAGTAAACGAACAGAGACATGAGCTGCAGCCCTTGTCTGTGCAACACAGACATTATAGTGAAACAATTGTTCTTAAGCTGCCAGGAAACAAATACAAAAGTTAAGCTGATGTTCCCTGACGCCATGACTATTAGGAGGCATAGGTGTCGCTGTTTATTTTGTTTGTTTTAAACTGACAAAACCATTTGCCCAAAAGACATTTCCTCTATAGAAAACCACGATATTTTGGGACCATGCAGCCTCAGTCTAAGAGAAACAAATGGTTCAGAGAATAAAAATTAAGAGAAGATTTCATATTTTCAGCAGAGAAAATTTATACTGGCCAGCAGGGAAAACCCCAAGCAACCTCAATCTAAAAGATTTCCAACAGACTTCTTCCTTTGGGGAAAATAATTATAAATGGAGAACAATTCTTAAATCCGAGGTCAGATTCCTTTGGTTAATAGGGAATTAGAGAATTCTGGGAGACACCCAGAGAGAAGCTAACTTGCCCTGGACTTCCAGTTAAAATGAGGGAAGAATTCTCAGCTACTGAGGGGATATAGATGCCAGTGGTAGAACAGAATGAAAGGATGACCTCGATCCCAGAGTGAAGCAGGAGATATCTCTCCAGTACAAAAGGCCAGAGGCCTCAGGCAGCAATGGAGGAAAGAGGGTATAAAACTAGCAACAGCCAGGGATTCGGTGGAGAAAGCAGAGGCTTGTCAAAGCTCAGATGATCTTTCGAGGACGCTTAGCAGGCATAAAGGGAAAATCAAATATTTTGTGTATCCATGTCATAAGCCACCTTTGTAAAATATCTCAGAAGCCAATGAATTTAGCATTAAGATTTTAAGAGAAAGTATTTTAACTTGAAGCAATAGAATTTTTAAACATGTACACTGCATTTTCAATGTTTGCCTTCCATAATTTATAAGCAAAGAGAGCTAGCATACAAAAGCTTTCTGTTAAAGTCTTACATTTTAATGGCAAAATAATTTCTCAGGAAAAAAATAAGCTCTCACCTCTTCTAGGCTTAACAGAGTAGTGATCTCAATTGCACCTCAAAATTCTCTGTGACATTGGGGTAGAGGGTAACACAATTTTATATATACAATATATATAAAATATTCCGATACTTCTCTGCTTTTATTTTGGTTAAAGCCTGAGACTTACCCTGTCACTAGAGAAAATAAAAGCTGCAGATAGTTCTCCATTGAAGCACCTGGAGCTGAGTAGCAATTTAATAAGCTAGCGTGTCAGAGAACTAAAGAATATATTTTGATAAAAGGAAGTAACCTTCAAGGTTTGGGAGAAGTTTTCAGATGGAAAGTGTTTTTCACCAGAAACATAATATTAAGTTAGAAAAGATCTGCAACACCTGCCATTCATCTGTGCTTGGGGAAAAAGTAAAAAGCTAAGTAATAAAAGGGGGAGAGTCTGTGCCACATGTACATGGTGATGTGGCTTCACTGTGAATAGCATTGGAGGGAGGGCAGAGGGCAGACAAACAAGCATCCTAATGAGAAGAAGCACCCCAGGAGGCCGTACTCGGAAAGCTTTGAAAATACCAAACACACACACACACAAGAAAACAACACCATGAGAATTTCCTTATTTGTGTATAGTACTTTCAACACATCACCTCATTTGAGCTCTAAAAAAAAAAAATCAGATAAAAGGAGGCTAGTAAGTTCCGTATACTAATGAAGAAACCTTTGTCCAACATCACACAATTTATAAAGTTGAAGCACAGTGTATTGATGTATTCAGTATTTAAGAATATTCAACACTTCAAAAGCACACATTTCTTTATACTAAGCTACATATAAATGCTAAATATTAGCTTTCTTGGGGGTCTTTCTCAATTAACAAAATGAAATTGCTGTAATTGCATCTTTGGGAGGAATGCCTTTTCTCTGGGGTCCATGAGGAGGTTTTTCCCTGAGCACCATCAAGCCTCTGTCAGCCCTTTGCTACTCTTAAGCAGGTGACAGACTTCTGACTTGAAAGCAGGCTGGCATGTAGGAAGCTGTGGTTGTCTCCTGTTCAGCCATATGGTCAGAGGAATCTGCTTCAGGAAGAGGCTGCCTTGTACAGCCTGGCCTTCTGGCTGGGAACATCTGCCTTATGTTGGCTTTTGGTTAACAGACAGAGTGACTCTCAAGCGAAGCTCTCTCTACAACTTTGACTCTATTATTAATAATGGAAATATCTTACATACTGTTTTTACTCTTTACCTTATTTTTCAAGATGTTGATCCCAAACAGAGAAGAAGGATGATGCTATTTATTGAGGATCCATTCAGAAACCCCAATGCTACAATAATACTTTCATTCTAAACATAAATTTCATTAAAATTTCAGATATTGATGTCAAATTCTGGGATTGAGTAATCTGGCCCAAACTTTGAGTAGAAAAGCTCATGACCATATTTTTAAAAATCTTAAAAAGCTAAGAGAGTTAGCAAAACAGTGAGGAATTACCCAGAGGCTTAGGAAGATGCGCCCAGAAGTTTGGAGTTGCTTTTCCCTTGCAGATTCCAAATGAAATGTCAGAGAGGATAAGAAATTGAATTGTACCTTTTGAAGGCCATCTCCAGATAGGGGTTTCAAAATTAGAGTTGAAAGCTTTAAGAATTTGGGATCTAGCACTTCTTGAATTATCCTGGATGGAGCTGGAGCCCATTCTACTAAGTGAAGTATCACAAGAATGGAAAAACAAGCACCACACGTACTCACCATCAAATTGGTATTAACTGATCAATACTTATGTGCACATTTAGTAGCAACATTTATCAGGTGTCGGGCAGGTGGGAGGGGAAGGAGGGGATGGGTATATTCACACCTAACCGGTGCGGTGCACACCATCTGGGGGATGGACACACTTGAAGCTCTGACTCGGGTGGGGCAAAGGCAATATATGTAACCTGAACATTTGTACCCCCATAATATGCTGAAATTTTAAAAAAAGAGAAAAAAAAGAATTTGGGAAAGGGAACAAATACTGTACCCCAGGAGTAAGTATAAATCAGAAGTAGTCAGGCTTTTGCATAGATTGCATCTGAGATTCAAACCATTTCAATTCTTGAAATAGAACTGAAGTTATTCTGCATTGCTGGAGCCACAATGAAGCACCAACCATTAAGAAGCAAATGTAAATCTTCTCTGGAGAGAGACAACAACATAATAGATCTTGGGTTATTTCTACAAACAATTTTGCAATTACAAGTCTTAACACAACAAAAAATAACATGGCATAAACTGACAAAAAGACACAAAAAATAGGAAAATAAATAAAAATATGAATTGATAATTAACAAAAGAACATTTTTGAATGGCCAGTAATTATGAAAATACACCAAAAAACTCAATTATAAAAATATACTCAAAGTTTCTAGTAAATGGAGAAATATAAATTAAAAATGAGATACACTCACTCATTGGATTGGTTTTCCTTTTTAAAAGGCTATCATTTCTCTTATTGGCAGGGATATAGTAAAATCATTATAGTATAAGAAACTGCAGGCAAAAATGTAACTTATACAGCCTATGTTGGAAAAATAATATTCAACATCTATTAAAACTGAAAATATGTCTATATTTGGCCCAGTCACTTATGGACTATCCTACAAAAATAAAACTATCGGTGGTAAGTACATAAGGACATATGTTACTAGTGTTTATTCCTGTATTATTCTTAGTGCCAAAAGTAAAAGGAAAGCAACAGAAAAAAATGCTAATTCTTTGCAGCGTATCTGAATATCCAGCAGTCATGAAAACATATTCAGTAATCTCTAGTCAATGGAGAATCTGTGTCAATTTACATAATCCGGCAAGTCATTTCCCAGAATTCCCTTCCCAATATGGTTGCACATTGGGGTTAGTCCTAAGGCAAAATTGCCCAAGATTTGAAAGGCAAAAGTGAAGTAGTAGCCATTACATTCTGAAGGTCTGTCTAGGTAGCCAGGTGTCGCTATAATTCAGTATTACCATTCTAGCTTTGCATGCACGGTGGAGCTGACCTATAGAAATTCCTTTTCTATATCACTTACGGTTGTTCTGCTTCCCTGATCATACTCTAACTGATACCTAACTGACACAACTCCCAGTAAAGAAAATTGGTTAAAGAACTTAGAAACAGGTGAAAACAATGGCTACAAAAAAATCATAACATTAAATCTATGCAAAATTATGTGTATAGAAATATATAAAGAAATTAAAATTTCTTAAGAAAAAATATATACAGAAGTTGAAGTATTTTTCCTATGTTTCAATGGATAATCTTGTACGTATTTATCCATACATACCATCACCTGAGAACACTCCTCAAAGGGATGAGATGGCGAAATATCCAGTATCTATTGTCTCCCTTTTTTTTAAAATTCTCTTTATCTGGATCCCTAAGAACTCATCTAATAGGGAAAAATTCAGGTTTTGTGTGACTTAATCATGTATGATTTGAGGATGCTTTTTTGAAGGAAACAATACAAAATTGGGTTTGAGAATGAATGTATATGTATTGGGAAAAATAAATCATAAAAAAATTATAAATTTTGAAAAGCTGATAAATATCACAAAATCCAGAAAAAATATATAGTATTTTTATTAATAACTGCTTTACATATTTTTAGGTTACGTTTTTGAATACATGCTCTGATTACCTCTTCATATACATTAATCTAAAAGTCTCTGTAGAGAGAATAGGAAAATAATTCAGCTTTTCCTTTAGCATGGTTGATGAAAATTTGTTACTGATTATTGACACTTTAGCTTCACAATTTGTTACGTCATGTAAATTCTTTAAATTGTCAAATTTGAGGAATCATCTATCAAATTTCTTTTGTAGAAGAGCAATAAGATTTAAAAATACATATAAGCTGTAATATTTTAGGGCATATAAAGTTTTGTTGTACTATAAATGATCTTTGAATTGAAGTGCTCACAACCAGTTTGTCATTGATGTCATTGAGTTTGTTGGTGCAGTGGCATGTAGAAGAATTCTTGGAAGCCATTCCTTCACCTGGATGGCTAAAAATCACCTGTACCCAATGTGACTACAAACCAAATAAATATAATTCCATCAAACTCAAACTTAAATCTATCATCAACTTTCCCTTAGGGTGTTGTCAAAAATGTCCATGGTCACTCTAATGCCACCTGAATAAGGGTAATTGTGACCAAGTGGAGCTCAGAAAATACAGACTGTGGTATTAACTGTGTTCCAATATTTTACTCTTATAAATTTCACCAAATATGCTAAGGTTCACCTTGAAATTGCCTGTGGACATAAAATTCTTAAAGCTTAAGTTTTGTTAACTTTATGGTAAACCATGGTGAAACTTCTGTCAAATATCATCAAGTTTTTAGTAAAAATGATGACTCGTCCCAAGTGGCCTAACTTCTAGTCCATGATTTCCTTCTTATTCCTTTTTTTTAAAATCTAGGAGAAAGCAAGCAGTTTCTCAGATGTAGGAGTCTTTTTCTCTACCAGTCTCGAGTCAGTAAAATATTAGAGCTTTAGGATTTCAGAAATAAATATTAGAAGCAGCATGTTATAATAAAAATACATGCTGAACAAAAGTGATGTTAGAAATTTTGGATTGATAAATCATGCTGCCACTGATTAACTTAGGTCAAGCCAGCTTCTCTGGGCCTTACTTCTCATCTACAAATGAGGGAGGGTCCCCTTAGATTATTAATCAAGTCCTTTTCTCAGCTTAAAACGTTATAAACATATGCATCACATCACTCCATAGTGAAAATTCTTAGTTTCCTATTTACCTCCCTGACTCCAATCTGTCCATTCTCCAATTTGTCCTATACATTCCACTCCAAAGCAATATCCCTGAAACATTCTTTAATTATCTTATCCTATAATATAACAGGATTACTTTAATTCTTTCATGCTACAATATTAAGGAATTCTACAATTCAGAAGTTTTCTAGTGAGCTTTCATTATTTTGTGCTTACAACATATTTTACATATGATTTATTCAATATATGATTTCCTGGAATATGAACACAAGGAAAGTATCTCAAGGTCATGTCTATTATGAGAACAAAGCCTGTTCTGTCTTGGCCAAGGCAAAACTGTCTCTGTTTTATTCCATTAATTTGTTGCAATTGAAGCAAATAATAAAAAGGCTGTTTTTCTTTTATTTACACTGCAGCCATTGCGCAAGACAACTCACAGGAACACAATTTGCTTTTCTCAAATTGCCCTGGGTGATGGCATCTTAATTAGAAGCAGAAAGCAGATTGCTGTTTAAAATAAAATGAAAACAGGAACATCTAGGAAGCAAACAGCTTCTACTCTTCCACCACTGACAGCTACAAGGATATCACTGCTTCACACTTAGAAGCATCACAAAGAAACTACAAACAATACCCATTCTCAGAATTGCATTCTATGGCCAAACAGTGTTATCATGACATTCCTTTGTGGAATAGGATATGAAAATTGGAGAGTTTCTGTTCAGAGCTTTATGACAACCCGGTAACTGATTCACATAACGGAAAAGTGGTTCGTTTGATTAATTAGCACTGAAATTCATTATCAGTTTGTCTAGATTTTGATTTTCCATTGAAGAAGCATTTATATGATAAGATTTGAAAAAAAAGATCAACTACAGCATTTGCTAAATACAGTTTAAATAAGAGTCTAATTCAACAGACTAGTTATGTCCTTTAAACATTGCAACACAAAAATAGTGACTTTGTCAAATGTAAACAAACTATGTCTTGTTTAATTCACATCTCATATTTGGAGATATCAGATTACAAATTAACATAAACAACTCAATGATCTCTATTATTCTCAACTTATGTTTTATATAGACATATTGAAAATATTAATGTGACAACGAACAACTTATGTTAGGGGTAAAAGACAAATGACTCATGTAGTCATGTGTGTTTAAATGATTCATAGAGTCACTGTGGCAGTTAAAGGTACAAAATTCTGGGAACTAGATACTCAACTTTCAACTCTTAATTCTATTTTATTCTAAATATGGAAGAAAGAAGAAAGCTTGTCAATCTATATTAAACTTTTTCAAGGTAGACTATCATGCCACAGAGTGTATTCAATAACTACCAGTTAATAATATTTAAAGAAAAAAGTTAGAGTCTAATAGTTTCACCATAATAGTCTAATTAGCAAATTGAGGTTCAAGATAATAATATAAGAATCAAATTATTAATCTAACATTTAATTACCAAAGCCAATTTGGCAACCAAATTTTGGTTCAGGCAAGTAAGAGTTAGGTTAACAATTTAGTATTTAAAAAAATTTTAAGAGCAATGATTGTAAAGCATTTGAAAAAAAAATATCATGGGCCTAAAAATTTAATTTTGCAAAATTAGACTACTGTATAAAAGTTCAATGATAATGATCCACCATTCTGTTTAGTTTGTTTTCAGGATTTTGAAAACTGTTTAGTTTGTTTTCAGGATTTAGTTGTTTCAGGATTTTGAAATTACCTTCCTTTGCGTAGGATGACAAAAAGGATAGAGTTGTGGGTAGCAGTAAACCACTACATCTCTAGAGAGATTTTTTTCTCATTAAGTTTCCAATCAAATAAAGGTAGATGGGGAAATATTTCCTGATCCCAACTCTTTATGTTTTAACATATGCAATGCTCAATTCCATTTGCATATTTAACAACTCACTTATGTGAAATAAGCTAGATTCTTATTTATACAAATATAGGAGAATAGAATATCCCTGCTGTGAAGACTGTGCCCTTCTTTCCATCTGCTGCCCTTCCATGTAACCCCACATCACGGTAGAAACATCTCTCCTGCATTTTTCCAGTAAAATTACCTTTCATAATCCTTCCTTACTTTTAGATCCAATCATAGACACCTTCTTTCTCTATTTGTACCCATCCTATCTCTTGTCTTCATCTAGCTTTTGTCTGCTTCCTATCACTTTCTTTTCTTGCATCTTGCCTTCCCTTTTTAAATTCTGACTCTTGACACTCCTGGAAATCATATGTTTAGATGATCCTCTCATTAAACTGACAAATAAGTGAGTCTCCAAAAAGAAAAGGACAAACCAGTTTTCGTGACTCTTTCCATTTATTCCAGCTGCTATGGATCTGAATAACTCAATTATAAGCACTTTCTGTTCCATTCTTCTTGATATCTTAATTAAACAACAATTTTTCAAAGTCTACTAAAGTGGAATAGGTTCTTTCTATGAAATGCCAGCCAAATATTTTTTCTGGGTGTGTTTTCCCACAACCTTTTTTTTTTTTTCAAGAAATAAGATATGAGCTGATGAAAGGTATAGCGAAAGCCTTTTACAGAGAGTCTTTAATATAGATTTGATAAAGTTTAAATGGTTTGCTGAACATATTAAATATTTTAGAATGTCTAACTAAGGAGCATTTTCTTTATGTTTCTATTGTGGTGACACCATCTAATCACTATTTATCAGCTGACATAATTTCTAAAATTCACGGTTTATACATTTTTGGGGGAAGTACCTTATGGTTCAATTACTTTAAATGTCTTAATGTATGAACTAAGGAAATAGAGACCCTAGAAAAGCTAAGTGATTTCGTTCCTTTTTCCATGCTGTCAACAAATATTTATCGAGCACTAAGTACATGCAAAGTACAGTGTTAGCTGCTGGGAATATAAATATGAATAAGACAATGTACTTGTCCTGAAGAAGTTCATAGCCTCCGGGGGAAGCTTGACACCTGGCACCATTACAACACCTGTGTATGAAGTGATAGAGGGGACACCAGACACAGGAGCCATCTCTACCTGAAGTGAGATGGAGGGTGCCAGGCTGGTCTGATATTCTGCCTGCACCATCATGGAGTCACACCCTTTGTGGCCAGCATTGCTTCTAAGTGGTTAAAGCCTTCGTTCTAATTGGGTGGTGCTTCACCCTAACCTGTTATTAAATATTTTGATCCTCACTCATGGCACCAGAGAAGGCTTCAGGGAAGGTGATTCCTGAGCTGAATCTTGAAAGGTGTTCATAAGCAAACCAAATAAAAGCAAACCAAAAATAAAAAGCAAAACCAAATAAAAAATTTCAGCCTGAGAAAATGGCACCAGTAAAGAGACTAAGGCCTGAACTTTCAGAGATTGTAAGTTTAATAGTTTGTTTTGGATAAGTTACAGTATCTGTTGTAAATTGATGAGAAATATAGTGAGAGAATATGGAGGGGTTCAAAAAATACAATTTTAGAAGTCAAAATGTTCATTAAGATAGGTGGCATAATGTTGTGGGTAAAAGCATAACCTCTAGAGCCATGTGCTCCTGGGTTCAAATCACAGCTCTGCTACTTAATGGTTGTGTAACCTTGGATAAATTATGCCTCCAGGCCTCATTTTATCATCTTCAGAATGGGATTAAAATACTTCCCACCTCATAATGTTGTTTGAAAGTTAAATAAGTTACATACACATATAAACTAGTCAGAGATTTCCTGAAATGTAGCTAATGCTGTGTAAATTTAATTGCCATTATGATTTATTGTGTAGAAAATTAAAACCTTGAAGAAGATAACTGACATGGTCAGATTTGCATCCCAGAAAAATCCCTTTGATATTTATCAATAGCATAGCTTCAACGGGGTTAAAATGGGCTGAGGAGGAATTGCTATTTTCATAAACTCTGTTTACCTGATATTAGTATGACTGTATTAGTTTTCTTTTTAAGTTTGAAAAAATAGTAAATAAGATAAAATATATAAAGTTCCTACAATAATGTTTAGAACAAAGGAAGTGCTCCATAAATGTTTCTTATGACCAAAAAGAACAAGAGTAGCATGGAGGTGATAGTAGTGATTATTTTCCATTCCCTCCTTGTAAATCTTCCCATGTGTCTTAGTCAGTTTGGGCTTTTGTAACAGGATACCAAACACTGGTAGCTTAGACAACATTTATTTCTCACAGTTCTGGAGGCTGGAAAGTCCAAGGACAAGGTGCCTGCAGATCTAATGTGTATTGAGGGCCTAATTTCTGGTTTGCAGATGGTCATCCTTTGGATGCATCCTCACATGGTGAAAAGCAGAAAACAATTATCTCTCTCATGTCTCTTCTTACAAGGGCACTAATTCCATCAATGAGGGCTCCAACTTCATGGCCTAATTACCTCCTGCTATGGTCTGAATGTTTATGTCCTCCCAAAATTCATATATTGAAACCTAATCACCAATGTGATTAGGTATTAAGAGGTAAGGCCATTGGGAGGTGATTAGCTCATGAGGGCAGAACCCTTATGAATGGGATTAGTGCCCTTATAAAGAAGGCCCCTGAGAACCATCTTGCCCCTTCCACTCTGTGAGGACACAGTGGGGAGGCATCATCTATGAACCAGAAAGCAGACTCTCACCAGACACCAGATCTGCTAGTACCTTGATCTTAGACTTGCCAGCCTCCAAAACTATGAGAAATAAATTTCTGTTGTTTATAAGCCACCCAATCTATGGTATTTTGTTATAGCAACCCAAACAGTGTAAGACATCTCCTAAGGGCCCCATCTCCAAATACTATCACACTGGAGATTGAGGCCCCAATATATGGATTTTGGGAGAAAACATTCCATCCATAGCACTGTGCCACTTTATTTGTGGTATATCAACTATAAATAGCTTATAGTTGTTTGTTTCTAGAGTTTCTTTCTTGAAATAAAGTTTATGTTTATTGTGATTACTGCTAGTTGTACTAGTTTTAACCATCTTATTTTATATTTACTATTACCATATTATATTTTTGCCTGGTTTTTTTCTTTCCTATCTGCTGTGGGATTGAGAGAGTTTCTATTTTTATTCTTTACTGAGATTTCTCTTAAAAATTTTTTAACGTTCCTACCTAACTTTATACATATTAATAAAGTCAGAAACTTAATCAATGTCTCTTACCTTCTCTCGGGTAAGAAAGACATAGCGAGTATGAGCTATGTATTCTACATGTCCTCTAATTGTTGTCTAGAATGTTAATTCTTTATTTTAAATGTACAAAAAAATTCTATTTGCAATCATTACTTATTTTTCTAATATGTTTTTATCAATACCTTTGCTAAACATTTTTGCATGCACTGCACTTTTTCCTTCTGAATTCATTTTTTCCTCTTGCTAAAATATGCCCTTTAGAGAAATTTCAATGACATTCTGAGGTAAAAATAATATGTTTTAGTCTTTAAGTGTACAGAAATATGTTTTTAACCATCAGTTTGTTGAATAGTTTAGCTGGGTATAAGTTTTGCCATCTTAATGACATAGGACCAATCTAACCAATCTAAGTGATCTTTTATTTGTTTATTAAATGTGATATTTAGAGTATTCTTTCAGTATAAGGGCTAATATCACTTTTCAATTTGGGATATTTTTAGTTTTTCTCTCTGAAACTCGATTTTACTAGAACATCTAAATCTACTACATTCTATTTCTCCTAACTCACTTTTATATATTATGTTTTTAAATTTTATTAAGCTGTGTTCTGGATAATTTTCAAAGTTCTCCATTACAATTTTTCTTCTCAACTGTCTCAACTATAATGTTTATTGTGGTTTCCATTTTAATTATTTTTTATGACAAAGACTCATTGATTTGTGATTCACAAGTACTTGTTTTTGTCTCAGTGCTCCCTATTTTTGTTTTATGGATCTTATTTTCTCCTTTATTTCTTCAAGGGTTTAAACATGCTTATTTAAAGTATTTTCTAGATTATGTAATTAGTTTTATATTTTCATGAGTGAATTTTTTTTGTTGCTTTCTGCTGTGTATTTTTTATGTTTATGTGTTCATTTGCAATGGGAAAGTATCCGTATCATGGGGTTGGATTTCTTCAGATGCTTTGTAATTTTTGTTGGTGTGTTTATTTTCCGTGGATTTATTTTTCTTTCTCTCTTCCACTTCTCCTTTCCTCTTGGGCAATATTTAAGTAGTCTCCACTCATCTCCTAAGGGTCCACAAATCAGAAGCATGTTTTATGTCTTTTCAGAGATTTTACATTTGAAGTACTGGAGCCACTATCCAGTATTTGAGTAGTTATTAATAATTTAGGTTTCATTTATAGGTGGGGAACTATAGTCTCCTATTTAGTCTTCTTTTCCCTAAGGCACTGAACTCTGGAATTCCATTGCCAGTTTTGGTGCCAGTACCCTGTGAGGTTATGGCCTCACTCAAGGTTAAGTCCCACTTTGATATGATGGGCTTGGCCATTTCTGATAAAAGATTTTACATTTTTAAAATAAGAATATGTATTTTTAATTATAATGAAAATAATTGCATATAATTTTTACATGTTGGAAATGGAAGAGAAAAATCACGAGCAGCCAGATCTTTAAGATAACATAGCTAGCTAGGGACAGAGCCAAAAAGACAGGAATATGGTTTCTTCATGCTTAATTAAATACACCACATTACTGATCACTCAGTAGTTTTATATTCCCTGTTGGTTTATCTATAATTTGCTCACTTTTCCCCAAAGCCCATCATCAACATGAGCTGAATATAAGCCTAGGCTTTAGAACATTCTGTCTCATAATTTACAAACTTCAAAAATATTTAATCAGGAACAAAATGTTCCTACATAGTCTAAATAGCAAAATATTTTCCTTGAGAATTTCTCTCTGTATATATTTTCAAGATAAAAAATTCTACAGTGTATCACTGACATATGATTTTTTTTAGTTTTTAGTAACAAACAGCAACAAATAATAAAAGTAATGATAAATTGAAGATTATTACTAAGCACCCATGTTCTTTGGTGAAGGTGGATATATGGATATTTGTATGAGCCACTTGTAAAATAAAGAATTAGACTGAACTTTGTTCCTGATTCCTGAGAGAGAAACTTTAAATCCTGGAAATTTTCAGGATTATAATTAGTGTTTTTTTTACCAGTGCTAATGAGACATCTCACGATGGGCCTCTAGATAGCTTCATAATAGGGGCTGGTCATGCTGGAGAAAACGATCAAGTGATTAAAGGGTTAGAACTATGAGCCATGTGATATCAGTCCACATTTCCAACCTCTAGAGAAGGTAGGAGAGCTAGAGATTGAGTTCAAATATGTGCCCAATAATTCAATGAATCATACCTGTGTAATAAAACCTCTGGGCACGGAACGTCAGTGGAACATTTTGGTTGGTGAACCCAACGCACTGATATGCCAAGATGGTAACGTACCTTAACTCCATGAGGAGAGAACACAGAAGATCTGCATTTTCTCCCAGATTTCTTTTTATATATCTCTTCAGTTGGCTGCTCTTCCTGATTTGTATCCTTTGTAATAAAACTGTAATTTTAATGTAGTACTTTCCTGAGTTTTGTGAGTCATGCTAGTGAATGATCATGGGACCCCCAACTTTGTACCCAGTCGGAAGTGTAGGTGACCTGTGGATTCCCCTGCTCTTGTGGCTGACATCTAACATGAAGGTGGTCTTGTTGAGGACCTTGCCTTAAATTTGTGGAATCCGATGCTAACTTTGGGTTCTTAGTGTCAGAATTGATTTTCAGTACACCCGTTGGCCTTGGAATAGTTGGAGTTGAAGCAGAATAGATTCTTACCATATTTAATCAAACATTATCACTATATTATGAGGCATGTTATGATACCTGATTTTATAAAACCTGATTTGGAAACTTTAAGACATACAAAAGACAAGAACGAAGCATGTTTCCAAATTTTAGTAGCTGGCTGCCCTCTGCTGACATTGTTTTAGTCACTACTAGTATGAGAGTCTGAAAGCTGATGAATTCTTTTAGTTTTTGAGTGAAGCATCCCAAGAATGGAAAAATAAGCACCACATGTACTCACCAGAAAATTGGTTTCCCTGATCATCACCTAAGTGCACATTTGGGAATAACACCAATTGTGTACTGGACAGAGGTGGGGGGTGGGGGAGGGGATGGGTGTATACCTACAAGAAGAGTGCGATGTGCACTGTCTGGGGAATGGACACACTTGAAGTTCAGACTCGGGGGAATGGGAGGGACACGGGCAATATATCTAACCAGAACTTTTGTCCCCCCATAATAAGCTGAAATTAAAAGAAAAAAAAATGAATCAACTAATTCTATAAAATTGAAATTCTCTCTGAAGCTTGTTTCCAGCATTGATTTAATTCAAAAGCCCACTCCTTGACATTTAAAGGCTAATGGAATCTTTCAGATATTAACAGATTAATAGCAATAAAGAGGCCACTACTCATTGGAAAATAAAATCTAAAGTCTAAAACTAAATCAGACTCTCTAACCTTCTTTCTGGTAAGACATAGCAGGCCTGGGTTTCTCCGTGTGTGATCTTGGGCAGGCCATGTTAACACAACAAGCTCACCTTTCCTCATCTGTAATGGAAATTGTTTTACAAAATGACCTCTGAGTCCTCCTCCATTTAATAGGTTATGAATTTTTCAAGAAGAAAGGAATCAAAGGACTTAATATATCAAAACAGATAATGTAATATCATACTAAGCAGGTAAAAATTCCTAATTTTTCAGTTCTGAGATTTTAGAACTTCATATGTTTCTGAATTTTGAGACAATGTTTTCTCCAGTGAGGTCCAGAGATAAGTCATATGTAGTATTCCTCAAAGATGCAGAGTCATAAGTTAAAGTGGTTAGGGAGAAGGACTACGGCCTGGTATTTGATCCACCCCCTAATGTGATAAAGACCTAGTGCTGAGAAAGTTCAGCAACTGTAGTCTCAAGTACTGTAAAGCGTTGACATAATGGATCCAAGATAAATAATAGAGGTTTGGGCCTGGCGAGGTAGCTCAAACCTGTAATCCCAGCACTCTGGGAGGCCGAGGTGGGAGGATCACTTGAGGTCAGGAGTTTGAGACCGGCCTGAGCAAGAGTGAGACTCCGTCTCTACTAAAAATAGAAAAAATTAGCCAGACGTGGTGGTGCGTACCTGTAGTCCCAGCTACTCAGGAGGCTGAGGCAAGAGGTTCACTTGAGCCCAAGAGTTTGAGGTTGCTGTGAGCTAGGCTGATGCCACAGCACTCTAGCCCAGGCAACAGAGTGAGAGGAGTCTGTCTCAAAAAAACAAAAAAAGAAAGAAAGAAATAATAATAATAGAGGTTTACACATGATAGGAGTTTTGCAACAGGAATAATGCTGACAAACTTCGGAAATCCAGGCAGTACCAGCATTAGAGAAATCTGTCCCAAAGGAGCATGGAGCAGTCCTTGGAGGGGTTCTGGGAAACTTCTCATATTAGTAAAACATGATTTAGAAACTATAAGACAAATACATTAATCTAAGAGTAACATATGTTTTCAATTTCTTGGGTGGTGAAACTAAAGGCTTTGCCAAGTAAAGGAACTCATAAGTGTTTAATAGCAATCCTACAGGGTCCAAGAAGAGAGAAGCCCCAGCTGTCACTTGGAGAAAAGAGTAAGCTCTGAGTTTTGAGCACTGAGACTCAAGGCATCATTTTGGCGTGCAGGAGTCAGTGTTGAGACATCGTGTCCTAAGTCACATGAAGAGGGAGGGGCACCCAGTGTTAATGCCTCAAGGTAGAACTGGACTAGAAGCTAGAGGTGAGTTGAATCTGTGGGCAGAGAAGTCAGTGGACCAGGCAAGAGGAGATGGGGAAGGAAGAGAGTGAGAAAATGATGGGCAGAGAGCAAGAACTCCTGGCAGACTGTATCTAGTAACAGCGCAATGTACATCTGTCTAGCAAACTCCAATGGAGTTGACATGTTGGATTTTAAATAGTTTTTTAAAAATATTCCTAAAATAATAAAACATCTTCCCTCAAGTATTATGCTGACATAAAATGGGAGAATGCCACCTAGCAATCTTAATGGTGCTAAATAATAGGGAGCAGAAAGAAGTTATGCCCCAAATAATGCTTTAGGCATTCCTATTTAGGCACCAAAAATAGCCTTACATAGTACCACAAATCTGATACCATGTGTGTCAAACCTCAGTTTTGACATTTATTAGATTTTAGAAATGACTCAATTTGTCAAATGTAAATCAGATAGCATCAGTAGTTCTTAGAATTCTGGAGCATTTTTAGGATTTAAAAATACATACACATAATATACAATGGCACGTCTTTATGTGGTTTAGAAAAGAGTGTCCCTGACAGCAACCACATGGCTCATTAAAAATGTTCTAGTCAGTTTAGATTTCAAATCTCATTACTGCTGTGACAGTCACCTAGGAGTGTGTTACAAATGAATGTACATGCACAACACAAGCTGTTGGTTAGAAAGCACAAAAAAAATATGCACACCCACTCTCTAAAATCCATGTGTCATATAGGTGGATTTGTACTAGGTGTATGAGGTCACAGTGAGCTGTGATGATACCACTGCAGTCTAGCCTGGGTTACAGAGCAAGACCCTGTCTCAAAAAATAAACAAAAAGCAAATAAACAAACATATATTGGGTGGTGATAAAAAAATGGAAAGAAGAAAGAAAGAGCAGAATAAGGGATAATAAGTGCTGAGCTGAGGTATGGTGAAATGGGGACCCGTTTTAGAACATGTGGTCAAGGAAGGCCTTTCTGATATAGTGGTGTTCATACAAATAACTCAGCAAATAAAACCATGTATACAATCATTGACCATAAAATATGGCCATCTAAAAATAAGCTTGAGGATAAAATCAAGAGTGTCTTCCAAGAGGATAGATTTTATTTCACACTGAAATAGGGGGTGTCTCTGGCATTTGACACCCTTACCTTTATCCATTGCCCTGGAGAAGAGTGTGGGAGACCACAGAAAAGACCATTAAACATCTCTGTGAGTCTTTGAATTTTCTGAAAAGGCAGAAATAACCCAAGTAAAGATTCCTAAGACTGACTCTTTGTCTATGATGTTCCACTTCCATAAAATTATGTTTCAAATCCTTTTTAGAAAAATGGAGGAAGAGAGTCACTGTACAACAGCCCTTGTATTCTTTTCATGTAACAAAAAGAAAAGTTGGCAATGTGTTTATGTTAAATGTTATATGTCTGATAATATTAATAGCAAACTCCATGGCCACTACATATTTGAATGTGTATTTGACCTCTTATCTTACCTTAACGGGAATTACTTTGTTTCCTTCCCCTGTTTTCCTTTGCAACAATAGCCTGTTAAATTATTTGACTCACTGAAAATAGCCACTCAATAAAAATGAATGGTGTTCCTAAAACAGGCACATGGATGTGATAATGAACAAAACGGAAGTGGCACCCGCTTTCATGGAGTTGACTATTCTGAGAAACCATCACTTCCAGGAGCCATCACTGCCCACTTGGAATCCCCAAGTTTCCATGTTCAGTGATGCCAAAATCTTCAGGATGACCCTCTCGTCTCCATGATGCATTCCATCTACTTAATGTAGTCTGAAGTTCCACTTAATATTTTGCATAAGGCTTTGATACATAATCAGTGTCAATGCATTAGAAAGAGTAACTCCTTAAGTTTGTATAATTCATTAACTAAATTTCCATTAAATTTATGAAATCTACTTGTAGAGGGCAAGAAGCAGTCTTCACTAATTTGCTGGAGTTTGACCCTACACAAATTAGGCAACTTGATGAATAGCTGAATTTATACTTGGGGATATAAGACTTTACTTTTTTGAAAGGCAATATTGCCAGAGTAAAAGAGATCCAAGGATATAACAAGAAAAAAGGAAAGATAGAAAATGAAGAAAATAGAAGAAGATAGAAGTAGTCTGTGCAGGATGGAAAACACACTACCTAAATGAATATTTGTCTAGAATTTCTGAAACTATCCCCATTGTTTCATTCCAGTTTTTATCAATTTATCAGGATCCTTTACTCAAAGATCAGAGTAGAGCTCCTGGAATTATTTCATGACTGAGCAGTTTCTGTAATGAGTTTGAGTGATATTGATGTTTTTCCTACATACTCTCAAGAAAAAATCAGGGAAGAATTTGCCCCTTCTTCTGCCTGACTACTTGAGCTGGGACAATGATCTTCACCTGCCCTCAAACTGAGATGCACACTGTTGGCTCCCCTGGTTCTCAGGCCTTCAGACTTAGACTGAATTACATGATTAGCTTTTCTGGGTCTTCAGCCTGCAGAGAGCAGATTGTGGGACTTCTCAACCTCCATAATCACAAAGGCCAATTCCTAATAATCAATCCATATATATATATATATGTGTGTGTATATATATATATCTCCTATTGCTTCTGTTCCACTGGAGAACCCTGACCAATATAGTACCAAACACTTTGTAGAGGTTCATGTAACTCTCTTGGGTTCATCTGAATCTTAACAGCAATATAGTCTCTCAAAGGCTCTTTGTAACATTCATATTTTCCTAGGAAGTTGAAAATAAATCCTGCAAACCATATCTACTCTTCCCCCATGAACACAAATGGCTTCATCGTTTTTCCCTTCATCCTCTTCCACTCCACTTGCCTCCTTTCCTCAGACTATAGCCTGCCCCTTGAGTAGGAGTGGTCAGTATTAGGAGACTATCCACATCTCCAACCTAATTGTCTTGGTCTAGGCACAAAATCTTTGGCAGCTCCTGCTTAATGCAAGTAGAAAGAAAGCAGAGACAGGCCAACCAAGATGCTCTAAGTGGATATATGTAAAGATTCCTTTCTTTATTTATTTTTTTCAGTATATTTATTGAATATTTACACTGTGCTAAGTATCAGGGAAGTTATATCTAAAGAGAGATGAGAGAGAGATAGAATAAATCTTAACAACAAAACTATAAAGTAGGAAACATAATTAATTCCATTTTTTATCAGGAAATTGAAGCTTAGCAAAGTTGAGAAACATGCCCAGTGGCTCAAATTGTTCTGACTTATTCCCAAAGTCTGTTCTGTCAAGAACAGTGCATCCCAATCATCACTGCTAATGCTAGAATCTCCCTGGCATATTTACTTACCTTCCCAAACCTGTGCCGCCTCCTCTGGTTTTTTCCCTATTTTAATTTATCATCTCACCATCATTTCAGTCTTCCAAGTTTAAAATTTGCTGTAATTTCTGATGTTCTTTAAGGAGACCAGCCCAAGAAGATTTTCCCAGAATGGCTCTGAGCATCCAGAGGGCATGAAGAGGATTTAAAGATTTCCCTGTGGTAGGTAGAACCATGGTGAGAAGTGCCAAAGGAGTAGAGGAGACATAAGCTAAAATAAGCCTTAATGGCTTCTCAGTGCTATGCGAAGAAGCCCACATTCCTATACATGAAGAGAAAGCAAAATCTGCAAGTTCAGTGTCTTTACCTACCAGCTAGGGGGAAAGGGGGTGGAACTGGGGCAAGGGAGGGATTTGAAAGGTGATCTTTTTTATACTAATGAGGATTAAAGCTGATCTTATGCCCACTTAAGTCATGTCCCCAGCTTGGAGGGGTTCAGATGGACAAGGACAAAGTCAAGAACACAGTCCGCCAGTGCAACCCTCCAAAGGTCTGGTCTTCCTGCAACCTGACCATAAACTCCTCTGATGGATGGCTCTGAATAATGAGGAGAGGAAACATGGAATTCCCAAACGCCCAAGGTACATCCACACCTGCTCAATACAAGCAACAACAATAATAATGGTAGCTATTAATAACATTTATTAAGTTGTTTCTCTGTGCCAAACAATGTTCTAAATAAACCCTTTTAAATAAATAATTTCTTTAAATCTTAACAACATCTCATTGATCCCCATTTTACAGACAAGGAAGCTGAGGCACACAGAAATTAAATAACTTCCCCAAGGCATGCTGTTTATTAATTGGGGGGCCAGATTTTCAAACTCAGGAAGAAAGTTCGGCTATAGAGCCAGGACTCTGAAAAGCATCATATTTCTTTAAGTATAAATTTCATAGTGCTGTTTTCCTTAAAGTAAAAATATGAATTTGTAGAAGCTTGGAAAAGAATTAAATAAAACAAGGCATATGGTGTTTACAATTATCAATTGTGAAAAGCATTTATCAGGAAAAACTTCAAAACTGGTAATTAAGAAGACAAGAGCGTTAAGAGCAGCTCTAGCAAATCCTGCTAAGAAAATTATAAAAAACAAACAAACAAACAAAACCCAATGAAACAAAAAAGCTTACAAATCAAGGAAGAGTTCTGTAGGGCAGAATAAGCTTTAGTGGAACTCCCAAAAGTGGGGTTAAGACTCTGACCTGTTTTTAAATGAGGAATCTGCAGAGTAACACACTAATGAGCCAGATTCCAACCTCCTTTCTTAGTTCTGTTGGAGCTCTGTTCATTGCTAACTCTGCTAGCAATCTCACACATGTGAGATGTGTTACTCACGTGGGTTTCTGAGGAATGACTTGTCCCAGAAGATCAGAATATATAAAAACTTCTAATCTCATTTCTTACATGTGGTTTGTTAGTTACCTGAAAGTTAGGAGTACAGATTCAACAAATAAAATCTGTTTATAAAACAAGGCTGATCAATTCTGAGCATATATTTCTCCCAGGTAAGCTGAGTTGTTGTCAAAATGTTTCATTGAAAATACTATCACCATTTCCCCAATTACCTGACAACACACATCTTGGAGGATATTCTAAAGAGAGATTGTCAGTCTATGGTGGAGAATTCTTGCAGTTATTACCATTTGTTATGGTCTGAATTGTGTTTTCCCAAAATTCATATGTTGAAATCCTAACTTCAGTATCTCAGAATGTGACTGTATTTAGAGGGCCTTTAAAGGGGTAATTAGGGTAAAGTGAGGTCCTATGGATGGGCCCTAATCCAATAAGATGGGTGTCCTTGTAAAATGGGAAGATTAGGACACAGACAACACACACAGAGGAAAGGCCACGTGTAGACAAATAGAGAGGAAGGCCATCTCAGCCAAGGAGAGAGGCCGCAAAGTGAAATCAACCCTTCCAATACCCTGATCTCAGACTTCTAGCCTCCAGAATTGTGAGAAAATAAATGTCTATTGTTTAAGTCACCTAGTCTGTGGTACTGTTATGGCAGCCCTAGAAAATGAATATACCTTTACAAAAATGAATCACATTAAGGCTCATTATAACAATTGTGTCTAGTGGACAAGACCACTAAAGTCATCCCTTAACAGAGAAGAAATCACTGGTTCTGTTGGAAGTTTTGCATACACAAGCATGCACTACATAATGACATTTGGGTTAACAATAGAACACTCTATTATATGATGGTGGTCCCATAAGATTATTATGGAGCTGAAAAATTTTTATTGCCAAATGACACTGTAGCTGTCACAACATCATAGTGCAATGCAGTATTCAGATCTTTGTAGAGATGCCAGTGTAAACAAACTTACTGCACCACAGGTCATATAAAAGATAACACATACAATTATGTATAATAGATAATACTTCATAATGATAATAAACAACTATGTTACTGGTTTATGTATTTACTATACTTTTATTGTTATTTTAAAGATATTCATTCTGCTCATTTAAAAAAAAAAAACTTCAAAACAACCTCAGGCAAGTCCTTCAGGAGATGGTGCAAAAGAAAGCACTGTTATCATAGGTGATGACAGCTCCATGCTGTCCTCCAGTGGAACAGGATGTCCAGTGGGACAAGATGTGGAGTTGGAAGACAATGATAGTGATGACTCTGACTCTGTAGAGTCCTAGGCTAATGTGTGTGTTTGTGTCTTAGTTTTTAACAAAGGAATTTAAAAGGTAAAAAAAAATAAAAATTTTAAAAATAAAATAAAGCTTATAGAATAAGGATATAAAGAAAGAAGATACTTTCATACAACTGTACAATGTATTTAATATTTGTGCTTTAAGCTAAGTGTTATTACAAAAGAGTCTAAAAGTTTTTAAAAATTTTTTAAAAGTTTATAAAGTAAAAATGTTATGGTAAGCTAAGGTTAATTTATTTTTGAAGAAAGAAAAATTTTTTAAATAAATTTAGTGTAGCCTAAATAGATAGTGTTTATAAAGTCTACAGTAGTATACGGTCATGTCCTAGGCCTCCACGTTCACTCAGCACTCACTCACTGACTCACCCAGGGCAACTTCTAGCACTGCCAGCTCTATTCATGGTAAGCTCCCTATACAGGGATATCATTTTTTAAATCTTTTATGTCATAGCTTTACTGTAGCTTTTCTGTGTTTAGATACACAAATGCTTACCTTGTGTTATAAATGCCTACAGTATTCAGTACAGTAACATGTTGCACAGGTTTGTAGCCTAGGAGCAATAATGGACTATACCATGTAGCCTAGGTGTGTAGTAGGCTGTACCATGTAGGATGGTGTAAATACACTCCATGATGTTCACACAATGACAAAATCACCTAATACATTCCTTAGCATGTATCCTCGCCATTAAGTGAGACGTGACTGTATTGCATAATACACATCAATTTGGCACCTAAGTTTCAATTCAGTGAAGAATCTAGGAGCTTTTAATTGGTAGCAGTGGAAAGGATGAGGGACAAGAATCCATGATGAGAGCAGAAAGTATCTACTCAACAGATAAGTTACAGAGCTAGCAGAGGCATGAGCCGGGAGAGCACTCCTCAGAATGCTAGCAGAGTCGCCAGACTTAATTGGGGGAAAGTGTTTTTGCCTTAAGAAAGGCTATAATCTATTTTATAGAATCTTTGTTTGTTGTTTGTTGTTGTTTGTTTCTTCATTCATACAATAAAAATCTGAAGCCCATCTTCTGTCAGGAACTGTGTAAAATCCTAGATGATAAAGGAGAGTGAGAATGTTTTAGTTTGCTAGGGCTGCCATAACAAAATACCACACGGACTGGGTGGTTTCAACAATGGAAAATTCTTTCCTCACAGTTCTAAAATCTAGAAGTTCAAGATCAAGGTGCTAGAATATTTGGTTTCTGGAGAAGCCTCTTCTGGCTTGTAGAATGGCCACCTTATCACTATGTTGTTACAAGACCTTTTCTCTGTGCACATGCAGAGAGAGAGAGACCCCTCTGATGTGTCTTCCTTTTCTTATAAGGACCACAGTCCTATCTGATTAAAGCCTACCCTGATGACCCCGTTTAACTTTAATTACCTCCTTAAAGGCTCTACCTCCAAATACAGTCACATTGGGGGTTAGGGCTTCAATAGATGAATGAGAGGGACACAGTTTAGTCCATAATAGAGACTAATAGTACCACTGATTTATTTCATAGTAATGAGGAAGCAGTTTGCTGAGTATATTCCTCTACAAAATGGACACCACAGGGCCCATGACTTACAAATACCATGTCAGTGAATGACTTTAAATCACTGTATAATCACTGTATACCAGGTATGATCATTGTATAAAACAATCATATAAGACAAATGCAGAAAGACATATTTCCAAGAAAGATGCAGTTTGGTAGAACTAGAATTCGATGGTAGTTTCCTCATAGTAACATACAACTGTCCAATCCAAATAACAAATTATGCACATTTAATTGTGTATTTAAATAGCAAGTTGTACTTTAATCACTGGCAGATTGTGGCCATTAATAATAAAAATATGTTTATTATGTAATCACAAATATATTCCATTTAAGTTTTTAAGCCAGAAGGGAGAGTCTTCATATAACACCAACAGTAAAAGCCTAAAGCATTACTTAAATATTTAGTTTCAGGAATTAAAGGTTAGGCAGAAGAATAATTTATGAATTCATAAATCATCCATTCCTATTGTATATACTATCTAACCATCAATAAATTAAAGAAGTAATATGTTTACTTACTTGTCACAGCTTTATTAAATTATTAAAATAATGTGCCTACCATTTGGAGTATACTCTTTATTATTTTTTTCAGCTATAGATTTTCTTTTGGTCCTTGGATAGGATCCATATTCACAAAGTGCTTTGTGAATCTTGTGCTTCTCCTTAGCGGCAGCCTTGTAAAGCTACTTACAATACTGAGTAAAAATTGGATCCTCTGGCCTTAAAGGAGGCTCAAAAGCCAGGCGAGAAAAACAATAGTCAAGAATGGTTTTACACCATTTTTTCTGTGCTAACAAAATCTGAAATCCATATCTGTCTAGTCAAAAATAAAACCCCTAAGCTCTGTTTTGTGTAGTCAATACTTTTTAAATTATTTGTAAAGGTTTAAAAGCAAAGAATTGTATATTTCAATGTCTCAAATATGAAGTCGATGGTTTGTATTCTGTGATCAGCAGTTTCTTGACTCATTTCCTCTGGTGTTACTTTAATACTTGATTTTACATGCTCAACTCCTCCAGGACTAGTAGGCAAAGCAGATGGCAGCTCCCTTAGGAAACTGCCTTTATTTATTTAATAATCTGATGATACTCACATGCTGCTTGTATTGAAACACTAATGGAAGCAAATATGTCCAGAAAGTTCTCTAGCAAAGAACAAGTTTGCTTTGATAAAAGCCAAAGTCTATCACATCATATTACCAAAGCAAAGGAAAACAAAAAGCAGTTTTTGTTTTTGGACTAAGGCTTTCAAAGCCAGACAATTTTGCTCAGGTTCCATTGCAAGCCTTCTTGGAATTGACTAAGGGAAGCCCACTATAAATGCACCACAGGCAGCCCATCTTTGTAGACCCTTAAATACAAATAGCATCTGGTAAGGCCTTCAGGATCATCTACAAGCCCAACTCTTTCATTTTACATGAGAGGGAGGGATATGAAGCTCCGTTATCATCGCCGTTTTCCCAAGCCTTCTTTGGTCTCCTCTGGTGTATTAAAACAATAAGAAATTTACATTGAATACCTTCCTTTACCAATTTTAAATATCATTTGCTATTAGCACTGAGATTTAATTGTTATTGTAAATTATAGAAATAAAGTTATTTTTGGCCCCAAATAAAGATCAATACAGGTAGACTCACTTTTTTAAAGTCAAACTAATTGCACTTACATTGCTATTTATAGTTCTTAGTCTCATAGACAGTTAGAAAACATTCATTTGCATTGTTCTCATTCAAAGACAATTTGAATAAATCACCTCACAAAATACATTCAAGTCAGCACCACCACAGGCCTACATGGCTTTACAAATACTACCCTCTAGTGTTACAAAGTGGCAATTTACATTCTGGCCACAGAAAAGCTCAAATCATTGCAATGGTTGGAGAGTCTATGTTGTGAACGACTTGGCCATGGGCAGGCTGGATGGCATAAGAGCCATCATAATAAAATAGATTTACTGTAATTCATTCCCTATCAGGAAGACACTTGCTTCATTTCTTTGGCAAGATGCTAGTTTTTTTTATTTGAAATAAATGAATAAATATGAGACACTAAAGCTGATTTCACATTCTATGTGAATGGATGGAGTAGCAAAAAGGATATATGACCCAGTTTTCTCTGGTTTCGGCTTACAAAGCTGCTATAACACCTGTGAATTATTATACTCCACCTTACAAATAAAATACCAAAATTACCACCATTTTGCTTCCTAAATTTTGAATATTAGCTCCGGACATAAACTCTCGTGGTATAAATGCTAATTTATAAATACAAACATCTTATGAATGCTTGATAATTCAAGCATTCAACACTACCACATAATTCAACATGTTATGGAATGTAGAGTAAATTGAGTCCATATTTGTCTACCATAATGAGAACATATTGCAAAAAAACTAGCCTTTGCAATATGTTTACTTACTTGTCATGGCTTTATTAAATTATTAAAATAATGGGCCTACCATTTGGAGTATACTCTTTATTATTTTTGCACAGGTTTGTAGCCTGGGAGCAATAATGGGCTATAACATGTAGCCTAGGTGTGTAGTAGGCGGTACCATGTAGGCTGGTGTAAGCACACTCCATTGCCAAAACTTTTAGGCAACCAAGAGATCTCTTGGGAGATGC
>CM052437.1:163184537-163197965 GCA_028533085.1 Varecia variegata | reverse complement strand
GGAGGCTGAGGCAGTAGGATCGCTTAAGCCCAGGAGTTTGAGGTTGCTGTGAGCTAGGCTGACGCCATGGCACTCACTCTAGCCTGGCCAACAGAGTGAGACTCTGTCTCAGAAAAAAACAAAAATAAATACAGTGTTTATTTAAAAAGTAAAGGAAGCTTCTGAATAAAAAGACATAAAAGTGGGTCAACATATAAACACATTTTCTTAATGGCACTTTATTACTTAAACGAATTCTGGACTACTTATGTTTAGAATCTCAATGTACACTTTACCAGATAAGGATATGGCACTAATAAGTGAACTTGCTATGACAGGTTACAGTAAGTTCTCATAGAGAGAACTGTCAACACTGACTAAAGCACACTTTAATAAGGGAGTATTATCTTTAATCAAATGTTAAAAGTTACCGGAGTCACTCAGTTGTCTAACTCCCTTTTTAACATCATCAGCTCTCCTTTTAAGTAACTTTCTGATATTCAGTTGACTGATTTTATACAATAATAAGAGTTATGAAATAGCAATTTAAATTCCCATAAAAGACAGCTGCAAGAGTACATTCTGAAAGATTCATCATGTGGACTTTGGATGGATAAGAAGAAAATAGTTTCCCACAAGTTAGCTTACCAGATAGTTCAAGTACATTAAGAAGCTCTTGAAGGAATCACAAGTGTCACTAATGGAGTTACGGATCCTAAATAAATACTTACTTTATCTCAGGCCTAGCATAGCTACCTTAAAGCAGTGACAGCCCTCCTTGTAGGAACCAAAACATCTTATAATTGTGTTTTTGATTTCACAGAAGTATTTCCACTACCCTTTGTTTGTGAATTAAATGTTAAATTATTTAACTCTCTAAAATAGCTGCAAACAATCCAGAGCGTCAGGATTAGAGTTGTCACGGCACTTTGTCTTGCCATTTCGTGATGTGACTTTCTTTCTCAAGCCACTTATATAGCATATTTGCACACCTAAAGCTCAAATAATGGTTGAGGGGACTTCATCTTTCCAAAGTAGAAAGTAGAAAGTTGGGCAATCAACCACAGTGAGGCTTGGGTGTGGGGAATAGTCAAAGGTAAAGTCTATCCAGCCATTAGAAAATTAAAATGTTTTTCCTTGGTGTTTTCTACCAAACTCCTTGATTACAAACAAAATCTCCTGGACCTATGAATCAATCAGGGACATCACTAAAATGCTACCTGTGAGATTATTTTTGAAGTGATATCATATTAAACTAAGGATCATCCTCCTTCTCAGTCTATGAAATGATATTTAAGGGGCTAAAAAAGCCAACTTATTCAATAATGATTTATATTCCTTTAATTATTATGAAAGCCACCTTGTTTATTTGGAGTTAGAGATGGGATCCTAATATTGTAATTTAAGATGTAAATGACTACTAGTACCTTTGACATAGTGGGAAGGAGAAATAGTATGAGACCTCCTGAAGGACTAGACGGGAAAAAGGAGAATTGTGTGAAAAAAGTCAGCAAGAAAGACTTGAAAGGACACTGTAACATTGCCCAAGATGAGCCCTGTTTAATAAGGTTCTTATGGTTCTTAAGAAATGAACGGCTTTGGAAGAAATCCAAAATAGTCTTACCTTTAAAAGTCTTACCTACTTTATAAAGGGTTATTTTATAGCAAGCTTCAAAAGCCTTAGCCTAGGTCATCTTTCTCTCCCATAATCTTCCAGCATATGTATCTGTGACATGCTTAGCATTTAAAAATTTTGCATTTAAAAAATATATGTTTTAGTGAAAAGCTATCTTTCATACCCTTTGTGCTGAAACAAAATATAAAATATCACTTGCCGCCAGAGATAGCAAACCATTTATAAAATCTGTGACTGTCTGGTACATCATCTCACTGTCATTAATATTTAAGAGTACTGGGTTGAAATGACAGAGATGTGTTCTCAGAAATGCACATACACACACCATCATGGGCTGTCATTATTACAACTATAATGGTCACATGGTTTAGCATTGCAAAAGGAAATCTTGCTTATTCAAATTCTTTTCCTAAGTGAACGTATTTTTTCTGATAAAGAAAGCTGATGTCTCTATGGGATTCCAAAAGTGATTTCTAGTCTGCTTACCTCAGAATATATAAATGAGCAATGGAATTGGGGCAGTTGATATGGCTAAATAAAAGGCTGGGAGGGGCATGACATAATAAATAAGAAAAAACATTTAAAATGATGCCATTTTGAAGGATACACAAGAAACAACTAACAGAAGTTGCCATTCTGATGTGTGGAAATTGGGAGTGTGAGAGTGGATGAGGGGAGATAATTTTTAATTTTCACTTTAAGACCTTTAATCTTAATAGTTTTTAACTCTATTCATGAATCACTTTTATAATGAAATCAAATCCCCAAAAATGTTCCAAGGAATATCTTTGGACATAAAAAAGAGTTGTGCTCTTCATTTGGATGTCAGTAGCATCCAATAGCAGTTCCACAGACATACATTTTTTAAAAAACTGGACAATCAACCTCTGCAAATAAAATTGTCATTCTAGAAAAAAAAAAAAAAGTAGAGGAGAGAAGATCTTGGGTTGGCACCTAGCAATTTTCCACAGGGTCCTTAGACCCATGCAATACTCTGAGGATAAAAGGGTGAAAAGTGTTTTCAATAATAGCAAGCAATGGTTGAACCAAACATAAAGCTGCCTTCTTCCATAATTTTTGTGTGCAGAAGTACCCCCATTATTTAAGCCACTTTATCAGGAGATTCTTTTATTTCCAGCTGAAAGCTCAAAGAGTGTTGTAAGCAAGTGTGATGAGTGTTCTGTAACTCTCACAATCCTGCAAGAATTAGGGAAAGTTTCTTGAAAAAGATGACACAGAGCTGAATCCCTCAGGTTTGGTAGCAGTTGTTAGTGAATATGGCTGGAATAGGGAACAGATTCTTTCCTCTTCTGAACATGAGAGAAAGAATCAAGTCCTCATATACAGTGATTGTCTGGCATAAGGTCCCTATTCTAGGAAACTTGAAAAAAGTCCACTTTCATATGAGTCAGAATTACTATAAGGTGTGAGAAATTGAGCAAATATATGTGGAGTAATAATATAAAAGTTTAACAAAAGAAAAAGCTATGGAAGTATGGCTGCCAATTCATTCTTCATTCCATGCATAGAAACTACCATCAAGCTGAGGAGCTCTGTGGCCTGGTCCTCGGGCCAGGGATTGGGGACTGCAGAATAGAAGGTAGAAAATTTACATGATGAAGTTGTAGTCTTGGGAAAAATATTTTCCAGGCAAAATATTTAAAGCTTCAGCTGATCATTTGCTTCGTATAATAAGACACTACAAAACAAAGATAAATTCAGAAAAGAACTGGCCAGTTCACAAGCAAACTTTAGAAAGTATATAAAGACCCCAGAACTTTCTAGACTGAAAAATAAAACTGTTCTTATCTATCCATCTCCAGAGAGTTAAAGATTGTCAAATTATGATATAACCTGGGGAAGAGATTAAATCAAGACTGTGGCTGTTTGATCAAACTTGATAGTTGCTGTGGTTTGGATATGGTTTGTTTTGATGGTTGGGATACCGCTTGCTGCCCCCCTCCCATAACTCATGTTGGAATTTGATCCCCAATGTGAAAGTGTTGGGAGATGGGACCTACTGCGAGGTTTTTGGGTGGTGGGGGCGGACCCCTCATGAATGGCTTGGTGCCTTTCTCCCAGTAACCAGAGAGTTCTCTCTCTAGCAGACTGGATTAGTTCTCATGGAAATGGATTAGTTCCCCTCAGAGTGGGCTATTATAAAGCCAAGGTTCCCCTTGGAATTTTTCTCTTACCAAGTGTCCACTTCCCCTTTGACTTTCTCAGCCATGTTATGATGCCAGGGCCACGCCCTTGAACTTCCCAGACTACAGAACTATGAGCTAAATAAACCTTTTTTTATATAAATTACCCAGTCTCAGGTATTCTGTTATAGCAAGACAAAATGACCTAAGATAGTAGTAAAGACCAAATCAAGGATGTAGTAGTCACACTCTTCATTAAGAGATATGAAAAAGTTTAAGGTGGCACCTAGTATATCCTTCCATCTGGGCAAAAAGACTTCTAGAAAGCTTATGGACTTGGTCCCATAGAAACTCAATGGACCCAAAATATCCATAATTAAGCAGAAAGCAAGAAATGTATTTAAAAAAAAAAAAAACACTAGGGGCAGATTTTGACAAAAGGAGATGGGTGGAATCAAATACATAGAAAATCAACTAAGTTTCTAAGAGATCTCCATTAGCAAAAGTGTCACTAGCCTGGGCTAAAAAGAGACTGAGACGATGAGATTTTTAAAATCCTCTTAGAGTCCAACTTTCTACAGGCAGGAAACATGCCCATAAACCTGCCCATCTGCTCCTTCAAAAAGTATATGTTCTAATGCCTTCTTCAGAAGAGGCCAAAGGGAAAAATGGAATAGAAATGAGATTGTAGAGGGTAGAGACCAGAGCCACAGAAAACAACTGATGGAAAGCCATTTTCACATAGCAAAGAAGTTTAATCAAGGTATATTTTCTATTTCCATATAGGGGATGTGATAGCGTTTTTCCAGTGGAATTTCAGAATTGTTACGGACTAGTGACTGCTATATGCCTCCCTTCTCCCCTTGCCTAACAAGAGCATTCATCGTGGTTTTCCTAACCATGGGTCAATGTTGCTTACAAATGGGGAAGATAATTCAACTGTTTCGGTTTATAGGTCTCTAGGACAAAAGGAACAGCATCTTGATCTGATCTGGCATTCAAGCCTTTGATCTGGCATTGTGAGATCCTGGGGGTCAGAGAGGAGTATGAGCGTATTTCGCATGGGAAGGGTTATGAACAATTGTGGCCAAGGAGAGGACTTTTACTGACTGACCTTCTCCACCCATGCCTTGTCACAGAACTTTGAAGTTCTTCCCACCAATGGTAGAGTATATTCCTCTTCTTTTGACCTAGAACCAACCCATCATACTTGTTTTGTCCAGCAAGATATGATTGTTGTTATAAATCACAGAGTTTTGGGGTGATTAGTTATGCAGTACTGTAGTGACAATAACTTTCCAATACACAGATTAAACAAGAAAAATCTTATGATCATTTCAGTCAATAAAAAAGGTACTTTATTAAATTCAAAATCAATTCCAGAGAAAAACTCTAAGCAACTCAGAAGGGGTTTTCCTTAATCTGATAAAGGGGGAAAACCCTCAGCAATTATAGTACTTAGAGGCAAAATGTTGAAAGCATTCTTTCTAAGATCACAAACAAGACAAGGATATCTTCCCTCCACAATTCTATTCAAATTGTACAGGAGGTTCTAGTCATATAGCAGAAAAAAGAAAAGAAGGTATAAAGATAGGGGAAGAAAAAAAATAAAACTGTCATTTACATGCACACACACATGCAATTATGTTTGTAGAAAATACCAAAGCAAGTGTAGACAAATTATTAGAATTAAAGAGAAGGTTTAGCAGAGCCACCGAATACAAAATCAATGTGCAAAAAATCAATTGTATTTCTCCATAGCAGCCACAAACAAACAAAATATATTATTTGTGCAATAAAAGGATTAAAAAATAAAACTCAATTTCAGGATTTACTTATTCAACAAATACAGTGTATATTGAGATAATTATCATGAACAAGGATGTTCATTAAAGGAAAGCCTTCATATAAGAACTAAGATACTTCTTGGGTTGTGGTTCTTGTAACCACTGTCTTTAAAAGTGTTCTGACATGAGCTGGCTCAAAACATTAGTAATTTGATGCTTTTAGCTTTTTATCCACAGATATCTTCCACATCAGAGTAGGTGGCTGAAGAACGGAGAGTTGACCAGATTCCCTTGTGGGCAAGAACATTTGTGCATTTGTGCTTGTAATATCCAGGATTTGTTGAAATGATGAGTCAGATCGATAAATGGAGTTTTACAGTTATAAGTGTTTGGAGGCAAAAACGATACTTGCCTGTGGCTTGGTTTTAGTTTGTATTTTTTATTTCCATTTCAAAAGAGACTGACCATTCTTACAAGGCAACAGAGAAGAAACTGTGTCACACTGAAAATTAGTGTTGCATTCACACTTCTAGCATGTACAGACATAAACCGATGCAGTTCTTGGTGATTACACAAAAATGGGAATATGGGAAACAAGTGGCTTGCTGAAAGTTAGACAAAATTATCTGATTCATATCTGGACAGATAAAGAGCTCTCCTCTGTAACCCCAGAGAAACTCTGTAACCCCAGAGAAACTCTGTAACCCCAGTTTCTTTTCTTCAGAAAAGAAACCCATAGCTCTTAAAGACAAAAATAAATTAAAATAAAATAAAGGACATTCAAAGGGGCAGCAGAGACTGTATGCTTCCAATTACCTATCTCATTATGAAGGATTTTCCTTCATATTATTTTGCATCAGCTTTTAGTGAGCTGAGCTGAAAAGCAGTTTCACCTTTCTCTGGGAAAATAAGAATCTGAATTTCCAGTGGGAGAAAAGGAAACGTGTATAAGCCATCATTATTTAAGCACACCTCTAGTTTCAGACCTGACTAAAAATGTGAATAGCAGGAAAATACAAAAGAGTCTATTCTTTGTGCCCATCTGAAATCAGGAAGTGATGAATCCCACTGGAGAGAGCTTGTTTCTACTTGGTTCCAAACCCAGTTTTCAGATGAAAGCGCTTTGAAGAGGTAAAGTGAAGCCTTGCTTTGTTAAGCAAATGGTCGGCTTACCTCCAATGCTTCGACCAGCAGGCCTTGTTCTTTCTATTCTGTTCTGAACCAGTTTCAGGAGTAAAAGGATGTTTGTTGTTTCAGGACTGGATGCTAGGAAGGAACTTTGGAAACCAAATAGTCTCAAGTGCATGCACTTGCATACCAATGTCTCCAAAATGCATCTGGCTTTCACAGCTTAAGGTTGTATATATCCTAAAATAGTTGAGTATGTTTATCTCTGGCCATAGCACTTGCATTGTAAGAAAACAGGGTCACTAACAACATTTTAAGAACCCAAAAAGTATGAAAAAAGATGAAATTGAAAATAGAACTCTATATATAAAAAGAAAAACAAACGAGAGCAATTCTTTTTTCTCTATCTTTGGAAATGAAGACAGCATAAAAAGAAAAGGATTAAGTTAGATGGGGCAGAGAGAGAGAGCAGTAAATATAAGAGAGACTCACAAAATCCAGAGAATTAGGTTGTACCTAAATGAAAGAAATAAATACTAAACTATGCAATAAAAAAAAAAATCAGAACATTTCCACATTATTTCTCCTTATCTCCTTCCTGCATACTCAGAATGCATATTGACAAGTTAGGGTCTCTTGTGAGTAGGAGTAATTTAATCAGAACAAGAAGGACCACTAGGGAAATGAGGCCCCAGAGTTTTCCAAAACCTATCATCATAAACCAGAAAGTACAAATGGACTGAATTTCTATTCAAAATAACCTCACAAACAATTGTACATTCATTTTTTCCATTCTGAACTCTAATATCTTCAGCTACGTTATTCACTGCCGCATTTACAAGGACTTTCTCCTTGATCAAACCAAGCCCCTTGGAGTCCTTTGTTTGTTTTTTTAATTTTATAATTTCAATATTATTTATTTCAGGTGAATATAGGGAAAAGCAGAGAACTTTTTTTTATTTTTTAGTTTTTCTCTGTTTCTCTTTCCTTTTGCCCCCACCCCCTTTTTTTGAGTACGCTTCATCCTTGTTCCCCTTCCTAGGACTGCTGAGCTCAGTTTTAACAAAGAATCCTGCCAATACAGTTTATCAATAATCCCCCCAGCTGTGATATCCAATCAAGTTCCTCTTTCACCGTCCTCAATATCTAATCAAATTCCTTTCCCCCCAACCCTTGATACCTAACCAATTTCCTATTAGTGAGTTTCCATCTAGTTCCTCACCCTACCGATTGGCTACAAATCCCCACTTGTCCCTCTTGTATTCAGAGTTGAGTTCAATCTTTCTCCTCTATTTCAATAGTCTTAACTTCTACTGCAACAGTCTTAAAGAAAGTCTTCCTTGCCATTTTTAATAAATGTCCAGTTCAATTTTTTTCTTTATCGGTATCTGACATAGGATAGTGATGTGATTAATGTTGGGTCTCTGACATAACCTGGGTTCAGACCCAACTATAGCATTTTTGCTGGACAAGTTATTTAACCTCACTAAGTTTTAATTTCTCATCCATAAAATAGGAATAATAATAAAGTTTGCATCACATCCTTGCTGACTGGACTGAGAGAAGAATCCATGTAAACTTGTCCCTGTGTCTTACCCGGAGTTGGCCCTTGTTTCTTCAGAAAGGAACTGGACCAGTGGCATTAACTTTCTCTTTTAATATCCGGATAACTACTTGATAAGTCAAGCTATCTTCAGAAGATACCGAACATCACTAGGCTTTCCCAATATCCAGTGCTTTTCCCTGGGAGGAGAAGGGTAAACCACCAGTCACCAGAGGACCAAACACATGAGCTGCTGGTGCTGTTGCTTTAGCGTGTGACACTGAACTGAAAGTCACCAAAAGCTCAAACTCCACCCCAGCGGTAACAAGCTGTCAATCTTGCCTCCCAGAAACTTCTCTGAGTTCTGAGCATTACAAAGTCTTATCTTCAATTATATCTTTGCAGTGTCCTTTTCTGATTATTTTTTTTTTAGCTTCCAAATTCATGCCTTTTGTTTCTTAAGAAGTTATTCTCTGCTACTTCCCTTTTGACCATGATTTGTTTTAAGAACAAAGACAGGCATAAATATAAAATCACATCTCTTGTGCTCAGTTGTTTTCTTTTGTTATAGAGAATATAAGTCTTTATACAAATTCTGAGGGGGAAAAATTCCTTAAAAAAAAAAAAAATATATATATATATATATATATAGCTTCTTAAATGTGACAAAGTAATATATAGTCTATTCCAGTATGGGGTGCTTTGATACATTATGTATCTTCTATTTTCTACTAATTCATTTTTCTTTTTCACTTCATCGACTCCGTTATTCCTCCTTTTAAGTTTCCTTCACTTGTTGGACTACTTATTATGATAGATTTTTTTTTCCAAATATTAGATCTAAGCTCAGAAACATTCATCATTCAGAACTTGCCTAGTGAAAAATAAAACAAAGCATTAATTGGGATTTTGGCAATTTATAAATTTATGGCCATTCTGACTCTATATTCATGGGTTTTTTTTTCCAATTATAAAAGCTTGAAATAATGTATTTTCCTCCACATTTTCAAGGACTTACTCATGAAAAAGGATAAGTAAAACTAAAATAATTTACTTACCTAGAACAAAACCCAAGAAATTTCTCATCTTCAATTCTTGGATCCTAACTTCTAGAATATGAAAATGTTTTTGTGCTTACGTTATTACACAATATTATGAATACAAGTATTTCATTTGCTCATCTCAAGTTTCTTTTTGTAGAAAATTATAATTCAGTAGATAAAACAAACTGTGCCTGAAGATTTTAAATATTTTGCAATAGAACCTTTGCACAAAAGACATACTCCCTTTCTCTTCCTTTTTTCTCAAATCTCAATGTACAATTCTCTGAACTATTTTTAATTCCTCTTCTATTCTAGACAGGTATTTCCATCTGACATACAAACTTCACCCTTTTCCTTACTGTTTTATGAATCTGTTCTTGCTTAGGGGACTATCTTACCTGATGAATAGTAGAATCATAGAATATTCAAGCTGTGAGGGACATTAGAGAGAATTTCATCCAGTTTCATAATTTTTCAAATGAAGAAAAGGTAAAAAAGTACAAGTCACAAAATTTGTTAGTACTGAGTCCAAATTATAAGATTTCTATCATTTTTGTGCCAACTCTTCCTTTCTTAAATCTCTCTTCACAATCCAAAAACAGACCAGAAGTGAAAAGAAGGGGGAAACATAGGAGAAAAAGTTCTACCTTATTTGCTTACTTTCCTCCTCCACTTGGAATTTTCTGATCTTAGTCATTCATGTTTTAATCTCTAAGGAGTATGAGTCTACTTGTCCATGAGTTGTAGGGAACTGAAAACCAGAGTAGAAACTCACTATGACACATCTAACTCTGAAGCTTTTTTTTTTTATAAATTTAAGGTAAAAACATAAAGACAATAATGCTCAATAAGTGAACTTAAATGCATTCTTCTCATTCCTCATTTTCCTTTTTTGCTTGTATGTCTAATTCTGCTCTTTCATATTCCATTGCTGTTATTTGGTGCATTACAAAATTAATATTTTTGATTGTTTCATTCATCACATCTTTAAATTTTTCAAAAGAAAAACAATTGTAGGCCAGGCACGGTGGCTCACGCCTGTAATCCTAGCATTCTGGGAGGCCGAGGTGGGCCAATTGTTTGAGCTCAGGAGTTCGAGACCAGCCTGAGCAAGAGCGAGACCCCATCTCTACTAAAAATAGAAAGAAATTATATGGACAGCTAAAAATATATATATAGAAAAAATTAGCCGGGCATGGTGGCGTATAGCTGTAGTCTCAGCTACTCGGGAGGCTGAGGCAGGAGGATCGCTTGAGCCCAGTAGTTTGAGGTTGCTGTGAGCTAGGCTGATGCCACGGCACTCTAGCCCAGGGAACAGAGTGAAACTCTGTCTAAAAAAAAAAAAAAAAGAAAAACGATTGTAAACTGAGTCAAATAATTGCACATCACTGATGTCTGTCAGGGCTCAGATCTTCAAAGATACTATAAGGGTCACATTTTTTCTACTCTCTGACTTAGTATAATAAACTGTGGGAATATTAAAAGTAGGAGATTTCACATAAGAAATATCCGTAGAGAGTAGAAGATTTATAAAGGAACTGCTGGAGAACAAATATTTGAATATCATGTACACATTATTTTCATTTATTTATTTATTCATTCAATCAAAAAGACCTGCTGTGCACCTAATATAAGTCAATCATTGTACAAGGGCACTGCAAATACAAAGCTGAATAAAGTATGATTACTACCAAAAAGTAAAAAATCATCTACTGGTCATTGATGGTAGGAGGTACGTTCCACAATGAATGTCACAGCATAAAAACACTTCTTAAAAGAAAGTTCACTTTCTAAGGAATTGTGAAACAACCAAATATGACTTCAGTATCCTCAGTCTGGTTCTTTCTCTCTCCATCGCCAACCTTCTTGAGTGGCTCTCAGACCAACCCCACTCTTGTGAAATTCTCGAAGAAAATTAGATGTAATCAAATAATTCATATAAAGTTATTAGTCCTGATGAGTTAAAGTTTGCCAGAGTATTTCCAGCTTTAAAAGGAAGCTTGGAGAGGGATGCTTGACCCAAATGAAGAGCTGCTGTCAGGAAACCTTCATTAGGGAAGACTTTAAGAGCCTGGAATTCTCAACAACTCCATCTATGTATAAATTGCCTTGCCTGCAAATGAGTAAAAACAGAGAATCCAGGATTGCCAACTGGTTACTGTATATATTAACCATGTTTTCTGGTTTCTGTATCTGATGTTTTGACATCTGAAGCTTTGAGACCAAGGCTAGCAAATTCCTAGAAATAGCAAACAAACAAGTCTCCCTGGAGCATGCCTTTGATATGCAAACTAACTAATCTCAAGCCCTCGTAAGATACTAGCCTCCTCCCCTAAGTACCCCAGGGCCAGGCCTCAGACGTGAAGGGGCAGCTTCTACATTCCAAAACCTGCTAAAATTATTCAAATTAGGCAATCCTAACTTGGTCAGCCCCTTTAGCCTGTCTCTCCCATTCCTTCCTGTGAATCCTAATGAAGCTTGTCCTGCAGTTTCCTTCGCTCTGCCTGTGACCTACCTTGGCCTGAGACTGCCTCTGTACCTTTAGTCCCTAAGTAACAAACTGTAACCTAACTTAGTATGTAAACAAACTGAGCACCCAGGGTAAACTATGTTTTGTAACAAATGGCCAGATGTCAGCTAATCACAACAGCTGACCCTCAGCAAATCACAGGCTGCCAATTTGATCAGTCCAAATAAGACAAAAGCTCAGCTGTGATCAGTCAAGCTGTGTCTGCACAGCACTTCCTTTTTCTATCTAGGAATGCTCCTGCCCATGTTGTGGAGCACAGCTCTTGGACTCCCTGGTTCTGGTTCTGAAAGCTGCCCAGTTTGTAAATCATTCAAATAAACTCTGTTAAATTTAATTTATCAAAAGTTTTTCTTTTAACACATACCATATATACTTTTGCACTTTGCTTTTTACACTTAAATGTACCCTGGAAATCATTCGATATCAGTCCTTAGAGCTTTTCCTTGTTTTTATACAGCCGCATGGTGCACCCTTGTATAATACAGTTCATGCAATTACACTCCTATGTTGCGTAATTGTAAACAATGCTGTCATTAATAACCTGTACATATGTACCTTATTAATGCTGGAAATATGTATTCAGAGTAAATTCCTAGAAGTGGAGTTCCTCAGTCAAGTTAAGTATACATATAATTTTGTTGGATATTGCCAAATTCCCTTCCTGGAGGCTAGCAGCAGAATGCATGAGTCCTGTTTGCCTATAGCCTGTCCAACTAAATGTGCTGTCATACTTTTTAAAAAATTTTTTTACCAGACTATTAGGTAAGAAATCATACCTCAATGTAATTTTAATTTGTATTCTTCAAATTATGAGTGATGTTAAACATGCATTCTTATGTTTAAGGGCTATTTTTCTTCTTTTTTCTGTTCATATTATTTTTCCAGTTTTCTATTGGATATATGCTCCTTTTCCCTGAATTTTAAGAATTTTTAATATATATCAGAGATATTCATCCTTTATCTGTGATTTACATTGCAAGTATTTTCTCCAAGATTGACTGTCTTTTTAATTTATGAATTATATCTTTTGCATACAAATAATTTTAATTTCATGTAGTCAAATGCTATTACCTAAACACTACAGTATAACAGCTGTTAGCATGGCATTAATTATTGCCTCTGCATTTTGAATATAGTTTAAAAGCCTTTCCCTACATCTGGAAAAAAATGTACACGTTTTCTTCTATTATTTGTATGGTTTCAATATGTTTTTTTTACCTTTATATCCCTGTTCTACTTGAAGTTTATTCTGTGTATAGTGTCTTTACACAAAATATGTACCCAATTTTATTTTTTTTTCCAAATGTTACCCACTTGTCTTGGCACAATTTACTGTAATGTCCATCTTTTATTTAGTGGTTTGAGATGTCACTTTTATACTAAATTTCTATTTGTTCTGTGTCTGGTTTTGGGTTTTTTTCCCCCCTGTCCTATTCCTCTTATCTGTTTGTTTATTCATGAGCCAGTATCACACTCATTTAATTATAGTTGCTTTGTGGTGTGTTTTAATGTCCAGCATGGCTAGTCCTTTCTCATAGTTTTATTTGTCCGATGTTTTCCTGGCTATTCCTGACTTTTTTTTTTTTATTTCAGCATATTATGGGAGTACAAATGTTTAGGTTACGTATATTACCCTTG
>CM052437.1:163160847-163184437 GCA_028533085.1 Varecia variegata | reverse complement strand
AAAATGTTTTCTGGTAGTTTTATTGAATTGCATTAAAATTATAATTTAACTTAGGAAGAATGACAACTTTATCCTATCCACAAATAGGGAATTTTTTTCATTTGTCCAAGTTTACTTCTGTGTCTTTCAAGAGACATTCACTCATATATACAAAACCATTTATCTATAAATTCATCTAACCCAAGACACCAAACAAACTCATGCACAAATCTAGCCCAGACTCCTCTCAGATGTAGCCTGAGACCCAGGACTTAATAGAAACCCATGGATGGGCTTCAAGAACATAACACATCCCTTAAATTATGTATAAAGCTTTCTGTGTATATGTGTGTGTGTGTGTAGTTTAAATTGAATTTTTATTTTGTCTTGTTTTCTCTGAGAGATGGTTATAGTTTTCCTCTGCATTCTCACTCAGATACAAACTTTCTAGACTATAAGATTCTCCAGAAATAGCAATCCTATGTTTTCAAAGAAAAAAACACATTCACATAAGACTCTTTCTCTCTGTGTGTGCTTCCAATTTCAATGAACCAAGCAGCAAATAATTCCTCTCCATCCAGAATTAGGCCAAGCAATATGATAAAAGGTGAAATAAAAATAATACTTTTACTCAAAAAATTTTGTAGATTATTTGTGACAAAAAACTAAAACACTAAAATCAAGTAGAGAACCATAAATGTCACCTGCAATGTAATTCAACACAGAATTCAATAAGGAGGAGATCAGCAGCTGTCAGAGTACACTTACTGCATAAAGATGCCTTAAATGTAGCCTTTTCCATCTGGAAAGAGGAGAGATTCCAGAAAAGGTGCTATGTTATAAAAATGTAATTGTGTTATTTCGTACTCTTAACATTTCCCATATTCAGGATTTTCATTTCCCAATAGTGACAATGGAGTTGAAGTTATGAAGTAGAAGGTGAAGAAAAATATTTCTTTCTTTTCTTTTCTTGTTTTTTTTTAACAGAGCAATTGTCTTCATTTGATTAAATTTTCCAAAGGCAATGGCAACTTGGGTTGGGGTATTCCTACCATGTGATCCTCTGCTGTCCTGTGTTTTTCTTTCCAGACTTGTACTCTGTATCTTCTACCTTTTCTTCATTTACTTTCTCCTTTGACCCTTTGCATATTTTTCCTCTCCCGGCTTGTGTTTCTGCTTTTTACCAGTATTAAGAACTCTGTTTATCCCCATTGAAGATTTTTAATTTTAATAGTCGTTTTGATTATCTAACTCAGTAGTTCTTAATCTTGTCTGTGTAGTAGAACTGCCCGGGGCACTTCTTAACAAATACTGGTACGTGGGCGCCACCTCCAGAGATTCTGCTCAGTTGGTCCAGTTGAGGCCCTGCCATTGCTATAACTGAAAATTCTCCCCTAGGGAACCTTAGATGCAGCCAGAATGAATAACTGACCCAGAATTACCACCCATCAACAAACTAGTTCGGTGCAAGAACCTGTAAATTAACTTGTAATAGGCCATGAAAGCTCTTTCAGCCTGTATCTTTCACCATCGAAACATGCAATTAGTTTTCTGCCTTTATTCTGTAGTTCTGTTTGGCAATCATGGAATTTTAGATATCATTTGGCTCAATTTTGCCATTCTGAAGAAAAGTAATCTAAAGCCCAGAGGGAGAAAAAGATCTTACCCAAGATGACACATCATCTGCTAAATGAATTGCCAAGAAAGACTACACACTATGGAATTGCCTTTAAAATGTGATTTTACCCCTTTAGTTTTCTAGATAATCCTTGATACATGTTCAGTTGTTAGCTCTCTCTTCCCAAATCTGTACTTTCTGTTCTGCTTTCTAGCTTTTGTGTTTCCCATTGTATGATAATAAGGTTATTAATTTCTGTTTGTTGGAATTTTAGTATCAAGGGTTTTGAGGTAATGTGCTTCCTCTTATCCCATATCACAAATTCTTCCACATCATAAATTTTGTCTTTTCTAGCAAGTTCGCCACCAAACTCTACCTCCTTCTGTAAAATAAGAACACAAAGTCATTAGGTAAAGTCATAGTATCCCAGAGGACCATCTGAAAAATGACAAAACATGAAACATATGGCTTTGAATTAATTACCTATATAAAGAAAGTTATGTGAAATTTTCTTCAACATAAAAAAGCAAAAGTACACAATGAGCGCCATCTCCTGGAGAGATCATGACAACTTCTGGGGATGTGCCTTCCCTCAATGCTACAAATAGTATTTAGTTTTTATCCTTTATTTTATTTATTAGTTCATTTATTTATAATTTGTCCATAATCGAGTTAAGGTAGCTTCCAAAATAAACAAAAAATAGAAAATACTAAATTTAAAAACATGGAATCAGAGAAATATATGCTGGAAGGGAAGGTATGGGATAAGGAAGAGGAAGAGAAACAAAACACGGGTAATCAGAGTTTCTACCAAACAGTGAAGAAGGAGCTATAAATTTAGCGAAGGGTTTTGGAAGGGTTAAATGATGAGTTTATTTTATCATATGTTAAGTTTGAGTTGCCTGTAAGACATCTGTGCAGAGTTGCCAAGTATGTAGCTAAATGTACAAGCCTAAAGCTCATGAAAGACCTGGCAGAGAGACACAGATTTGCAGCTGATCAGCATGTGGTCACCGAAGTTATGGGCTGCCTGGGATCTCCCAACAAGAGTGGAAAGAAAAAACAGGGCCCAGCACAAAGCCCTGGGGAACATTGACATTTAAATGATGATCAGTGTCTTAGTTCGTTTGTGCTGCTATAACAAAATACCTAAGATGGGTAATTTATAAAGAAGAGAAAGTTATTTCTCAGAATTCTGGAGGCTAGAAGTCCAAGATCAAAGCATCATCAATTTCGGTGTCTGGTGAAGGCCCTGTCTCTGCTTCCAAGATGATGCCTTGTTGCTGCGTCTTCCAGAGGAGACAAACGTTGTGTCCTCACATGGCATAAGGCAGAGGGGCAAAAACTGAGCCTAAATGAGTTCCCTCCAGCCCTTTTATAGAGCACTAGTCCAGGAATGAGGAGAGTCTTCGTGACTTCATCACTTCCCCAAAGGCCCCACCTCCTAATACCATCACAATTGGGGATTAAGTTTCGACATGTGCATTTTGGGGGGACATGCAGACCGTAACAGCCAGTAACAGGTAGGCAGTGCAAAGAGCGTGGCCAAACCACCTGGTTTAAACATCAGCTGTGCTACTTACTGATTAACATTTAAGTTACTCTGAAAGGTTATTTAAAAACTGGTTTTGCGTATCAACTTCGTTATGTTTAATACACTGTTGGAATTTTTGTTTGTTTTGTGTTTAAATCCCTCAGACTCTAATCACCAATTTCTAAACATATTGGAAGCACCTTATCCAGGCACACAAAACCCTACTATCTGATCTGAGAGGAGTCTAGATTAAAAGGGGTTCAAAACAATTGTGTCTTCTCATTATCATTTCTGTTTCTAAAGACGAACGTCAGCCGAGCTCACTGGCTCCCTGCCCTTCTCCACTTGCCTTCCAGGCTGCAAAACCCTGGGTCAAGAGCGAAGCAGAAGCCTCCGCAACTGATACCTTCACACTTTCCAACAGTTCTTCCCGGTCACCTTTTTCTTAGCTGTAATGTAACTGTCTGATCTTGAGGAGGAAAATGCAAAGAAGTGCCATGATTTTCTGGCTACATCTTGTTTTTTACAGAATTATTTAGAATGCTTTTCTTTCTGCTCTTTTTAAATATATATAATATATATTATGTGTATATATATATTTGGTTGTGAATATGGTTCGTTTCAGCAAAGATCTCATTTCGGTTTTTTCCCATTTTGAATCAGTTGAACTTTTTCACTGGAACTGTCACATTGTCTCATTGAATTTCAGGTCACTCGCAATTTCCTTTGTCTTAATTCCACAGAGAGAACAGGACTGAACTCCTAAGAACTCTGACCCACTCTCACTCACATTCCCTTGGTAGACTCAATTTCAGTTGAAATCCTTAAATATCATTTATGTTCAGGAGTGTGGCCAGAGGAAGTATCTCCTATGGAGCCTGGACATACGGCTAAATTGTTCTGTAACTCTTTATAATCTTTTGCATTTTCTCTCTCAAAGCTCTGCAAAATTTCTAATCAGGTTTAGATGATGAGTTATAAATTTCCTTAATCTATTGGAATTTTCTATGCCTTTGAACATTTTAATCTATTAGAAAATATGTCATCTCTTTCCCATCTGTGCCAGTAGAACAGTCAGCTGCTGGTATTTCTTCCTGTCTACGAAACTATAGCACTTCCCTCTAGCATCTTCCATATGCTCACGTCATGTAGATTTCTACTTCTATTTCAGATCTCTTTTGATTAAATTCCCTATTTGAATGACGCATCTCATCACTAAGGTAATGTGTGTTCTGAATTTTCTTATTCAATTCAGGTGTAATTTTTAATGTAGAATCACATGATATGAGAAGACAGGGGATTGTACAGTTATGCACCTCATAATGACATTTCCATCAACAATGGACCTCGTATACAATGGTGGTCCCACTATAATGGAACTGAAAAATTCCTATTGCTTAGTGACATCATAGCCATCACAATGCATTACTCACGTATTTGTGGAGATACTAAACAAACCTACCGTGCTGCCATTTGTATAAGAGCACAGCACATAAAATTCTGTATAGCATATAATGCTTGACAATGATAATAAACTGGCATGAGTTTTGTATTTACTATACTACACCTTGTATTGTTATTTTAGAGTGTACTCCTTCTACTTATTAAAAGAAAAGGTTAACTATAAAACAGCCTCAAGCAGGTCCTTCGGGAGGTATTCCAGAAAAAGGCGTTGTTATCATGGGAGATAGCAGATCCATGCATGCTGTCGCTCCCGAAGACCTTCCAGTGGGACAAGATATGGAGACGGAAGATAGTGATATTGATGATCCTGACCCTAGGCAGGCCTAGGCTCATGTGTGTGTTCATATCTTAGTTTTAAACCAAAAAGTATAAAAAGTAAAAAATAAATAATTTGAAAAATAGAAAAAAATTCATAGACTAAGGATACAAAGACAAAATATTTTTATACAGATGAACTTGTACTTTAAGGTAAGTGATATTACAAAAGTGGAAAAAAAATTAAAAGTTCATAAAGTAAAAAAGTTACAATAAGGTAAGGTTAATTTATTATGGAAAAATACTTTTTATAAATTTAGTGTAGCTTAAGTGTAGAGTGTTTATGACGTCTACAGGAATGTATAATGATGTCCTAGGTCTTCACATTCACTCACTCACTCATTGGCTCACCCAGAGCAACTTCCAGTCCTGCAAGCTCCTTTCAGGGTAAGTGCCCTATATAGGTGTACCATGTTTTATCTTTCATACCATATTTTTACTGTAACTTTTCTGTGTTTAGATATGTTTAGATACGCAAATACCATTATGTTACAGTTGCCTCCAGAATTCCTTACAGTAACATGCTGTACAGGTTTTTGACCTAGAACAATAGGCTATACCATATAGCCTAGCTGTGTAGTAGGCTCTAACATCCAGGTTTTTATTAAGTATACTTCATAATGTTTGCACAATGACAAAATCACCTAAGGACACATTTCTTAGAACACATTCCCATTATTAAGTGATGGCATGACTATATATGAATTCTTAATGTGAGTAATATTTATTTAACAAAGCTAATCAGAAACAACAAGCAATTTACAACCATAAGATAGAAAAAAAGGGAGTATGCTGAAATTGTCCAGTAAAATATTGTGCCACTTGTTTTCTCTCAATAAGTTTGATAAGGTATTGAAGAGTTATGAAGGTTTTTTAAAGTATAAAATAATACATAATAAGAATGAGTTAGTCTTTTTTGAAAAGAGAATATTTGCAAGATTTGTAATTGTTAAAAAGTGTTCTGGCTATACATTTTCTAATTATCAAGCATGTAGGTTTTAAAGTTTTGCACTATGTTTCTGAAAATAATTATAAATTATATTTAATGCCCTCAAATCACTTCTTATCAATAAAGAGAGAGCGATACAAGTCAAACGGGCGTAGAAGAACCAGTCAACGTGGAAACACAAAATCAGAACTTGAGAGTAAATTTGATCAGTTTTCAGAAGACAGTAATGAATATTTATTTTCTCAGCTCTACCTAGTGACTTGAGAAATGGTCTCATTATATAGAGAATATAGTACAAAGATTAGCTAATCTTAGAATCATAGAATGTTACCAGTACAACAGATGGTTTAAATGATCTGACTTCATTATTTTATAACCAAGGAAATGGAGGCCTTATCCCAAATAGCAGATTATCTAAAATCACACAGCTGATTAATGCAGAGCCCAGATCAAACCATAATTCCTGCCTTCCAGATGTTTCTTTCCTACTGTGCTAGTGTACCACCATCTGCCAACGTCCAGCAGCTGGGGCTCCTCTGATGCAGGGCCCTTTGCAAAGCTGTGATAAGCAGTCTCATTTGTCTCTCCTTCTTTTCAGGCACCCCTCTCAAGCCCTCATCACCTAAGCCCTTCCCTGCTACAGTCATGTTCACTCCTTCCCCACTGAGGCTCACCAATTCTTTACCTGATCTGTTAGTCCTAAGTGGCAGCTCACAACTCTGAGCCACCAACCTGGCCAATGTGCTCAGGAAGGAACCTAAATAGATTCTCCTACATGGGAATGGTTTTACTGTGGCCTTCCTAGAGTTATCCCCAGCCTGTTGTCATTGAACTCCATGGCAAGCCACCACCATGTGGAACAATTTGAAACAAAAAGTGTTTACAGGGTTCTTTTATTTTTTTCATTTAGTCTAAAAATACCTGAATCAACTTTAATGGTCAAAATGTATTATCCTGTAACTTAGATCCTGTTACCTACTTTACTAAATAGATAATGTTTTTTGAAAAAGTGGCATTAATTTTAAACAATGTATTAATATCTAGGTGAATTTGAGAAGATTAATATAGCTTCCTAATATTTGATACTAAAATTAGATCACTAATCATGTCTTGAAATCAGGCAGCACTAGTGAGACACATTTCTTATCATTGATCCAATTTATAGAGAATTTCAGAATTAGCAATTTCAAACCAGATACATGTGGAGAGCAGTCCTATGGCAGCTAAGTGACAGACATCTGTTGTATGGGAGAACAGGTAGAGTCTTCCTGAACCCATGAGATTACACATGCTTGGTATAACACAGGGTCTGCCCAACTGGGTATTTCATATTCTGTGAACATGAACGGAGACAAAACAGGGCCTTCAGTGAATAGTTGTGAAGACCTATTTATGTACAGTCCATTGAAGGCTTCAGCTTTAACACTTAATGAAATGATCTAACAAGGCATACTGGCTCCTTTATCTTGTTCATTTTCCCAGTAATGTTTTATTGGGCATAAGTTAGGATAAAATGTATCTGGGGGAAAAAAGCGCAGCAAAGTCATCCAATAATGGAGGAACAAAGGAAGGGCAGAGTGTCAACAGACATTGTAAAGTTTCCTTTGGCACGTGTACAGAAAGTCATTGTTCCAGCCAGGCAACCATATGCCTATAATGTGGCAGAGCTGTTCTCTGGGCTTGAATCCAGGGCTCCAACCCATCACTCTCTAATTTGGATTAATAATTCATTGTATTATCTGAAAGGGCTGCATAATATACCTAGTCAGCTAAACCATAGAAAACAACTCATTCCAAGTGACATACACAGTTTTCAATGTTACCATGCAAAACAAATCTCCACCTTAATCTGTCCATCCTAATACCCATTCACTTAATGAGAATGTAAAAAGAAGCATCTTCAAAAGGTGACTCAGACACAGGGCCTATGAGGGAGAATGGGAGGCAAGAGAGAAAATGAGGGAGATAGGAAGGGAAATTGATATGTGTTTGATGTCTATCAAGTGCCAAGCAGCATGGTGAGACCATAGAGTCCTCAGGACAATTCTGAGAGGCACATAATAGTAGTATCCCCATTGTAGAGATGGGGAGATTAAGATTTAGAAAAAGTAAATAAATTACCCACATTCATCAATCTAGTCGGAAGGACTCCAAATTCTTCACAGACATGACTAGCTAAGTGGTCAAAGAAAGAGATCTCAAAAAAAAAAAAAAAAAAAAGACAGAAAGAAAGAAAAGAAAAACTAGAATATAGCTTCAAGACAACATATGAGCAAATATTTGATACATGGTATGAACTGAGTACACAAGCACAGAGAAAATTTCAAATAATATTAACCAAATCGTGTTAGTAAAAACTAGTAAGAACGCTTCATGGAAATAAGGCTTGACATTGCTCCAAAGCTTCTCAACTTTTAAAATAATGTGTGGCTCTATATTTAAACACTGACCTAATTCCTGAGGCTGAGAAACACCAGATGAGTGTGAAACTTAAGAGTACTTGAGTTTTAACAGGAAAAGCTCCAGGCTGGCCGGAGTCAAAGGTTAAAGATAGCATCTCTCTTCTCTGTGAGAAGGGAGGAAGGAAGCAGAGAAGACAGCTTCTTCCTCTTCTAGTAGAAATCTATCTAGCTGGATGATAGATTATATCTGCAACAAGAGGTATCTTTTACTTCTTTACTGTACAAGTAATTAAAATCCACTCACGAAGATGTATCAGCATTGTCCACTTAAGAAGTTCACCAGTACTGAGAGGGATTTTATTCTTGCCAAAACTTTCTTGGCTCTTTAACTATTCTCCTTAGTTAAATAATTTTAAAATTCTAGAATTACTGACACACTTTTTCAAAAAACTAGCTACCACGAAGTTCATGAATGAGGCTCACTAGACATATAAAACACAAGTCATTTTTCTCCTGACCTCTTCTTGAAAACATTTAATTTTCAGTATCATGAATTTTCATTTCTTTATCCTGGCATAGAAATGGTCAGATGAACAGTGAAGAATCTTTCGCCAAAATGACATTTCATTTCTTTCCATTGACTATGGAGACACGGCTTAGAGTGATTGAGGAGAACGCCTTGATTCTCTGATCTTCGGTTTTCAAATCTGTAATTTGAGGAGGCTAGAATCAATGACAGAGATTTTTTTCCAGATGTAACATTTCCAGATATTCTGTAGATCAAGAAAGATAAGGACTGAAAGATATTTTTGGATTTAGCAAGTAAACAGCTAGGGGTAGCTTTGTAGAGAACAATTTCTATGAAGAAAGGTGGGACGAGGTGTTAGGGTTAGGTGGGTAAGGGGAAGCCAAGTTGAGATGAAATTCATTAAGGAATGAGTGAGGGGTGAGCAGGTGGAGAACTGAGCACTTATCTTTAAAGTAGCCTGGCCCTGAGAGGAAAGAAAAAATGAGGACTTTTTTTTTTTGAGACAGAGTCTCACTCTGTTGCCCAGGCTAAAGTGCCATGGCATCAGCCTAGCTCACAGCAACCTCAAATTCTTGAGCTCAAGCGATCCTCCTGCCTCAGCTTCCCAAGTAGCTGGGACTACAGGCATGCACCACCAGGCCCGGCTAATTTTTTCTATTTTTAGTAGAGATAGGGTCTCGCTTTTGCTCGGGCTGGCCCTGACCTCAAGTGATCCTCCCACCTTGGCCTCCCAGAGTGCTAAGATTACAGGTGTGAGCCACCACTCCTGGCTTTTTTTTCTTTAAGGCTAGCACGAAAATGACTTTTATTGAGGAGACAAAGATAGGATTATAGAGCAAGAGCAACATATAGGTTTACAGAGCATGATACATACGCCACAGATGATAACCAGACCCACTGTTGCATCAGGAAAAGAGCGAGAATGAGGATGAATGAACAGGAGTATCCATTTGGTGGGATAGAGGAGATGAGTTGCTCGCTTGCATTTAATGACAGGAGAAACTTAGGTACATTTACATGTTGACAGGACCTTCTAGAGAGAAAGTAGAAGAAACATATAAGGTCCCTGAAGAGGTAAGTGTGGATGGGTTTCAAAGCATAAGTGTGAGGGTTCACGTTGGAGAGAAGGAAGTAATAAAACAGTTCAGAAAAATGGTTAACTCCTCTGAATAGGAAGGAAAAAGAAAGAGGTTGAAATAGTGGCTCACAGAACAATGAAACTGTGTGGAACGTCAGAAATTCCAACCGTTTTTCATAACAGGATTGACTCTCCACACACTCAGGCACCCAAAAACGGGGTCTGAATACCTGCGTCACGTCTGAATGAGTGCACACAGTGAGGCGGAATAAAAATATGTTTAATCTGAATTTAATGCCAGATATCTAGGTTTAAACGTTCCCTTCTCTCAATGCCCTTACGAATAACAAACCGAGAAATACATTTTAAAATTGGCCATTAACTTCCTTTCTTCTGTATTATAATCACTTCTTTTTTAGATTTTATCTCAAATTAGAGAGAGAGTATTTTTTTAAGGGGAAAGAACACTGGACAAATAATCCAAATACAAGAGTACTTTAGCTGCCATTTATGGTCTGGGAGGCTTTGAACAAATCAGTATAGCAGCCTAGGCCTCAATTTTTCTCATCTATAAGATGAGGGGGTGAACTTAGAGAATTGTATAAAGCTCTTTTCATATCTAAGAATGCTCTGACTTCAGAAAGCATTTTCCCAACAGTGAACAATCTGATTTTAATCAGAAAATGGAGTAATTATTTAACCATGAAAATAAATGTTTCTCTTCTATTTCCACCTTGCAAACAGTACTCAAATTTAAAAAAAAAAAAAAAAAACAGAACTGAAATTTCTTTTTTGAGTAGCATTAATATTTTACATGAAGTTCTTTTCCATTAATGTTTAATTTTCTGTCTGGAGTGCTAGTCAAATAGCATTACCATTACTTTGGTCCTTAATATAGTTAATACTATAGTAAGTAAGCCAACTATGTTTCTTCTATGAAAACGGCAGAGCTTATTTCATGAGGTTAAAGGCCAGAAATACAAGTCTTGTCCATCAAAATAAAATAATTTTTTTCTGTGCTTGTTCCATACCTATGGGACACTCAAAACCAATCCAAATCTTCAGAGAAACACAAGTATTGATAAACTCAGCAAGATCATTGGTCACATTCAAAAGTACTGACTCCTAATAAGGCTGAAGATAGATAATCAGAATTTGGCAAATTATAGTTTACATTATTTTTAAGTGAAATGGCAATCCATTCATTTTTCATCTACATGGGAAATATGTGCCTCTATGATTTTCTCAGTTAAAATTCTTTAGTGCAAAAGATAGAAATTCACTCAAATTAGTCCAAGTAAGTAAAAAAAAATGACTTATTATTAAAAGGTTACAATAAGAATCTAATGGAAATGAGACAACAGAAATTTCAACCAGAAAGAAAAGTTAAAGTCACAGAAGTAGAACGACCCCTGATATCTGTGGTGCATGGAACAAGAATACAATAGAGACTAACACACTGTATGACCAAATATTTAAAAGTGATAAGTCAAGATACCAAACTGTTATGTTAAAAAAATATTCTGTTCTCCTACTTGACAAACTTGATAACAACAATTTTTTAAATGTAAAATTATGGCTTATTATGACTGAAAGTTGGCCAAATATTACATTAAAGGAATTTAATTATTATTCTACATATCTGAGTATTTTGCTGATAGGCTATAGATGTTTGTATGAATAATGAAATAGACATACATAAGCATAAATAATATATTTATCCCACCAAACTTATTCCTGTTTGCATTTTAGCAAAATTGCTAATTATGTGGTTATAATCAAAATGTTCATTAAATTTGTGTTTTGTCAACAGTAATGCTAAATTAGATAGACATTCTTGAGTCACTGTAGTTATTAAATAATATATTGGTATCTCTCAATTTGGAGAAACTTTGTTCTTATGAGGCAGTGGTAACAGGACAAATCAGTAACTCAGAAATGAAACGAAAATTTTATATACCATAATTTAAAATACAAGTGGATTACATATGAAAACTATCATTCCACAGAAAATATTATAAAATATATTGATTTTATAATATCAATCCATAGAATTTGTATTTCTATTTTCATCTTCTCTGAAAACAATATCTAGGACCTCTCAGTTTTGTAAATAACCTGTATCATGCATGTTACAATTTGCATTTTATGTATTTATAAATAATATGAATTGTTTAATATTATAAAATGAACCTTTCCCACCATGCATATTGGTTGCAAATACTATGTTAACTTGTGAATACTTCTGGAATCACAAATTGGATTATTGAGCAAAAACAAGAAAATATACATCCTGCACTATTGCAAATAGTATTTTATTGTGCAAGAAACTATTGCACTCATGCTGGCTAAGAGAAACATTAGACTAGTAAATTAGTTTATCTTTTCTCTTATCCAAGAGCTTCTGCCTACCCAAAGCCACACTGCACTCTGAAGCAATGCCCATCTCTGACATACAAAAGGCACAACCTCTATTGGACCCAGCTGCTTTTGTTTCAGGAACACAGGGCAGGAGATGTGGAGAAGCATTTCCCTTAGGACTCAATTGTGTTAGTCACAGGAGTGGATGTTCAGAGTTTGGGGTCTCTCTGTGCACACTGGTGGAGTACTGGCTACCAAGTGACGGAGGTGTCCATGTGCTCTTTAATAAATTGACTTTCATGTGTGAGTTTGTGACTGGGCCCACATGCGTTAAAGGGCCCAGGGCAGGACTTGCCTGGGCCTAAAAGTGATTCTGCATGTAAGAATTGGAAAATCTGGAAGAACATTACTCTATTTCCCAGTAAGCCACATGGTCGCAGTGTTGCTTCTCTGCATATTTGCTCTATTTTCTTGCTTCTTTCTATAAATTAACTTTCTCTGCTTTATATGGTTTTTCTGCTACCCAAAAGAATTTCAGCTAGTTTGTCCCTTTGCCATACAATGGTTCTGACCCTACTCTACTAAATCTTTCAGTTTAAGCTTCCATCCTCATTATAGGGGCTTGGTCTCCCAACTTTCTTACTCCAAATTCCCAGGGGGGAAAAAATCTAATTGGTCCAGATTGGCTCAGATTCAATTAGATTTTCAATTGGTTCAACTCTGTTTTAGCTGGAGCCACAAAAAGCAAAATACCTAGTGGAATGCCAAATTTATACATTAATTTTTTTTTTAAGTCAGAGTTGATGACATATCGGCAATGGGAATCTTCCTAGTAGCCAGGAAAAATGCTCTTCACAAGCCAAATATTTCATTCTGTGTCTTATTCTTTGGGAAGGAAATGTTTTAATATCAAGCAAATAATAAGAATACAAACTTTTTAAAAAATTAACTACTGAAAATACAAGATGTTAAGGAGGTGATTTTGCTGTTCCAATTTTTGTATTTCGAGGGGAATATATTAAATAAATAAAGTGAATGATGAATAAATAAAGAAGGAATAGATGAATTCCTTCTACATTCTATCAGATGTGTTAGGTGTTACATAATTAAGACCTGACTTCTAACACTAACTAGTTGTGTGTCTTTAGATATGTCATTTACTTTCTTCTTTTTCCCAGAAAAAGCCACATTCTTTTTCCTGCCTGACTTTATATTTATTATCTCTGCTTAGACTGCTCTTCCCAATAATTATTATCTCATTGTAGAACCCATTCATTCTCCAACTCCTGGTCTCTGGTCAACCATGAACTTCTCAGAGGCCTTCCCTGACATCTTAGTGGCTTTCTTAGGTACTTATTCTCTCATCTCTCAATTATTTTCATTATAATATAATAGTTATCCAAATCTGTAATTATCTTATTTGTCTAGATGTTTATTTTGTCTTCTCCAATATAATGAAGCTCTATATCCCAATATCCAGTTATTATCTGAATATCCAGATATTATTTTGACATATAGTAGGTCCTAATTATTATTTATTCAATGTTTGAATTAACTATGAACTAAGAAGGCTGAACTGGCCCTAGTAGATCACTATAATAAAACTAAAGTTTGAAGACATTAATAATTGCAGACCAACAAAATCGTATTTTCTATTTGCAGTGTAATCATACTTTCAATTTGCAGTGTAATTGTTGGAATTGTTGGAAAAAACTGATACCAATTTTGAAATAGGTCATTGAATAGAAGTTACGATCTAATGTTATCTAATCAAGAGGTAAAGGTTTCCAAAAAAGTTTATTAAGTCATCCAATGTCATGCAATTTATATTAAGTAATATATAAGTTAGAAGTATCTATGGATTCTGTTTACAATCTTATCATACAAAAAATATTAATTCCTTAGTAGAATGATACATGGTCAATGCAAGGGTACAATGTGAAAATTAAAAATTCTGACCTTTCAACTCATTGTTTTATCTTTGAAAAAGTAGATAATTTCATTGATCAGGTTAAATCAACTATTTCTGCATTATAAGAAAGTTGCCCAATTACAGCAATTACCAGGTCAAAAGGAGTGGAGAGCTTTATAGTTGACATTTCATGTTGCTCTGCTGAAAGAGGTGACCCAATTTGCATTAGTGCCAAAGAGAGAATTGTGAATAATTATCAATTCATTGATTGAAACAAAAAGATGGTTTTTTGATTGATATTTTCTTCATTTCCTTATGACACTGATTTCCTTAATAGCCATCTTTAAAATTACAAGCAAGGCTTGTTATACTTCCCAATAAAATAAGTTTTTATAGTCTGTTTAAATGCCATTTATTAAATTGTGCGCCACTGATTTGTGGAACTATCATATGTGTCTTTGAATCTCCAAACCTTGTTGTGTCTGGCATATTTTAGGTAGTTAATGTTTGCTGAATTGAATACAAAATGACATTAAAACAAGCATACATAAAACAATATTTTTTCTGGAATACCATAAAGAACTTTAGTATAAACTAAGTAATTCTGCTAAGTCAGTAAAATAAAACTCTCCAATCAGTGATTCAATGTCATGTAAACAAAACAACTAGTTGAATTCTACCTTTTTTACTTTTCAGCCAGTTCTTTTGACACAGTTTCCAATATAGATCCAATTCTTTCATTTGATTGCTTTATTAAAATTTAATAAACATTATAAAATCACAAAAGTAAACACTTTCATCTTAGCAGCTAGGTAATAGAATATTTAATAGAAAAAATGTACTCATATTTTAAGGAAACCCTGGAAATTATGAAAAAGTTTAAAAATCCACATCTGTGAGGTACGGGAGAGCCGAGGGCAATTTGGCAATACCTGTCAAAATTACTATTATAATATACTTTGTTTTTGGCCTAGAAATTTATAATCTATGAATGTAGAAATACTTGAACATGTGTGAAATGCATATGTACAAGGTAAACGTACTTAGCATAACTTTTAACAACACAATATTGGAAATAACCTAAATATCCATCAATTAGTAACTGATTAAATATATTACAGCATATCCATACGATGAAATATCTTACAGCTGTTAGAGTAGGCTACTAAGAGACAGGACTGAGACCATATGCAGGAGCTTAAAGTAAATAACCCTCAGGTGGAAGCTAACTAGAGGGGCTGATAATCATAGGCAAGAACAGGCTTCAACCAGCTTGTCAGCTATCTCTGTCACCTTACATGAACTTTGGCTAATTATACTATCATTTACATTGTGGTTTTAAAATTTCTCCACCCTCAAAATCACTATGACAGTTCCAAGATAGCCATATGAGGTATAAAAATGGAAGGGAACCCCATTCTAGGAATTACTGCCCAAATTCTTGGTCAAAGCCAACCTCTTAGCCTTGAATATTCTACCCCTCAATTTGTAAGTCTTCAAAAGACCAAAAACCACTTCCTCCCAGTGCAGCTGCTCTTTTCAAGCCTGCTACTCTCTTTCTCTTGATAGTGTACTTTCACTTTCAATTTAAAAAGCTGTTACTTACTTGGCTTATGTGGTGCACCATGAAATTCTTTTCTCCTGATGATCACCAAGAACCTGGGGGGGGAAAGCCTCCACTTGGAGGCTGCTAACCTAGCCACTAAAGAGAAATAAGCAATATGCAGAAAAATTAAAGTGTAATTAAGGTGTAAAATATGTTCTTTAATTTACATAAAGGGGAGGAAAGGGATATCTATGTGTGTGTGCTTATTTATAGATGCATAACATATCTCTTCGTGAGAGAAAGACTTTTCTCTATATTCTCTTTTCTAATTTTGAATTTTGAACCATGTGACTATACTGCCTAGCCAAAATAAATAACTGTATTTTTGAAACACAGAAAAATAAAACCAGTGAGAAATATTTACTTTCTATGGTCTAGATTGCACTCATTTCCCCATTACCACTCCCTCATTTGATTCTCTGACTTGCCATCATCGTTGCCAAGGTCTTAACCCCTAGAAATAAAAAGGAGGGAAAAGAGAGCATATAAAATAGGCATAGAGACAAGAAAGAAGAAGAAAAGAAGGAGAAGGAGTAGGAGAAAGGACAGGAGAAAGAGGAAGAGGAATGGAAGGGGGAATACAGGAAGTCCAAGGAGAAGAAAAGGTGGAAGGGAAAGAAGACATAAAATAGCAAAGATAGCTATATACTAAGACAGAGAGAAATTCCTTCTGGTGCTTCTGACCAGAGATTTGACAAAAGTACAGTACCTTCAATATTCATTCCACTTTTCCCATTAGTGTCTCAACAACTCACACCTTTCAGCTGAAGCTCCTATATTTTGTTCTTTTAAAGTTTCACAATGTGTCCATGACATAGGTGTCCATGACTTAAGGACTTATCCTGAAATCTGAGAAACAGTCAATCAAAAAATAAACTCAGAATTATGCACTACCCTGTCTCATGCTATCCACCCTCTACACATCCACCCACAAAACCATGCTTAGCTTAAGGATCCTTATTAGGCAGGTAGTAAGACATGATTATTTGTTTGGTTTGTGTTTTATTGGTTGGTTTCTTTTTTTCTTGTTTTACTTCTCTGACATTATGTATTTTATTTTATTTGTATTGATACATAATAAATGCATTTATTTTGGGTGTGCCTGTGATAATTTAATACATTCATGTAATTTGTAAAAATCAAATCAGTGAAATGGTATATCTATCACTTTAAATATTTGTCTTTTCTTTATGCTAGAAACATTCAAATTATTCTTCTCTGGCTATTTTGAAATATACAATAGATCATGATAAACTATAATTACTCTACTGATCTATCAAAATGAAGAGAGGTTGATTAAAGGTTACAAATATACTGTTTGAGAAAAGAAATAAGACCTCATGTTTGGCTGGTTTCTATTTCAGAAATACAGTAACCTGGTGCAGTGTTAAGAGTATTGGACTGGGCACCAGTTCTGGTTCTGACACCAATATCTACTTGGCATTACTAAACACTAGATAGCCTACCAGGCCCTGGTGATACACAAATGAATAAAGCAACTTGTCCTCTAGTGATATGGAGAAATGTGTGTATAACTAAAACAATGTGATAAGCATCACACTGGCAGCATCAGGTGCTATAAAGAGGCTGAGAAGGGGAGCAAAGTCCTGCTGGGTTAAGGGAGGAGAGCTGTTGGTTAAGATGACAGGCTTTACAATGGAAGTGACATGATCTCTGTGTTAGAGGATAAGCATATTTATTTTTCTAGACAGGGGAAAGTAAAGGACGTCTCAGGCAGAGTTATGTAACAGTAAGTCACTGAAGAGTTGTGTCATGGCGAGACAAGATATATGAAATTCCTAGCCTACTAACCGTGCTATACTCCTTTTTTCCCCATTCAAGAAATCATATTGAAATAAAAGCAAGTGAGAAAGAGGTTATTATCAGCAATAATGTCCTCTGCCCTAAAAAAAAAAAAAAAAGTAAACTATCTATAAAGCAATAATTTACTATTTAAAAGACATGAGTCATGACTTTGGGATTTGAAAACACTTCTACCCACAAATCTTTAAGCTTGTTCTACCCTTACAATGTTAAGATTCAGATGAGAGAAGAATGTTTTGTTTTATATCATTACAACTTCCTTCCTACCAACCCCCTTTTATGTGCCCTGCAAATGCAAGACAAATGATGGTAAGAACCTCGCTCAGGCAAGACAGGAGGTTCACAATACCTACTTTATGACCTAAAACATGAAACAAGCTCTAAGAGCTTTGGTAAATCAATGAATTACCAAAATTTCCACATCAGACATTAAACCCTGGTGCTTATTTTACACACAGCTCCACAGGGCCTGACATACCTGAAAGAAGGAAAGAAGCTCCCTCCTAGGTATAAATGTTGTTAATTAACTACAATCACCTGGCCAGGTAGATTTGTTATTAAAATCTCAATAGCAATAAAGCTTAGAAGTGACCCTATTTTAGCTTGAACAGACGGAAAGGATCAGGAACTTCCAACCTGATCCAGCTTGCTTGTATCTTCAAACGAACTGAAGGGAGAGGATGTGAACAACTCCGTAAAGCATGTTTCCAAGCTAGCAAAATGACTCAGAGGTTATACCAACAACTCAATGATTCATTCATAATTTGGGTGGGAAAAGGAGTTTGTCAAGTGTAATGTGTTCAGCGTAACGTACAGAATCCTGGCGGTGTGAGCCCCAGGCTGGAGTTATTTCAGTATTGTCTTGGTCTCTTCCATGGTCCTAAAGATGAATGTTTTTTTTAATATAAATTCAATTTTAATAATACACTGATTTGTGAGCAGGAAGGATAGTAGAGTAATGTGTTACTTCTTACAAAGCAGTTTGTTTTCTTTGTTTCTAGAGAATGTATTGGTTCTCTCTCCTGAAACCTCAATGAATCATCAGTCTCCTCGGCCTTTTAACAGCTGGCCGAGCACGTCTGCCACTCACCTGCAGCTGCTCTCCAGTCCGACCTCATCCACTTCCTGAGGAAGTGCACTTGGACTCGAGGTTGAAACAGCACTTCTGGAACCCTTTAATACAGAACGACAGGACACAGCACATCAAATGAGCAGCAGCTGAAATCACTTCTATAAAACTGGGGCAAGGGAACCAGAATTACCCTGTGTTTTCCCATATTCTCACTTTCCAGGCTCACAGCCTCAAGGACTCAAGTCCAGAAAGGTCTGTTCTGGGGGTAAATTATACCAAAATAGGTATTTACATACTCACTTATCATATAATACACATAGTGTAATATTATCTTTCCCATAACCTATATTGTAAAAACACTTATTTAGTTCTCTGGAAGAAAGAGGTGTTCAATGTCAGTGAATTTTACCAAAAAATAAAGTCTACTGCTTTAAATACCAGCAACCTTTTAAAACACATATGTAATTTTCTTATGGAATTCCTCCTAAAAGAAATTACATCTTATACTTATTAAACAGTGGCTAGTGGATATCACTTAAATTTTTCTTGCTGATTCAGAGTTTTCATTAAGAATATAGGTCATTAAGAACACATGTAGATCAGATCTGTCTCATCACTCATCTGCTCTTTTTGCCTACCTTCTGGTTTGTTATTCCTAATTTGCTATCCATAGTGAAAACAGATAAAGTTTTTTGTACTCATTTATACAAAGACACACACATATTAAATCAAAAGTCAATAAACTCATCCCTGTAGAATCAGTAATTGTTAAGGGCATGGATTGAGTGCAGAGATTTTGTGACAATTGCTTAGAGTATTTAGAAGCCTTTTCCTCATAATCTCAATTCAGGGCTCTATTCCAAAGGCTTTAGGATACTAGCAAGGTGTTATAATTTTATGCTAAATAGGAAAGCCTCTGCACTTCAAACTTTTTGGCATGTCTACAAAATAAAATAAAACCAAAAGTAAGTGGTGCTCCTTTCTGATCCTGAGAACGCTTCCTTCCCTGCATACCAATCAAGGATGCCCTAAATTAAAATACCAAATTAAGCACTGAAGGTTAAACTGTAATTTTTCTGGCTCCAGAGTGGATTAAAAATATGATACATTATAACAGCTTGAAAATTATCTGGTCTCCTATTCAATAAGATTTAAAGTTAGAAATTATTTAAAAAACCAAATTTATTCTATCTAAAGGTTCAAAGGTAAAAGATAATTTCTAGATTATCATTTCTAAGGATAATTCTAGTATAATCTGATTTTTGAATGATATTTCAAAAATCTGATTTTGAATATATTTGAATAATCTGATTTTTCAGGTAAATATAATAACCATCAACTTTAGTAATCACTTCCAGATTTTCTGATATAAATCCATACCAGAATCAGAAGTATTGCTTATTTATTTATGCTACAGCATGTTCCTAAATTATTTACTGTATATTCAATACAAAGATATAATAACAATATTTAATAAGCATCTAAATGCTCATCTTAGACAAACATTTAAAAACCTTACCTAATCATCTTCATTATAATTTCATCGAGCTCTGTAGGAAGTGATGATGGCTATGAGATACTCACAACTCAGTTCACAGATCCAGGGTCAAGTATTTGAATATTCTACCTCTTAGAATTCTGAACATTATTACATTATTTTGTTTCATTTTTATGGATGATTAGATTTGATCTAAAAAGATCTTTCAGAGATAGACTGCACTTTTTCTTGTTGTATAAATAGAATGACCATATATTTCCACTTGTCCAGGACAATCCCTGCTGATAACAGTTATTACAGTGCAATTTTAATAGTGCTTGCATTTTGAGCAATTCAACAAGAAGACATAACAATGCTAAATATGTATGTTCCTAACACAGGAGTGCCCAGATTCATAAAGCAAATACTATTATATCTAAGCAAAGAGATAAATGGCAGTATTATATCAGGGAGCTCAGCACTCCACCGACAGAGCTAGACAGATCATCTAAGCAGAAAATAAATAAACACTTAAATGAGACTTAAATGAAACTCTAGAAAAAATGAGACTAATAGACATTTACAGAACATCTACTGAATATAGAGTCTACTGAATATACATTCTTCTCATCAGCACATGAAACATTCTCTGAGATTGAGCATATCTTAGGCCATAAAATATGTCTCAACAAATTCAAAAAAATAGAAATCATACCATTTATCTTCTCAGACTACAGTGGAATAAAACTAGAAATCAATATCAAGAGAAACACTCAATTCTAAACAAAGTCATGAAAATTAAACAACTTGCAGCTGAACGATTATTGGGTCAATAATGAAATTAAGAGGGAAATCAAAAGATTCCTCAAACTGAATGACAAAGGAGACACAAGCTATCAAAGTCTATGGAATTCAGTAAAAGCAGTCCTAAGGGGAAAATTCATATCCTTAAACACCTACATCAAAAAGACAGAAAGACACAAACTAACTATTTAATGTCACATCTCAAGGAACTAGAAAAGGTAGAGAAAACCAAACCCAAAGCCAGGAGAAGATAAGAAATAACTAAGGTCAGAGCAGAACTCAACAAAAGGAAAATAAGAAAACAATTCAAAGGATCAATGAAACAAAAATGTTATTCTTTGAAAAGATAAACAAAATTGACAAATTTTTGTTAGATTAACTCGGAATAGAAAAGAAAGGACCCAAATAAGCTCAATCAGAAATGAAAAAGGAGATATTATATTACAACTGATACAACAGAAATACAAAATATCATCTGTAAATATGATAAAAATCTCTACGCACATAAACTAGAAAATGCAGAAGAAATGGACAAATTCCTGGAAGCACACAACCTCCCAAGACTCAATGAGGAAGAAATAAAACTCCTGAACACAGGACTGATACCACAATGGCAATTACAGCAACAATAAAAATAAATAAATGGGACTTTATTAAATTAAAAAGTTTCTGCACAGCTAAGGAAATAATCAACAGAGCAAATAGATAACCTACAGAATGGGAGAAACTATTCACAAACTATACATCCAATAAAAGGCTGATATCCAGAATCTACAAACAACTCAAATAAATCAACAAGAAGAACACAAACAACCCCATTAAAAAGTGGGCAAAAGACATGAACAGAAGCTTTTCAAAAGAAGACAGACAAATGGCCAATAAACATATGACAAAATGCTCAACATCACTAATTACCAGGGAAATGCTAATTAAAACCACAATGAGCTATCACCTTACCCCTGTTAGAATGGTTTTTATTATAAAGTCCAAAAACAATAGATGCTGGCATGGATGAAGAGAGAAAGGAACACTTATACACAGTTGGTGGGACTGCAAATTAGTGCAACCTCTAAGGAAAACAGTACAGAGATTCCTCAAAGAACTAAAAGTAGACCTGCCATTTGATCCAGCAATCCCACTACTGGGTATCTACCCACGGGAAAAGAAGTCATTTTATCGGAAAGACACCTGCACGCAAATGTTTATTGCAGCACAATTCACAATTGCAAAGCTGTGGAATCAATTCAAATGCCCATCAATTCATGAGTAGATTAACAAAACGTGGTATACGAATACCATGGAGTACTACTTAGCCATAAAAAATGATGAAATAATGCCTTTTGGAACAATTTGGATAGAACTGGAAGCCATTATTTTCAGCGAGTTATCTAAAGAATGGAAAAACAAACACCCTATGTATTTGCTGTTAACTTGGAACTAACTGATGAGCATACACGTGCACAAAGGGAAGTAAAACTCAGAGGAAATCAAGCAGGGTGGTGGGAGGAGATGGGCAAAAACCTACCTAACAGGTACAACTACTTTATCACTCAACCTGTCTCATGCCTGCTTCTAATCTGATAGTTCAGTAATATATGGTCTCTTTTCCAGGAATCAAATAACATACAGAGTAAGATGATATTTAAAACTGGATAAAATGGGGACACACATTTGTGAGAATTTGGGGAAAAAATTCTTGGACTTATACTCCACACTCATTTTGGTCAGTGCCTCTTCCTTTATAATATGCTTTCTTCTAATACAAGAAAATATGAAAATTGAAAGGTAGATTTTTACCTAACTTTGGCTAAGTTTACTTATAGCTTTGATAATAACCCCTGTACCTTTTGCTGACAATTTTTAATAACAATGAGTACAATACTGCTGCTGCTGATGATGAAGATGATGACAATATGATGGGAAAATGAACAGGCAATGGCTTCTAGTCATTCAAGGTGACAGATACCCAGACTCATATTTGGGAAGAATACTAAAAAAAAAAAAAAAAAAATCCAAAGACTTGGGATTGAACTATGCCATTCACCAGTTTTGTGAACTTGAACAAATTAAAGCCAGTTCAAGGCAAGTCAAGATTCTGTAAAACTGTGTGAAAGAGGAAGATGGACCTGTGGGGGGAGTAGCTCCAGCTCAAACAATCTAGAAATTTCTTGAAGCTTATTTCAATGGTATAAGCAAAATATGTATATATTGTCTGGCCCTGAGCAAAATTAGTAATCAGGCCCCTTCGCATCCAGCACATCAAAAATTTCCTCTAAGGTTTTGCTAAGGAGCCCCTCCATCACAGAGACAATTCTGCTAAAGATGCAATCATTCTCTGCTCAGGAGCTGCTTGCTTTTAAATCCATTCAACCATTCATTCCTCTCCCCTTCATTGAAATTCCAGAGTGAGTCCAACTTCTTTGTTTCCAATTCTCTGTTCTATATTGTTTTACTAAAGCATCAGCTGGTTATTAAGTGTGATATTTTCTCTCTAGTCTCCTTCCTGACCTTTGATCTGTCTCCATCTCTAATTTAGATTTTAGCTTTCTGAGGCAGAAACTATACCTACAACTTGATATTCGGTAATAAACATTGTGCTTGCTCTGAAAACATAACTTCTTTGCACTGGTATGTTTTTGTAAGATTGATTATTTTATTTCTAGGTA
>CM052437.1:163142486-163160347 GCA_028533085.1 Varecia variegata | reverse complement strand
GTTATTAAGTGTGATATTTTCTCTCTAGTCTCCTTCCTGACCTTTGATCTGTCTCCATCTCTAATTTAGATTTTAGCTTTCTGAGGCAGAAACTATACCTACAACTTGATATTCGGTAATAAACATTGTGCTTGCTCTGAAAACATAACTTCTTTGCACTGGTATGTTTTTGTAAGATTGATTATTTTATTTCTAGGTATGCTTCCACATTTTAACTCTTCACAGTGTTATACAAACTCTGTTAGCTGAAATAATTATTTTTTTAAAAAATTTGCGTAAAAAAAACATAAAATTTACCACCTTAACCCTTTTAAACTATACAGTTCAGTTGTGTTAAGTATATTCACATTGTTGTACAACAAAGCTCCAAAACTTTTTCATCTTACAAAACTGAAACTCTACACTATTAAACAACTCCACATTTTCCCCTCCTCATACCCCTGATAACCAACATTCCACTTTCTGTTTCGGTGAACTTGACTACTTTAGATACCTCATATAAGTAGTATTTTAAATAAAGTCTGAACTACATTGTTATTATATGTGGACTTACAAAAATGACAATGATGATTTTATACCTTACTGATACATATTAAGCCCCTCTCTATTCAAGGTTTCCTATCCTGTCACCCTCCTTTTCAAACTTCCCACTCTTCCATCCCCTTCCATCACCACCTCTAAAACCCTGTTTCATTGTAAACAAGCTCTCTGTAGCTCCTTCTCTCAGCTGAAATTTGACTTTCTTTGGAAGATTATGCTCTCTCTACAGTCCTATAACAGAAGCTATTTGTTCTCTCATAACTCACATGACCCAAGGTCATGGTGGAGAAAGAGGTATGTTAGTTAGTAATCTTTTGGTTAATAGTAATTGTTAGGTATGGAGCCAAGAGGGAGACACATGAAGCCCCATGTGTAGCAAAAATGCTGTTTATTTGAGCATCTGGGTGCAGATGGGTGGAGGCAAAAAAGAGTGTCCACGCTGAGAGAGGGGAGAGCCTTGGGTTTTATAGAGGGTTTTTCCAGGGGCAGTGAGCAACTGGGCCAGAACAGCCGCTATAATAAAATCTTTTCAAACAACCGGGAGGGATAAGGAAAGTAAGTTTCCCTCTTGCATTCTATTCGTTTATCTCCTTAGGGGTCTGGCAAAGGCTATGTGCCTAATACACCCCTAGGAAGCAGAGAGCAGTGGGTTTTATAGAAAGTTTGGATGGAAGTTTGGGGAGGGTGAATTCTTTAATCCTAACAGTAATAGAGATACAAACTCAAATCTAGCTTAAGAAAAATAATGGGTAAAGGTTACTTGTGGACTTACATACCTGGAGAGACGAAAGTGAGGTATTGTCAAAGACACAAACAAATATAACAAATATCCATCCAAATTTCAGTGATCATCTCCCCTTTCGCTGCTTGAATTAATTTTCTCAGTATTCTTTTGCAATCGTCTAGCCAGGTAGGCAGGAGGCAATACCACAGCTGATAACCTCAGAATCACATCATCTTTACCCTCTTCTTGAAAAATATGTCTACAATCCAAAGGAACTCTAGTTGAAATAGCTTGGGTTACAAAACTATTCTTTGGTCCAATCACTATCTATGGGGGATACTGTACTAGCAGCCCAGCCTGGAATATGATAAAAACCCTGTTGATATAAGTGACTAGACACTAAAATGGATAATCAGATTATCTTTTAACTAGGTGAACTCCCTGTACCTGAAAAGAAATCTCCAGTACCTTCAGGAATTCATTAAGGAAATATCTAATGCAGCAAAAATTAGACACAGAACTTGCCCTCATAAAACGTACAGTCTAGAAGAAACAGATCATTAACAAAAATAATAATATTTGGTAAGTGTTCCTCGAAGTGAGCTTTCAGGTGTTCTGTAAATGCTCGGTAGGTTCACCATAAACTGGTCTAGGTAGATCAGGGAATTATACTTGGAGTAAGTCTTGTTGGTCCAAATACATCATTTTCAAAGCCTCTCAAATTCCAAAATATAAGAGTACGATCTGATTTGTCCCTCATTTCCCGTATATATCCATTGTCATATTCTGCCACTTTCTACTATGGAAGCACTATATAGAAATACTATGAAAGGGCTCAGAGGAAGTATTATTTGTTCTTCATTGAAAAAATTCTAAAATATTTAGGCTCAGTCTCTGTAAATTGCTTACATGAGATATACATAAGATTTTAAATATATCTCCCAGTACATTATATTTAGCTGAAGAGGGATTAAATGCTAAGAGGTTCCTTTAAAATAAGCTCAGTAAGCAGGCAGTCATGTTTTTTAACAAGGCAAATGCTCTATTTATATTTTCTAAGCTGCAATTAACTCATTTAAAAGATTGTTTAGCATTTCAGGCAGTTTAACACATATAACATCAAGTCTTTCTTGGTATCAATTTTGGTTGCCTTATAATACATCTATTTTTATTGAAGTCACACTGGAACATTTTTTTGATGATCCTCTTTCCCAGAAGCCCAAATAATGTAAAATACAGTAAGGACTACAAAAAGAGGGGGGCCCAGGTATCTGAAAGATTTATCCTGTTTTCAATAAATTTATCTTGTCTGTGTCTTAAATTTCATACATACTAAAGTTTAAGAAATATGCATATATGAGAAAGTCCTCCATTTATCTTAAGAGAAAATAATACGTACCTGTTAGTGGATTATAAAACAATAGATTAGGAAGCTCATTTTTTCTTTTAACTTAATCTTTTAGCCAACAAAGATTTATGTTTACTTACCTATGTCTTATCCTGCAGCCCCCAACCGCAGGGCTGCGGACCAGACGGCAGAGCTCCGCCGCCAACTCCCTGCCCCTTCCCCGTGGAAAAATTATCTTCCATGAAACTTAGAGGGTGGGACGTGCGCAAAGTTTCACGTGTATTTACAGCTGCTCCCCTCCCCATCGCTCTCATCACCGCCTGAGCTCCACACTAACCTCCCGCTGTCTTCCGTGAAACCTGTCCCTGGTGTCAAAAAGGTTGAGGACCGCTGTTATGTGATACATAAAATCAAGAGATTGGAAGTGTGCATAGAGTACATCTGAACTGGAATAAATCAGTTCAAAGTCTATAATGGACTTTAAAGTTGAAATAGGTAAAACGTTTAACTAAAATGGGTCTACAAAAATTAGCCAAATTTCATTTATAACTTTACTTACAAATCTGTTTTAATTTACAGATTAATTTTTCTTTAGTGTCAAAGGAAAAGAGTCTGAACATTTAACAGACCAGAAAGAAAAATAATTAAGAACTTACAACAACCAAATGGCTAGGGCTCAACTGCTTACATAACAAGTTTCTTTTTATTAGAAGAGATTAATTTTATGGGTCATTTGCAAATCTTTAACAGAGTATGGGGGAAAGTTGGAATAGAAGCAGCTAACTCCCAAATGTTCTCACTTTCCTTTGAACCTATTAGCCTTAGTGTGGAGGATGATAACTGACCCAAGTGAAGAGAATGCACATGGTTCTTATTTTCTTAGAAGCTTTTTCACTTTTTAAGACACATGTAGAGGTGCCCCATTCAGAAAATAGCTTCTGATTTTGTATTGATTACAGCAATATACAACTGATTGCTTTATCTAGAATTTTCATCACAGTTTTTGTTAAAAATTAAATCTTTTATTAAATAAACAAGTGTTTTGTTCAAAATTTGCCCAAAAACTCAAAATATAAATATTTGCTTCTCATCTTTTTAACTTGGAATAGCTGGGAGTACAAGACGTGTTGAGCTGAATAATAAATGAGAGTCAGATGATGAAGGGCCTTGTGAACCATTCTGAAGAGTTGTGAAATTGAGATAACAGACAATGAGAGCAGTCTAGAGACCAGGCTGTATCTGAGGGACATTCCCTAAGGAGGATGGATTGGTCTTTGAAACTGACTAGATGTAGCTAGTGAAGCAAAAGGGATCATAGAGAAATACTTCAAGGGGGACGGATGGGGAAGCCGTTACCCAAGACTAAGAACACAAAAGGCTGAGCCAGTGTCCTCTGAGTGAGTAAACAGTGGAAGAACGGTAATAAATGGTGATATAATGGCTTCATTTTTAGAAATGTTGGGTGGCAGTGCCTGTGGAACATCCAGCTGAAAACAGCTCAGCTGAATCTGAGTCTACAAGGATAACAATCATAACAGTTTTCATTTACTGCCAGATTTTGTGCTAAGTGTTTTGCACACTATAGAAGTTGCTAGCTCTTCCTAAATAACCATCCTCTGTCAATAACTACATTCATCCATGCTAATCCCCTTCATCTATACTCATAGAACCCCTGTATATGGCTGGATATATTTCTACCTCGAATAAACCCTATGCTTCCCAGCCTCCCTTTTAGCTAGATGTCACCATGCAACAAAATTCTGACCAATGAGCTGGGAATGGAAGTGCAACTTCCAGGTAGCGTTTTCAAGAAAGAACCTTCTCCTTCTCATTCCTGATGGCTAGAATGCAGACGATGACTAGATGGCTAGAATAGATGGATACATACTTAGGAATGTAAATCACATACAATAGAACAACCAGATAGGATAGTAACTGGATACCGGGACTGTGTGGCACCATACCAGGCCAAGACATCCACTGGAAATTGTTCATGAGGGAAAACTAATTTGTCTCTTGTTTAGATCACTAATATTTGGATGCGCTGCCTTTTAAAACAAAGCCAAATCACAATTAGGACACATATGTTATCTAATACTCATAACAACACTACTAGATGGATATCCTCATTATCCCATTTTGGAAATGAGAAATGAGGGTAGAAGAAGCTAGGACAGAGGTTTCCCCAAGTTCATCCAAACAGGAAGCAGGCATGCTAGGATTTAGTCAAAGCAGAGGCCACACTCACGATCACTGTTAGGAAACCATCTAGCTCTCTGACCATTCCAAAGCAATCCCACACATATGAAATTTAACTTTTTATGAAAGTATAGTATATGTAAAGTGTACACTTTTATTTTTAAATGAAACATTCAATCGAAATGTTATCTTGTTTCTAACTTACATTCTTTGTGTTTTATGTATCCATTTTTGTTTTTCCCCAGATAAAGACCACCTAGACACCATCTTTTTCGTAGAAATGCATTATTAAAGTACTCTGGAAACTTCTCTTTCACAGGCTAAATATAACCTTGAGTCCCTATGCCTTTCTTTATAGTCTTAATATCCCAACTTCTTGAATTATTCCTGCTGTAAATCTCTGAAATTCTTTAATGCTTCTCAGTGTTTTACCTAAGTACTTACTGGTTGTGGTTGCAAATTTAGCAGCATATATGGCTTGACAATGAGTTTTTCACAGCATGTTCTTTGTACCAGGCCAGCATTCATGCATTAGCCCACCCACCATATTTGAGTAGATTTAAATACTTGATGAATTAAGAGGTTCTTTCTGTTTTTCAAGGACAAAGAGAGCTCTGTGTTATTGCTGAAAGGCCACATGAATAACTTGAAAACAAAGGCTTTGCCAATTACAATCTGTTCTTTATGTTTTCAGGATTTGTGTTTGGCTAGCCATAATCCACTAAAATTCATCTGTGGACAAGGAGGGCATGGGAAAGAGTGGTGCAGTAGTTTTCGTTCTGGGACAGGCCCAGTGGATCAGCAGGCAGGGAGGGGTACCCCATCCTAGAGAGGTAAATTCAGAGCAGGAAGATTGCCACGGGTTAGGTCTGAGGAGGTCTGAGCTTAGGAAATACATCTTGCTATCACACATTTGGATGCTAATGCTTAGATTCAAAAGAGATCTATGCTGTTGGGTTGTTTCCACATCTTTGCAACTGTGAATTGTGCTGCTATGAACATCTCAGTGCACTATTGAAATCCTAAAGGTGGTTTAGGAGAAATTCATTTATTTCTGAATACTCTGGTAAAAAGTTTCAGAAAAAAAGAAATGCCTCTTGGTATGAATGAGTACTCTTACTGGTAGGACTATTTTCAGTGGACGTTTGGAAGGTTTCAGAAATAAGGAAAATTAGAGGGAAGTTAAAATTCATTAGCATTGTAAACTAATTACAGGGAAGAAATAACTTTAGGGGTAAAGAAACAATAGGGAGTATCATTACTGCAAACAGATAAACAATGCAAAAGATTTGCAAGTTCTGAAGACACCATTATTAGAAACTATGTTTTGCTTATTTGTTTAATACAGTGGTAGGAACACGAAATTTAGACTCAGAATTCTTGTGCTTTACACAAAGAACAAATTTCTCTAATAAATAGTAGCTGCTGCCAATAAATTTAAAAAGACTATTAACCCAATGGAAAGGGAAGAACAGATAGTTAACAAAAGAGGAAAAACAAATAGTTCTATTTATAAGAACTTCTCCATAATGCCCCACTGCACTCATAATACAAGAAGATAATTCAAAATTAAAACTGCAATGAGGTACTATTTTTTACCTGGCAAATACCAAAAAGTATAGTAAAATATCTTTGGCAAGGGTGTGTGGAAATAGATCATTTCATAATTGCTGGTAGGAGAACAAATTGATCCAATTTCTTAGGAGGATAATTTGGTAATATCTGTCACAATTACAAGTGTATACACCCTTTCACCTAACAGCATGATTTCTTGAGATTTATCTTTAACATAAGTACTCCCACATGAGTTGTGCTCAAAGTTTTTATATTGTAGTATTTTTTTTTACCATGACAAAAGATTTAAAACCATTTCAATGCTTGTCAGTAGGGGCTTAGTTAGGTAAATAATGATTCATTCAAACAATGCAGTATTACTTAACTGTTTCTTTTAAAAAAAAAATTGAAGATGATTTCTTTATGTATAGATCTGGAATGATTTTTACACAAAATTGATAAGTGAAAAAAATAAGGTGCAGAAAATGAAGTGTACAGCAAATTAATATTAGCATGATATATAGTAGAGGGCAGGGTGCTTCTATTCACTTATATATAGAATAGATACAAGAATATATTATGTAGAATATCTCTGAATGCAAGGAACTACTACTATACTAAAAATATTATCCTAGAAGGAAAATGAGTAGATGGGGGATATTTTTCTCTGCATAGCCTTTGTACCTTGTAAATATTGAATATATGAAAGTATTGCATATTTGCAAAATTAAATAAAAGCTAAATTCAAAAACTACACATGTGCCCAGCCTTTCCTAGGGTTATTTTAACTCTTGAAATAAAATTTCCCTATTTTAGAATTTCTCTATCAGTAAGTGGTACTTCTTAACCTACCACACATTGCAGAGAAACAATGAAATAATCAATATGAAAATGCTTTGTAAATTATAAAGTGCTATACATATGCAAAACAAAACTGTGTCTACATAAACAGCATTGACTAAGCCTGGATCCCTGCCATGAAATATAGACCTAGTATGCTAATACTTTTGTTGAAACTCAATGCTGAAGGGTGAAAATTTGAGAATGTCACACAAATTCTAACCCATTTATTTGCTAATTTGTTTATTCTAGCTCCTAAGAATGATGTTTAGCCTTAAACACAAATAGGAACTCATTTCGCTTCATTCAATATTTAAAAATTGTAATGTGTAAATAAAACAATACATATAATTTACTGAGAAAGTTTGCAATCTCAAAGAACTCTATGGTGAGTATTTTCTTCCAAGAGAGAGAACCTTTATAAAATAAACAGTTATCCCAATCATGAGAGTGTATGTGTACACAGTAAATGCAAATTTTTGTACATTTAATTTTGTTTCCCCAAAGAGAGATAAATACTCATATACATTCTAGAATGGGAATGTTAAGTAGGATTCATTTGTCTTGCCAATTCCTATCGGAAAATGGCGTCTGCTTGGATCACTCTGTTGGATAGAACTCTGAAGTGAAGTCTGGACTTTGTGGAAAAGAATGCTACAATGAGTATGTCTGCCACGTAGGTGAGAGTGAGGAAGGGTGAGAGGGGCCAGGAACAGCCACACCTGTTCTACATGTCTCCATACATGTTTCTCCTTCCTTCTTTCTTTCTGCCCTTCCTTGCCATGGTTTTCTACAAAAATATTCCTGGGAAAGAGAATTACATTACAGAACGATTTATGCAGCCTGGTACCAAGAAAGAAAGAGGTGTTCCCCTCCCTAGAATTCCCTAGCAGGAGGAAAGGATGAAGAAATGAAACAAAAGCTTGTCTGGAGCCACTTAAATAGTTTCATCACTGGTTATTAAATTAAAATGTGGAAGAGTAGGAAAGAAAACATGAGATAATTCATGCCAATATTACTAGACTGTATTTACATATAATCTAATCAAGAAAGTTTGAGAATTGTCCAAACAGCAGCTCAGTTTAATCAACATCAGATTCCACATAAGTGAATGATCTCCTCTTGGTGCAAGTTTCGGTGCTAGGAGCTACAAGAAATGCCAACAGTCTTTGGGACTCAGATGAGTTTTCAATATGACTAAACATAAACATGAGACATTTTGAAAAATTCAGGATAGCAATAAAAGCAGTAAGTGGTCAACTGTTAAAGGTGACATAAAAAGGTGAAATGCTTCAAGCCAGTATAGTCAGGCACAGTTTTTGTTTTGTTTTGTTTTCATTTTTTAATTTTGAGACAGGGCCTCGCTCTGTTGCCTGGGCTAAAGTGCAGTGGCATCATCATAGTTCACTCAAATTCCTGAACTCAGGCAATTCTCCCACCTTGACCTCCCAAAGTGCTGGGATTACAGGTGTGAGCCACTGCACACGGCTTTGGGCCCAGATTTATGGAGGGAATCAGTATGAACAGACTTTGGAGAATGGATAGGATCTGCCCAAGTCAGAGGGGTCCAGGGGAGGCTATTGAAGATAAGTGGAAGAAATAGGTTGGAAAAATAGATCACTATTTGATCTTGATTATCAAGCTAAAGAGCTTGAGTTTTCTGCTGTAAGTCATAAAAAGTCTTTGAAGATTTCTGACCAGGGTAATGAAGTCTTCACAGTAGTGGTTTGTCAATGTTACAGTGATAGCAATGTCCAGACAAATTGGAGGAGGATCAAGAAACCTGTGCTGGGTACGTCAGAATGTTATTAGAATAGTCCAGGCTGAGGTGATGACAATCTGAATGAGGATGACAGCACTGGAAGTGGAAATGAAATAACAGATTATGAAAATGTATTTAAAGAAATATTGGAGAGTAAAAACAGGCAGGACATAGCAACTGCTGAACATGGAGGCTAAGAGATATTAAGGAGTCAAGGTCAGTATACTGGAAGAACAGGAAGACCCTGACTTCTCTCAGTTGGAGACAGGTCCCCCACCCTGTGTGCACAAATATGCTCAGTGCTTTTTTTTCTGTCATAATATGTATTATTCAGTGTTGTGGTCACTGTTTACTTAAACCTCTCTCACTAGATGGTGAGCTACTAGCGAGTAAAGATCATATTCTGGCTGCAGCATATCTGGTACAAAAATGTTTGTATGTGTGCAAAACGAAAGACAGGGAAAGAGAAAAAGAAGGAAAGGAAGTATTTGTTTTAGAGGAAGCGATGAGGAATGGAATTTTATGCATGGAGAGATGGAAGTAAAAGTATATCATTCAAAATAATACATTTACATTTTATTTAACCATATTTTTCAAAGGCTACCTTTATTACTATGCACTCAGTGAAACCTATAGTATTGCACATCCCATATATTCTCTACACCAACATTCTGTTATAAGGTCATCTTCCCTCCAGCCATGACTTCCTGGTCCCATCAGAGGGAAATACAAGTTAAGTATCCATAATCCAAATATCTGAAAGCCAAAATCTGAAACTTTTCGAGCACTGACATGATGCTCAAAGAAAATGCTGGGTGGAACATTTAGGATTTCAGATTTTCAGATTAGGGATGCTCAACTGGGAAGTAACAAACAAATATTCCAAAATCTGATCAAATCTGAAATCCAAAACACTTCTGATACCAAGCATTTCGGATAAGAAATACTCAACCTATATTTATTCAACAAAAGTATTCAAAGGTTCCAGCAAAGCTTCTGGAGAACTAGCTATTTAGTAACAATAACCAAAGCCTTAAATGTACACCGCTTTGATCTTCCAACTGAAATTTAAGGAGTATATTCTAGGTGAATAAACATGGTTGCATGAAGAAGATGATTAAGGGGATACTTGTCATATAGAAGTTCATAATAACAAAAGTTTTCTTGGGATTGAGTAACTGAATTACAAAATATCTATATAAAGGAATTCTTTGTAATGATTATAAATGATGGTATAGCAGACTATTAAAAGGAAAGATGCTCCCTCATCAGTGACAAGAGAAAATTACAAATTACAAAAGGAATGCATAATATAATCATCTTTTGGTGACACTATAATACTGTCAAAAGGCTACATACGAAAATATTAAGAGTGAGACCAGGCGCAGTGGTTGAAGCCTGTAATCGCAGCACTTTGGCAGGCCAACTTGGGAGGATTGCTTGAGGCCAGGAGTTTGAGATCAGCCTGGGCAACAGGGAGACCCTATCTTTAAAAAAAATAAAAAATCAATTGAAAAAGAGAGTGTTTCCACTCATCCCTACCTACCTACCTCCTACCTACCTATCTACCTCTGCAGCAGACTGTGACTTTGAAGCAAGAGGCCAGGGTTAATGTAAACAATCAAGCAGAAAGTGCTCTGCCCTTGTCTACCTCTTAAGGAAGTCAGCTGTTGGGTTCTTGGTTATGAGGATGGGGCCTGGCAGGCCCTGCATGCTGGCATCAAATCAGATCCCTCCAGAGCTGCACACCTCCTGTGCTGTATACAGCTCTCTCTATCCAGAACTTACCATCTTGCTTAGAATGATTAAAAATTAACACTTCAGCCTAAACTGTGATTTCAATGAGGACAAGACCCATGTGGCATTCAGTTTCATATCTTCCATTCATAGCAGAATACCTACAATGCAGTAGGGGCTTAATAAATATAAGAAATGAGACAGGGTACAGGCTGGCCACAGTGGCTCACACCTATAATCCCAGCACTTTGAGAAACCAAGGCAATTGCTTGAGCCCAGGAGTTCGAGGTTACAATGAGCTATGACTGCACCACTGCACTCCAGACTGAGCAAGCAAGACCCTGTCTCTTTAAAAACAAACAAACAACAACAAAAAAAAAAGCAAAAGAAACAAGGCAGGGTCCAAACATTCATGAGACTTGATTTCCATTTCATAACTTTTATTCTTTGACTGAGGTGTTTGTTCGGCTATCTTTATCCACCTGCCATTGCACCTCACTGCCATGAGGCTTCGAAAAATTGGATGGATTTTTTTCCCAAAGTCTCCAGATTAACAATCATGTTTAGTGACTTGTATTTTTTTATCTATACTGAAAATATTAAAATACAGCATGCCCTACAGTTTTGGAGATTCACCAGGTACAAATGGACTGTTAAGTAGATGCACATATACAAATGTATTTGTTAAGTCATGGCACTAAATCAAGCTAAGCTTTTGCAAATTATGATAACTACAAACAGGTGTTAAAAACTGGAACAGCAGGGTGCAGTCTTGCTTAACTTCAGTATCTAGTAATGTGTACTTACAGTTGAAGGAATACATGTTGCATTCTGTGCTCATTTTCCTAATATCTAATTTCCAACCTCTTCTACTCTCACATGAGTACCAGACAGCAACCCCTTCCACATAGCCACATTTGTACAAATAAATAGTCACTTGCTAATTTGTGAAGAAACCCAGAAGGAAAGATGAGATAAAATAAGTAAATGTGCAGAACAAAAAAAAAGGATACAAAATGCCTGTGTAGATTGTCGATTAAAATAAAATGCATGATAGCAAAAGAGAGGAAGTGTCTGGGGAGGAGTTAGGGGTTAAGTTAGTACCCCCTAGAAGAATTATAAACAAAATTGATTTCTTGTGGAATCTGCAACTACAACTCATTCAAGATGACTTCAATATGATGTGAAGAGGTAGCACAGCAAAACACAAAGAGCCTTGGTGTCAAGTGGAAATGGCTTCATAGTTTGGCTTTAGATTGATTAGCTATTAATATAAGACCTTCAGCAAGTAACTTTCCTGAGCCTCGTTTTCAACATCTTCAAAGAGAGAGAGAGAGAATAGTTCTATGAATTACTGATAATACATGTGAAGTGCACAGCTGATATGCAGGTATTCAGTAAGTAGTACCTATTAATTGTGATAGTCTCTTCTTCATAATGTTTCTATGTTACCAGTAAACCCCTAACCAATGTCAGGGAGTCTCATTATTTAAAATAAGCTACTTCCTTTGGAAACACAATGGAATTAACCGGCATGGAGACAATAGTCTCTGGCAGACTCAGGATGAGGGACTGGCAGGCAGACAAAGATCGCTCAAAAGGAGTGTTCCCGATTTGAATATTGCTCAAGATGAAATTTGATTTTTTAAGCAAGCTCTCCAAAGTCACTTGTTACTTTTTTTTTTCAGCTCTATGAATTAAAAGAATTTATTCAAAGTCTGTTCCTTAGGAGCCCCACTCCATGAAATCTCAAAAATAACCCTCACCTGAAGCAACATTTCCTGCTGAAAACTAGGAGCCTCAAGAAATTTCAAGGACAGAAAAGAAGGCCTGAAATTAAAATTACCGATATAAAGAAGCATAAAAAGCCAGGAGGAAGAGGTACAAAACGAAAAGCAAAGAAATTCCTGCTATCAATGTGATTTTCCATTAATCAGATTATCAGAAGGAGGAATAAAAGGAGTATAGTAAAAAGAAGGAGTTTTTGAAAGACATACAATAGGAACAACAGGGCAGATTTCCAAAATGATCCCCTAGCAGTGCCATATTCAAAAAAGTTCACATGCTCCTATATGATCTTTCTGCCAAGGAGCACTAATGGTCATCTCCCGACCACGCACTTGCTCTCCCTGATGTTTAAGCAACATATAGAAGGAGTTCTTTAATTTGAAACTTTAGTATACAACAAAAGAAATTAAGGAAGAAGAGTATAGGTAAAGTAAGGGAAACTATAGGTACATGTACACATGTTACGTATGTAGTACACAGGTATGGTTTTATTGAACTGTCAGTCAACCTCCCTCCCTTCCCATCCCACCTCCAATCTCCCCAGCTTCCCCCACCAACACACACACACACTGGGGATCAACATCATTTTAGCTAATCTCAAAGTGTCAGTCTTGCTTCTTCATTATCCTGTCCTTACTCAAATTATTCTCCTCTTGAGTTCCAAACAGCTCTTGCCATTAGATTGTGCAAACCTGAACCACCTATATCCACATAGCTTATTGTCTACAGGAATGTTACTTTACAAGTTGGCTGTTTCCCTTAACATGACTTTACTATTACAATGTCTTCATCAACACAGTGTTACTAGTCCAGGAGGCCCTGGCCCAGGGAGGTAAAAGTTTATCATTTAGTCTCAACACTCTTTTTGAAACCTTCACTTCAAAACCCTCTCTTTGCTGTGTTTACCAGTCATAAACCATTATATGAGAATCTTGACCCAACTCTAATGAAGCCCTCATATTAAAAGGCCCATCTTAAACCAGACATCAAAAACTTCACATATAGCCCAACTTTGCCCTCCGTCTCCAAGATGCTATTAAAACTTTGTCAAGGTAGGAAGCTCCCTTACCATGGTAAGCCACAAACTCAGCTTTGCCTTATCAACCAGTTACTTCAGTGGTATTTTTAGGGAGCAAACATTCAACAATTGAGAGCCTTCTTGGATGGATGTCTTCTTTCTTACTTTGATGATTACAGTATAGGAGAGAGAGGTGTGTATAATTTGATCTTAAATAAGAAAGGTTTTTATATCTACTGCTAATATGGCTGCTGCCCTATACTGTTCTCTCTGTCATTACATTCATGTGTTACCCTGTTGAATTTCCCTTAATATTTCTTCTTAATGCTGTGTTCTCCATGCACTTCCCTTTTATTCTTCTGATGTACAATGAAAGGTCTCAGGGATGCCATACATCTGTAAGACAAGCTTGAACCTGTGGCCACCAGGCAACAATTCACTAAAGATGATCACAATCCTCCAAAGGAACCTTTTACTAATTCTCAAATCTCTCCATGGTCACACTGATTACCCTGGCTCTAGGGGTTGTACCAGTTTATAGTCAACTTGGCCAGTCAGTAGTGTCAGTGTCAGTGTTGGTACCACATGAACTGTTAGAACTCTACAGACATGGTTATCCAGACAGCTGCTTATTCCCTGAGGTCAAAGAAGCCTGTTTTCTGTGGAAGAACAATGTTGCAAAGTATTCTTTGAATGGCTGCCCCTAAACCTAAGAGTCTCAAACTGATGCTATTTCTCTGTAGTTTCCGATTTCTTACTTTTAAACTCCCCTCATCCTCATGTCCACCAACTTCCAGAGTTACTAGGTTTACAGATGGACTTTTACAACCTAATGCATACAGCAGAAAAGACCAACACAGAAATGTTTTTAACCATTTTATGTTCACAGAGACTCTGATGTGAGGACTTTTAATTATAAAATCATCATGGATCACTAAAGCCATTCTGCAGTTTTAAAAGTAAAAAGAATAGTTTTAGAAATACAGAATGAAGCACTTTAAAAAAAGTGAAGACAAAGCAGAAACAAAGGTTGGCATCATTGCTGAGCTAACTTTACTGAATGGTGGAAGATACTAATTTGTAAAACTGAGGTGAGTAAAAAGAAGTAAATGCAATATATATAGTGAACATTTTTATTGTACTTTGCCTTATGCTTAGTTTTCTTTTCAATGCTTTTTTAAATTTAGTGTCTCTCACATTCTGAAGTGGTGTAACTAAGAGGCCACAATGAAAACATAAAAGAAACATGAAGAAAATAAAAGATAATAGCTGCATTTTCTACGATGGTTTTACAACTGCTCATTTATATTTTGTATCATTTCTCCTAAGAAAAATGGCAAACTGTTTCAGAAAGAGACCCAGAAGAATGAGATTTTTAGTAGTCTATCCCACTTAACAGTGTGCTACATTGAGGACAGAGGTGAACCCAAACTTTTTACTGTATACCTCTCATTAAAAATTTTGGCATGTTTCATATATATATATATATATACACACACACACACGCATATACACATAGGTATAATAGATCATCATATTATTTCAACTAGATTATACATCTCTTAAAGAGAGAGAGTGCATCTTTTAAGCCTTTATTTTCCCAGTGTATGCATAGCATCTTGCAGATGCTCACAAAACTGTTTACATTATTTTTCTTCACTGTATTTGCTCAGGCACTTGGGTAACTAGCCCTATCTCTGTTTTGCAACAGGTTTGATGAGCCTGCTACCTGACATTTCTGTCCCTGAAATGACAACTTCCAACCACTGACTTTTGATAGTTGCCAAAGAAAGCCTGCAAATAAACAACATGCTAACCAAGCTTAAAAATAAATAAATCAGGACTTTGACCTTATATAACTGTTGCTCTCACAGTAACAAATTTTCTTCTCAGAAAACTCTAACTCCTTTGTCTTACCTAATTCACAGTTTAGCTACCACAGATTGGAGCACAATGGCTTGAAAGGGGAGAACACGGGGAGACGGTTGCCTTAAAAAGGGAGGATCTGCTTCGGAATGTTTATTCTCCAGAAGAAAAAAAATTTCCCCAGAAAGCCTTTCATCCAGGAAGGATCTGAACTCCTTACAGATAAGAGCTGTTATTTAGTTTCTGCCCAGACATTAATTTGGGGGGAAGGAAAGGAAAGAGCGAGGTAATCAGTGTAATTTACCTCTAAGGCTCTTTCAAGTCCAAGACTGATTCAAAATTGGAGAAAATGGTGGAGCCCAACACAACGGAATTCTGAAGCCCCTCCACCCTCTCCACCTCCATAAAAACAAAGAGGAGCGGGGGGAGGGAGAGAGGGAGGGAGAGAGGAAAGAAGGAACGAAAACACGGACAAGATAGAAAAACGAAATCCTGCTCCTCCACTTCACTCTCCATTTCTGAGATGACCTACTTCTGCCTAGAGGAAAATCCAGCACTGCAGTGTGCCAGGACAAGTAAAGGTACCATTCTGCACATGAGACCCCACGGTAATCAAGGCAAGGCACTGCCACTTCTCCACACCCCAACCCAACCCAACTGGCCTGAAATCATTTTGTAAATTCTGGGGGACTTCGAATCTCTGTCCTTGGCCCTGCGGAAACTAACTGAGGAAAGCAGATGCCAGAAAAGAGATTGAAAAAGTGCATCAGGCCCCGTGGCAGAAATTCAGATGCAGGGTAACGCTGGGGCGGGCAGCCGTGGACTCTCCAGTTCGCTCCCTGTGACCAGGACACAGCTGGCTTTGAATAGGAACACTAAATACACTATATTTTGGTCTCTAGACCGGTCTCCGGCTGGTGGCACTCAGCCATTCGTCCCCGCCAGTCAGGCCCTGGCCCTGGCTTCCGCGATACAGGGAATGCCCATCAGCTGGCAGTCACACCTGTTAGGTATTTCTCCACTCGGTGCCTCCGCCCTGCAAGCGTCCCACACACGCCTGGAGCCCCCGGTGCTGAGCGTGCCCGAAGGGGGAGGCTGAAGCAGGGCCAGGCGTTCCGGCGCAGACCCCCGCGGGACTCTGTGCGGATGGCTGGGGCGGGGAGGGGGCGGGGAAGGCGGGAGAGGGCAAGACAGGCGGAGGGGGGCATGGGGAGGGCGAGGGGAAGGGCGGCCGCTGCTCGCATTACGCTTCCAGAGCCTGCGGCAGAGGCGCGGGGCTGAGCCGCCAAGGGGATGAGGCTTGTACCAGCCTCTGCGTTGCTCCTCGCAGTCCCGGCGCCTCCTCCCCTCGCCTGGCCTCTGCGCCGGTTAGGCCGTGCAGGGTGAGCGCGGGCGCTGGCCGGCCACACCTCGACCCGGAGGGCAGGGCGCGGCGGGGCCACGGCGGGGCGACTCCAGGAACCGGGCGGCCCGCGCGTCCCCGGAGTGCACCAGCTCCCGCTGCCGCGGGATCGCGGCCGGGACGGAGCTCCCTGCGCGCCCCCCGGGGGCCGGCAGCGGCCGGGAGGCGGCGCGGGGCTCGGCCGCTCGGCCCTGCAGCTCCGAGAACACGGTGGAGGTGGCGCGGGCTCAGGCGCTGGGCAGCCTCCGAACCGATGGCAGGTAGCGACATGGACAGCGAGGGGCCGGCACGGAGAGGTGGCGCGGCACGGAGTCCGAGGGCCCCGGGAGGGCCAGGAAGCGAGGCGGCCGCGGGCTGCCCCGAGTCGCTGTCCACCGCTGAAGCGCCGGCCGAGGGTGCCACGCTGCCCGCCTGGATGCGCCTCTACTTCTACGGGATGCACGGGATCACCCTGGACGTGCTCGTGTCTTCGGTTCGGCGCTTCGCTCGCAGCCCCGACCTCCGGATGCTGGGCTTCTCCTCGCCCTACCGCTGCCTCCTGCACTCGCTCACCCACTTCGCCCTGGAGAAGGTGTACCTGCAGCAGCGGCGCTGTCCCAGCGCCTTCGTCTTCAATTTCCTCCTCTACCCCTCGGCTCACGTGGGGCTGCAGACCCTGACGGGCCAGGCGCTGCTGCTCAGCCTGGGCGGCGGGCCGGGGGGCGCAGCGGCGCCGGGGGCGCTGGACCTGGCGCTGCAGTACGCGCTGGCGCTCTACCACTGCCAAGTGTTCCTGAAGCGCTTCCTGCGCTTGCGGTACCCGCGGCCGCGGCCGCAGCAGCGGAGGGGCGCGCTCCCCGCCCCTCCCGGGGCCCGGCGGCGACGACCCCGGGGTCCCAGGGGCGCCGGGGGAGCCCCCAGCCAGGGGCTGCCGGACCTGCTCCGCTTTCTTTTCTTCGGAATGCACGGCTTTCTAGATGAGATCTTCTTCACCTTCTTCTTTAATGTGCTGGGGCAAGGGGACAGAGCAACCAGTGGTCACACGTCGCTCTGGTCCTTCCTTATGTATGGCAGCTGCAGTTTCGTGGTGGAAAAGCTCTACTT
>CM052437.1:163108298-163134384 GCA_028533085.1 Varecia variegata | reverse complement strand
AGGTCATTGATGACACCAATATCACTCGGCTGCAGCTGGAGACAGAGATCGCGGCTCTCAAGGAGGAGCTGGTCTTCATGAAGAAGAACCAGGAGGAGGAAGTGAAAGGCCTGCAAGCCCAGATTGCCAGCTCTGGGTGGACCGTGGAGGTAGACGCCCCCAGATCCCAGGACCTCAGCAAGATCATGGCGGACATCCGGGCCCAGCATGACGAGCTGGCTCGGAAGAACCGAGAGGAGCTGGACAAGTACTGGTCCCAGCAGATTGAGGAGAGAACCACAGTGGTCACCTCACAGTCCGCTGAGGTCGACGCTGCGGAGATGACACTCACGGAGCTGAGACGTACAGTCCAGTCCTTGGAGATTGACCTGGACTCCATGAGAAATGTGAAGGCCAACTTAGAGAACAGCCTGAGGGAGGTGGAGGCCCGCTACGCCATGCAGATGGAGCAGCTCAACGGGGTCCTGCTGCACCTGGAGTCGGAGCTGGCACAGACCGGGGCAGAGGGGCAGCGCCAGGCCCAGGAGTACGAGGCCCTGCTGAACATCAAGGTCAAGCTGGAGGCTGAGATTGCCACCTACCGCTGCCTGCTGAAGGACGGGGAAGACTACAATCTTGGTGACGCCCTGGACAGCAGCAACTCCATGCAAACCATCCAAAAGACCATGACCTGCAGGATAGTGGACGGCAAAGTGGTGTCCGAGACCAACGACACCAAAGTTCTGAGGCATTGAGGCAGTAGGACCAGAGTGCCCTTATACCAATAAAAAGTTCACAGGTAAAAAAAAAAAAATGTATACTTTATTGTGTTAATATTGATTCAGTGAAATTTCTGAGTTTATTTTTTGTGTCATGATGTTATTGAACATGCTATAAAAATTTTGATAATAGTGTCATTGAAGTATCTACCCAATGCACAGGTAAATAGACCACAATTTATTAAAAATATAAAATCATAGAACTTTAGAACTTGAGGAGATAACTAAAGGTTATCTAGTTCAACCCTCAGCTAATAGAGTAATTCCTTCTAGAGCATCTTGGACAGGTGTCTGTCCATCCTCTTCATGATCACTTCCAATAATGAAGATCATTGTATTGATACTGATATCTCCCAGGTCAACCCATTTCTTTATTCTATAGCTTAGGTTGCTAGAAAGTTCCTAACAGTAAGACCACATCTGTAACTTACACTCACTTTTCCAAGATTTTCATCCATAGACAAACCAAGGACCAAAGGTTTGAAGAAGGTTTCCAGGTGTGTCTCAATTGTCTAACTCCAGGCTAAATTTCCAAAGTCTTTCAGCAATATATAATAAGGTATACAATAATAAAACTATTCCCTACCTTGATCTAGACATTTCTGCAAATAAGGAAACAACTTTACATATAGTTAGCTTTTATGCAGCTCAATTACATCATTGTTTCAACGGAATTTTCATTTATCTAAATACCGTAGGTCTCTTTCCTATGAACCGCCATTAAGCCAAGTGGTCCTCTTGAAACACTTGTATGTTTATATAAAAATAATAGGCATGGATCTGTGTTATTCCCATACTCCGTGACTAGGACCTAAAAGTGAGTTAGAGAGGAATGAAGGCAATTATAGTGAAGAATGGAAAAGTTTATTCTTCATTTCTTTTGTTTCTTTTATTTTCCTGCTGTCTTCTTTTGGAGGTAGACATAGTGTCATTTTCTCTGTTTTCTCAACACTTAGCAAAGAACCTAGTCAAGAGTAGATGCTCAAAATATTTTTGGTCAATGAATTTATCTGAATTTTTATGTCAGACATAATTCCATAATGAAAGTAGGAATTAGGAATTTCACCAGGTGGCAATAAGAGATTTATTTCAACAGGATGATTATTTATGGAACATACACGAGAATCACCTGTGCCTAGAAAAAGGGTATCCATATTCACGTTCTTCTCTCCTCTGCTCAGCAGCTTCGTTTCCCAGGCACAGAGCTCAGCTAGTTCTCTGAGAGAGGTTCACTACATTGTGGATTTTTAAACTTGTAGGCTAACCTAACTACCCTTTAAAACATTATTTCCGACCCATGAATTTAAAAAGGAAAAGTGATATTCATGTGAACTAGTGGCAGGTGTATGTTTTACTACATGATTCTTCCCTAAAGAATGATTTGCTCAGTTTGCTGCAGCTCGTTCATGTCTCTTGGCTTTCATCATTGTTTCTGGTGATGGCCTTCTGGATTTTGGCAACTTTTGAATAGAGAAATAAAAAATAAAATTCAAAATTACTTAATTTTTTTAAATTGCTAGGAGTGGCGCCTGGCAAATATTTATGTTTTATCATCCATGAATCTGATTCATATCTTGCTATTCCAACTCCAAATATCATTGGCAGATTGTATTAGTCAGGGTTCATCAGAGAAACAGGACCAACAGAGTGTGTGTGACGGGGGGAGAGAGAGAAAGAGAGAGAGAATGCTATGGTATAAAGTCAACACATCTGATGTTACATGATAAGAGAATAAGAGAGGGAAGAAAATAAAGGCATTTGCTATGCATATATATTATATACACACAAACATATTCATAACAAAATAAGGAGGAAATACTCATGACAATTATAGTTCTCATTTTTATAACTCGTCACGTGGGCATAGCTGGTATTTTCAACTACCTTCTTCCACCATCCATTTTGTATTCCCTTTGCTTTTAGCAAATACCTCAGCTGGTCATGGTTCTTTGCCTGGTGAGGTGAACCAAACTTTCATTCTTAAAAGGTGTGGACCATCAGTAGTCCTGCTTGGTTGGGTTGTTGTAGTTATTTTTCCATTGCCTTTAATCACAGGGCATAGTAATACTAAGATACTGCCTAAGGGATCTCCTGTATTCCAGACATACTCTTCCTTGCCTCCATTGTGAAGCAGTAGTCCAATTATTCAGGATTAATTCACGATTCAGGATGAATTACCCCAGCTAGCACAGTAACTCCCTTCTTTGCCTGTGGATTCAGAAGTATGAGAAGCAGTCTAAAGTAACTGTGTGGCAGTCTTAACTTCCAGTTCAATAGAATCATTGTATGTCCTAGTGGAAGCATTCCTCGCTTTGGAACTAAGACCTCTAGGCCAGCAGAGCACAAGGTCATGGGAACAGGAAGCAAAAACTTTGCTAGTAGGTCACTAGGGGCAGTAGTGACTGGTGCCATTCCCAGGTCTACCCTTTAATTCCTGGACCTGTGAATTCTGACTGTGGGAGAAATAGCTATATGATTCGTACGATGCTGAACCTTCTCCCAGCCTACAAGCTATTGCCACCTACCTGCTGCTATAACTGAGTCTTCAAAAGGCTATTCCAGAGAGATAGGATCAAGATAGCCAACTAGACACAGGTACAATATATATATGTGCCTCCTTCACAGAGAGGAACCAGAATAGTAAGCAGATTCTCACATTTAACAGATCATCTAGGAGAGAACACTAGGATTCACCAGGGAAGCAGTGAGAAGCACCAAAAGTGAGTAAGGAGAGGGTCCAGGGGAACTTGCCCAGCCTGGGGCTGGCTAACGGCTGGGAGAAGCTCCTGGATACGGTGAAACAGTAACAGAGATATATAGTGCAAAGGAAAGGCAATCAAGATCCCTGCTAACTAAATTATGACATAAGGCTGGAGAGTTAATATACCCATGAGATTGGACAATGAAGGTGTATTGCTGGCCTTATCGGCTGAAAACAAAGTGCTTCTGGTGGGTCTTATCAGCTAGTATAGATAAAAAGGCATTTGCCCAGTCAATAACTAAACAACAGGTAGCAGGGGATGTTTTAATTTGCTCAAGCAATAAAACCACATCTGGTATAGCAGCTGCAATTGGAGTCACCACTTGGCTAAATTTATGATAATTCACTGTCATTCACCAAGCTCCATCTGTCTCTTACACAGACCAAATAGAAGAGTTGAATGGAGATTTGGTGGGAATCACCAACCTTGTATCTCTCAAGTTCTTGATAATGGCACTAATCTTGCAATCCCTCCAGGGATGTGGTATTGCTTTCGATTCTCTACTTTCCTAAGTAAATGCAGTCTAATGACTTCCAATCAGCCTTTCCCACCACAGTAGGGCTCACTCCACAGGTCAGGGAACCAATGTGGGGACTCTGCCAGCTGATAAGTATGGCTATGCCAGTTATGTATTCTGGAACTAAGGAAATAACCATAGAATGAGTTCGGGACCCACTGTGACATTGACCTGAGCTAAAACTCCATTGATCACCTGACCTTTACAAGCCCTTACTTTGACTAGAGGGCCACAGCGACATTTTGAGTCTCCTAGAATCAATGTCAGTGAGTGTAGACTCAGAGCCTTGAGGACTTTTCCAAGTCAGTGAGAAGAAGAAGAAGCCTGCAAGAGATACAGGAATAAATACAGTCAGATTGGAAAGAGCCCCAGAGAATACGGTCTCACTGACAACAGAAGTGTCTTAGTTCATCAGGGCTTCTGTAACAAAATACCATAAACTGGGTAGCTTAAAAAATATCAGAAACTTATTGTTCACAGTTTTGGAAGCTTGGAAGTTCAATATCAAGGCACTAGCAGATTTGGTGTCTGTTGAGGGCCCATTTCCTGATTTATAGATGGCACCTTCTCCTTGTGTCCTCACATGGTAAAAGAGATAAACAAGCTCTCTCAAGCCTCTTTTATAAGGGCACTAACTCCATTCATGAGATATAGAGTCTGAGGGACACAAACTTCTGACCACAGCAGGAAGAGAGAAGGAGTAGGAGCATGTGTTCAATATCACCAAATTCAGCTTAGAACAGAATCAGTGACCATTGTACTTCAGGATATTTAGAAAGACAAAGTATAGGCAGGGATGGGGGGTATCAGATTAAAATATATTGAGGAGTACAACCTAAGAAAGTGGAGACAATGGCATAAATGATTTGTTTGAAAAGTTTGACTATGAAGTGGTGAAAAAAGACTCCCCTGTACCGAAATATGGATGTGGAGTCAAGGAAGAATTTCTTTATTCTAAACTGAGAGATTTGTGCAAGTATAAATGCTGGTGGGAAGGAATGCAACCCTGTATAGAGGTTGAAACCCAGGGAGGAGTGGCTGCAAGGTGAAACTGGAAGAGAGGTCAAGCTGCGAGGAGATGTGTATGCTGTGTGTGCTGAGGTAGGATTTACTCTGCGGATCTTGGGTATTAATTGAAACAGGAAAGTAAACCATCCATGAGCAGATACGGTTTTAGAAAGATCACTCTGATTAACAAGGGAAGATAGTAAATGGAAAAGAACATGGGAGGCCCCTGTGACAATTCAAGTAAGAAATGCTGAGAGCCTGCATTAAGGTTGTGGCAGAGGAGAAAGGTATTTGGAAAGTTGGCTCTGGAAACTTACTGGATATGGCAAAAGAGGCAAAGGAAGCACTGTGACTTCAGGATTTTTAACTTTAAGTATGTGACTGGTGAAACACTGCATCGTCCTCATCCTTTTCCTTCTTTTTCTTTCTCTATCTCTTCTCTTTTTACATTTTTAGCTAACATTTTGTCTTAGGACATAGTAGTGTCAAGACTGAAAGAATCACCTCGTGTAAAAATTTCTCATGACTTTTCTGTATTCTATATATATATTAGCTTGCGTATTTATTTTTCTTGTATTTTATTTTAATGAACATTCACTTTGCCAAATGCTAGTTTGTCTCCTCTTTTAAAGTGCTTTGTATATATCCTGTGATATTTAAAGACAATAAATCCCTAAAGACCTGGTAAGGTATTGGTTCAGGGTCAGGTGCAATTGGAGAAGTTTCTCAAGGTGTCAGTGAATGAAAAGTGACTAATCTCTGGGCCATCTGAAGTCACAACCCTGCTCCCTGGAGGGGATCTGGGGCTTCCCAAGGGGCTTTCCTTGACCCACTCCAGGGAAAGTGCAGCTGTGCAAAGGATATTTTAATTAGCACAGCAATCCTAAAGTTTTCACACCAATTTAGAGACGGACCTAGAGGCACAAAGCAACAATTGGCAGCTGCAAATTAAGTGGCTTTAGAAGTATTATAAACAAAAAGCAGGTCTGGGCAATTCCAATCTTTGCCCAGGAGGAAGTAACAGAATTTAAGGATTGCTTCTGGCAAGTTCCCGGATCTGGGGTCAGAAAACAAGCACAAGCAGCACTCCTGGGCAATGCACACAGACTGTTTGTTCCCTACCCTCTCTTATCCTCCCTCAGGCTACAAAGGGCTAGCTTGCAAAGTGTCTTTTTAGCAAGAGAGGTAAGACACCCCTCCTAATTGCAGCTTGCAGGAAAGCATTGTGATCAGAGCTAAGTTGAGGACACTTTTCTAGGAGGGCACAGACATGCTGGCTAAAGCCTCAAGTTTAATGGGTAAGAATCCTTCAGTGAATCCCTATTTTTTTTTACCCCCGTGAGCCTGTCTGTGCTCTGACTCTAGAGCCTGTTACAGACTGACCCGTGCTACAAATCACCCACCTACCTGGGTGTTCTGAAAACAGAGAGTCCTGGTACCTGACCTACTTCCAAGTTGTCCAAACAAAAAGTGAAATATCCATTTAGCCATAGGCTATAGAAGTGCAAATAAGAAAGAGGTAAGGATTTAGTACTAGAGTATCTCCTACTGGATCTACATTTGTATAAAAACACTTTTTTTCTACTTATCTTTCTTATCTGTTATCTCAAAAGACAGCCTTATTAAAACAAAAACACCATCATATAAAAATAATGTTAAATAATAGTACCTAATAAATGATAAATGTAAACATAGTATAAGTAAGTGTATAATAATTTTTTTGTATTAGTCTGGGTTTCTTTTGACTACTTTGCATGGTGTATCAAGTGATTTATACAGCTGAACTCTTTTACATCTTTTCACAAACAAACATATCTTAAAGTAATTTGATTAAAATTTTCAAGCAGAAATTTGCAAGTGTTGTGCCTTTTCAAATGTCCTTGCTTTCTTCTTAAATATATTTATTACTCAGTGGCCTGAAGGAATGATTACAGTAACATGTTATAGAAGCACATTTTTAAAATATACCCTGTTATAAATTAGAAAAGTACAGGCAAGGTTTAACTCTAGGAATATTAATTAGGAATAAAATTAATTTCTGTATTTTTATCATTCAAACATGTCTCTGATAAAGATACTTTAATGTGGTGCTTTAAGTTTCAAAATAAGTTAGTTAAATTTTATTTTTTTTAACATTTCATTTCTAAATAGATATGCCACATATATGCCACAAAATTCAAAAAGTACAAAGGAGAATGAGAAGAAACCAAAAAAAATCAAATTAAAGTTTTTTGATATATTCAATACTGTATTGAAATATGATTTTAATGCTTACATATTTTCTGTAAGAATTTATGGTTAGAACTAAGAAAATCACTTACACTTTAGCAAAAAGGAACTAACTGAGAAGTCTGGGGTTAGTTGATTTCCTAGTCATTAGACATTTGTTGGAGCTGCATGTCATTTATATATCTTGCTAGTTTGTGTGGTAGATTCAGTCATTATTAATGAATATTGACTCCTTCCCCTTCTACATGGCTGGACTGAACTTTCCTGCCTTTTGTCTTTGAGCTTGGCCAGTGACTTGCTTTGATCAATGAGACAGTAAGAGGATGTGATGATCAAAGGCTGAAAAGCACCTGCACAGTTGAGATTGTTTTCCTGCACTCTGCTGTCCTCCCGAGAGCAGGCTGGGGCCAGACTGGAGGTAAAAGGAGCAGATCCGCCTCTGATGAGCTGCCCCAGCCAAGCCCAGCCAACCCCAGACACATGAGAAATAATAAATACAGTTTCTGGAGACACTGAGTTTTGAGATGGTTTTTTATACAGCATTATTTTGGCAACAGATAACTGATACAACCACCAATAAGAAATACAAGGAACAGACTGTTGGAGTTTGAGTTCCAGTTCTGCCATACACAAGCCATGTGACCTTTGCACATTTAAGCTTTTTGAGCCTATTTTCACAACCTGTGCCATGTGGAGCATAAAGACAGAGTGCTTCAAGAAGGCAGTTTCTCTAAGAGAAAAATCGGCTTAATTGGTAAGTTTAACAATGTGGATATTATATTGAGAGACTAATGGAGGATGTAGGAGGATTTAATGGTAGTTACAAAATTAAGTAAATAAAAAAAGGAAATGATTACTTTCATAAAAAGTATAAGTTACATAAAAAGAAGTAAATGAATACTTTGCAGTATATTACTTGGCTCAGCAGTAAACAGTCATAATAATGTAAATGCTGAATATTGATATAAACAAAAACTGTGCTATATCTAAATCGAAAAGAAGGAGTGAGAGAGACATTATGGCACTGTATGTGCACTTGCCCGCAGGTTTCTCTGCCTTAGCACTATTGATAATTCAGGCTAGATAAGTCTTTGTTTGGGGGACTGTCTTGTGCATTGTAGGATGCTTAACAGTCACCCTGACCTCTACCTACTAGATGCTAGTAGCACACTCCCCATTGAAAACCACTGGTCTGCACTAATGAGGGAGGAATGTATAAAGTCTAAACTGTTTTGGGAATTTTAGGATCCAAAAGTGTGCTTCAGTTACTGATTTTGCACCCTCTGTTCCTCATTTCTAAAGTCCGTTCCCTCTCAACACATCCTCTTGAGGCCTGGAGCACAAGGCATGTCCCGATTTAACTGTGCTTGTAATAACATTTACACTCACTTATCATTTAGTTGGGTTTACAAAGGACCCTCATAATATTAATACTACTGCATTAATTTCCTAGGGCTACCATAATAAATCATCCTAAACTTGGTGGCTTAAAAGAACAAAAATGTATTCTCTCATAGTTCTGGAGCCCAGAAGTCTGAAGGCAAGGTGTCAGGGGAGCCATGCTCCGTGTGAAACCTCTAGGGAAGAGTCTGTCTTTGCCTCTTTGAGCTTCTGATGGCCTCAGGCACTCCTTGGTCTGTAGCTGCATCACTCCAATCTCTGCCTCCGTCTTCACATGGAATCCTTCCCTCTGTCTGTCTCTCTGCAGGTAATCAGGAGCAACTGTTCTCCTGCAAGAATACTGAGCATGGAAGATACAGTCAGAATATATCTGTTAACTTGAAAAGAAAAATGAAGCCAGAGCCTGGCAGAACCTTGAACGATAGAGGAAGTGGCCCCCACACTGCTCTGCAGACACACATTTAGAAACGATGGCTCCCAGTCCCTTCAGCCCCTGTCCTCCGGCCTCATCCCCATTTAGATGAAAGCTGTGGACCTTTCCCTTTACCAACATCTTTTGAAGTGAAGGTTTTACTCTTATCTTCAGTGAAGCTTCAGGGCCTCAGTAACTCATCTGCCCCTTTTATGTTGCCACAGTGTTTCTGATCAAACAGAATTTGAGAAGACAGAATCTATCTTGTCGAACAGTAAACAAAGAAACTCTCATAATAGCCCAGTGTTCTTATGCGGCCTCGAGCCTTAGGTGTCCTGGAATGCTCCAGATCCGTAGAAGGGCACCCAACTGTCTAGAATATAGAAAAGGGACAATATAGGACCAGTTCGGCTGTTAAATGTACCTGTGTCTTATAGAGTCATGATTATACTGAGTATTAAGTTTTTTTAAAAAATGCTTTAACAGTATAGCCTGGAAGAGGGGTTAGCAAATTTTTTCTGTAAAGGACAAGATAATAAATATTTTAGGCTTTTGGAGCCATACAGTCTCTGTCTCAACTACTCAACTCTGCCATTGCAGGGGAAAGCAGTCATAGACTACAGTAAACAACTGGGTGCAGCTGTGTAACAATAATATGTTATTTACGAAAGTGGGTGGTGAGCCGGATTTGGCCCAAGGGCCATAATTTGCAAAACACTGGCCTAGTATAATAGTTTTCAGACTTGTGTCATGTCCATACCACCTTCATGGTTTTTGCCAAATCTATGATCGCATTTATTATAAAATTATTAAAGTTCACTCTATTTTTAATTTTTAAGTAATTGATTTTAAAATAAACATTAATATTACTATTGTAAAAGGAAAGGAAAACTAGTATTACTTATAATTAAAAGATAAACTTAAAAATAAATACAATTGAAAAACCACACTATTAAAATGATAATTGAAATTTGAAGAAGAAATAAGGTTTACTGCTACAGGCAAATCTCCCTAACAAAGCTAGTCCCTACTGCAGCAGTCCCCAATCTTTTTGGCACCAGGGACAGGTTTCATGGAAGATAATTTTTCCATGGAAGTCAGGGAAGGATGGTTACAGACAAATTCGCATAAGGAGCGCACAACCTAAATCCCTTGCATGCACAGTTTACAGTAGGGTTCGTGCTTTGCCATAGTAGCCTCTAATAAATATTTACTATACTAATGAGTAAATGCAATAACTAAGATTTTTAAAAACATATATTAATTAGCCAATTCTGGTTGTTATTCATGAGGGCATTACTTTGAGAGAAGGGAAAGTTTAAATATAGACATCTGGCATTAAATTCAGGTTAAACATCTTTTTATTCTGCCTCACTGTGTGCACTCATTCAGACGTGACACAGGTATTCAGGCCCCGTTGTTTGATGCCCGAGTGTATGGAGAGTCAATCCTGTTACGACAAAAGTATGGAATTTCTGAAGTTCCATACAGTTTCTTTTTTGTGAGCCACTATTTCAACCTCTTTCTTTTTCCTTCCTACTCAAAGGAGTTAACCATTTTTCTGAACTGTTTTATCACTTCCTTCTCTCCAACGTGAATTGTAGTATCTCTCCTGTGATAAACACCTACTACACCACCATGTCCACCTGTGCTCATCTCCTTGACTTTGTGGAACTAACAGGATTTGGTTTGACATCAAGCTCGGTTCCTGTTTCTGTCTTTTCTCTCTCTCTCTCTCTTTCTGTCTCTCAGACCTTAAGCAATTGAAATGAATGTTTTACCTTCTGCTTGGAGGAAGATGAAAAATGTCCCACTTCACAGGAAATTTGTAAGGACTCATTTGAAGCTCCTGAAGTATTTTGAGACCCTTCCTGGTTCTCAGGAAGCCTAAGTTCTTGACAGCGTGGCTGCACGTCTTCATGGCAAACACGTCTAGACTTTAGACGCAGCTTCCTCATGGCAGGAATGGACTGAAATGAAACTGCAGTGCGGCCAGCCGCCACTTCAAATGCAACCCTAATGCAAGTAGCCATTAGTACTGCACTCCTTTTTGTGTAGGCATGGTTAATACATGCATAGTATAGTAATACTTTTTATGGTAAAGAAAGTAAGCGATGAGAGAGGTTTCAGAAAAACGTTTCTCTTATGTGTCTGAATGAAATCACTAACTTATATCTGCAAATAAGCCTTTGAAGGGATAACAGTCTAATTCCATATATGTTGTATAATTAAAATGTGGGTGAGGGATACTAAAAGAAGCAGATGATGCCAACCGGAAAGTCTATCTGTGTGACTTCAACGTAACCATTTAAGCAGGAGGAAAGAGTCTAGCCACTAAGGAGGAGATATTGTTTCAGAATCAGAATTAGAAAGGAGTCTAGAGGCTTTGCAGGCTGTGGGTGTCTACACCCCTAGACCACATCTTCTCAGGAGTGGATGTGGGGCAGGAAGTTCACACAAGCCCAGAGCCTCATCTTCTGCTTCTGTTCCTTCTTACTGCTTGCTGTGTTATTTCACAGAATCAACCTAAACAAATAAAAATGGCAGGAACCAACACTCTCTTTCTATAGCTGGAAGCTGGATTGGTAAGACAATTTTACAAGAAAAGATACGAAGGAGGAAATGCAGAAATGTAAACAACAGATAAATCTAGCTAGATCCAGCTGGAGTCATCTCCCTCAGGCAGAACAGGCTCTTACATTGATTGTAACGTCACAAAATTCCTCAGGAGGGATGAAAAGCACACAGCACCTATTTGTATTGACCCTAGAGAAGCACCTTGCCTCCACTGCATGTGTGCCTTTAAAAAAATCTGTTTAATTATTTCGTGTTTCCTTTTGTTTGTCTCTCCTCCCTGTGCTTAGTTTCCTGCACATACAAATGAGATCCAAGGTAGTCATAACGTTTGCTTAACATAATTTCATGTCACTCAGAATTAACACGGGTACTAATTTCTATGATGGTCCAAGAGAAAGTGTTTCACTCAGGCCTGACAACAGCTCACTAGTGCCTCAAATTCCCTCTGCACACAAGCAGGGACCTACGGTCCTAGGCCCTGGCTGAAGCACAGTCTCCCTCAAATGCAGACCCAGTGGTGGCAAGTGTCACTTGCACACAGACTGAGGCATGTGCACACAGGAGGATGACTGAACAAGCAGCCTCATGGAAAGAAGCCAATCAAATGTGAGTAGACCATCCAAGGGAGGCGTCAACCTGAGAGGCAGGGCTGAGAGGGTGAATTCATGCATTGAGCTCATTGGATACAACTGCAACCAGCCACCGAGGAAATTGCAAACAGAGAGTAAAGGAAAGAGCCTCTACAGCAGTCCCTGCTCCCTTGCTGCAATCTATGTTACTGTGTCACATCATATAACCAATCTGAGCCTCAGATTCCTTCTCATGAACATAACAGCAGCTTCCACCTCAGGTGTCACAAGGAGGAACTGTGATGATGCATCCAAAATGTATAATAGAATACTTGGCATAAAGTAGAAGCTCTTTATATACCATTTGCTAGAATTATTACTGTTACGATTATTGTTATTTATTCTTAACAAAGGGGAGAGTGGCTGCATGGCTGCATCAGTTTTTATAGAGAATTCATGTATTTGGTGTGGCAAGAAGGGACTGAGGAAATCCTATCTAGACAAACACAAGATGTCTGGCACAAGTTGGTTCCCAATTGCTCTCCCCATATTAAAAAATGAGAACAATTAGGCAAAGAGAGATTAAATAATTTGTTCAGGGTCACACATAACAGAGTAAAGAGTCAAGCCTTAGCAGTTTGCTCTATCCTGATAGCAGAGTGTTTCCAACATAACTCTTAGTTTCTTACAGTCATCCACACGCCTCACGGTAGATTATGGCATCTACCTTTTCAGTTTCTCTCTGGAACATCCTTTCTCCTCTTCTCAACCTAATAATCTTCTACTCAATCTTGAAGTTGCAGCTTAAATGCTATCCACTGGGTCCTTGTGAAGCCCTTTCTAATGCCACCAGGAAAGTGGGTTTCTCCCCCAAATGGGGCTCACATCAATCTTTATCATGACATTGGATTTTGGGTTGGGTTGAAGCTGCTGTTCGCTCCTTTACACCAGGGCTCTTAACTTGGTGTTCATGGAAGGGCAACAGAGGGAGGTCAGTGAATCAGGCATGTGGATATATGTATGCACACACATGCACACACACATATGCACTGTAATTTTTAATTTGATTTTTTCAAATCATCCTGGTATACACATTATTTTTATGCATATTATTGGCTGATCTTGTAGGCAGGCACTGTATACTCATCAATGTTGTCATGCTATGTCAGAACAGCTTCCCACTGGCAGGAACTAAAGAATATGTGTCTTGCTATTATGATGATGAGCATGTGTCTTTGTTTGCTTTAGGATTGGCTTAAATTAGAAAATGTCAAGGAAACTAAAGAAGAAACATCAAATAGCCTTTTGCTTTGCTTTCTGCTGTGTGTGATAGAACACCAAAGTCCAAGTGTTTTTTCTATAACAACATTCTAGCCAAAGGAAGAAGCATGAAGCCAAAAATGCTGAAGTAGCATCTCATATATTTTGTTCCAAAAATATATTAGTGTGTATCTTTTTCAAGAAAAGGAGGGTGGAGTTCCAAAGCAAAAACTTACCAAAACTTGATCAGCCCTGATGCAGCAACCCAGTCTTAAAATAGCAACAAGGTAATTGGTAAGAAGCCACGTAGCCCCAAAATGATCAAGTTAGTGTGTGATTTGGAAAACAGGAAGCAGGTTAAAGTCGTGTCTCTATAAAAGGAAATTATCTATTCCATGATGCTTGATGTTTAAAAATTAATACTTTGAGACATGTGATAAAAGAATTAGAAGCTTCCTTATGTAGCCAGCTGATGCCTTCAAAGATGAATTCCTCATTAGCAAGTCATTTTGGGCAAATCCATCAACATCCTTGGAATGTTGAAAAATTTCTGCTGCAAATAAACCTCACTGGACACTTTGTGAACAAATAGAACACGTGTGGTGCTTAGTTAGCACTCCTTAGCTTGTCAGTGTTTTAGAAGGGGAGTATCTTGAAGCAGTATGATCTGACTCGTTGCTTTCCATGGTCCTGCCTGTCTATGGCAAAGTGTACATTAATGCTAGGGTCTTCAATCATTGTCTTTTCAATATGTTTTCTCATGAAGTGTAAGCAGAATACGAATTTCTTTTTACAAGTATGTGATACAGAAATATGCAGACAACTTGAAGCTCATCATAACTCTTTTTAAAGTACTTCTTCTCAGACAACCTTAAAATTGGGTTCTTAATCCTCCCTTTGCTGACATCAACAGCATCCCCTTGCTGAAGATGAAACTCAGTAATGTGAAGCCAACAGGAATGAAAGGACATAAATCCAATTCACATAGTCTTGAAATATCTTGGTGTTCCCACTCACAATTCCATTGTGTCATCTGTGAACATGAACTGGTTCTGTTCACTACAACATGCCATTATGAGCCTACCCAGCTTTTCAGTGTGGGTTACCATCGAAGAGAGAGTCTACAGAAAAGTTCACATGCTGCCATGCAAAGACCGTTCTTTAATTTCTGCTTCTCATTCAAAATAGGCGAGAGATGTGTTCTCATTAAAATTTACTTTTTTAGCAAAACCAAAGTTTATTTTTAAGCTAATTTGTGCACTATGGGCTTCTTTTTTTCCTTCTCCCTATTTTTAAGAATATTGCCAGAAATTAACTTTGCATGCAAAAATTGATGGAAAAGGCATAATTCTTTATAGAATGTATTTGAGCCAATGCCATAAAATAAGTTGCATACATAATTGTGCTTATAATCTTATATAAATATCTTCAGGAGGAAAAGCTGTATTTATCTTTCATCAGATTCCCAAAGCCTCCATGATGCCAAAAAGGATAAGAACAATAGCACGAAGATAGGACTACCTTGAGGGAAGGGACATCTTTGTAACCTGCCTCCTCCCCACGGTATCTAGGAGAGTGACTACATGTAATACCCAACGATCTTGGTCATGGTGGCCATGGTTTTCCCATTTGGTAAGAGATATTGAACACAAGAGACAAGGTTGGCTGAATAAACAGAAATATCTGTGAATTTTAATTTAAAAACTGAGTTCAAATCTTTATTCCTTACCAAGAGAAGAAAGACTCTTTACTTAATATCTTGTGAATTGGAGAAGGAAGATCTGACTGGGAGAATATAGAATAAAAATGTTTTTCATTCAATCCCACAAAATGGTGGGGTAGAATATGTTTATTGTAATGTAGTTCTATATTGGATTCATCAAAGTCTTTAGTAATTAAAATAAACATGATTAGGGTACTGATATTTGTTTTTATCCATAGTTCCTGGCTCCTAACTCTCGTGGCCCTTATTATAGCAAACAGAATCTCTCTCTCTCTCTCTCTCTCTCTGACCTTCTCCTGCCCCCCTTTCACCTGGCCAAGACAGGGCTCTAATCTGAATGTGGGCCATAGGATCTTCATTACAGAGCAGGTCCTGCCTCATACCCTGGAAGGAGGAATGCTGCACAGAGAGGACAAGAAGAACCTGGACAGACAGGCTTTGCTGGGTTTAGATCATACCACTCTTACCCAATCACATGACTATACAATTGTCAATCATTCCTATCCAATGACTTTTTCATTACGGCCCCAAGAAGATAGGGCTCTGGGCTTCTGGATAGCTGAACATGTGGAGGTTCCTGGAGGGTGGTGTACCCGGTGAGGGCATGCAAGCTCCGCACCCCTTCCCCCATGCCTTACCCTATGCATCTCTTCATCTGTATCCTGTGTAATATCCTTTATAATAAACCAGTAAATGTATTCCCCTGACTTCTGTGAGCCACTCCAGCAAATTCATCAAACTCAAAAAGAGAGTTGTGGGAACCCCAACTTGAACCCTGTTGGTCAGAATGTCTGGAGGTCCAGATTTTGGTGGGGGTATGTGAAGGGTGGGGCAGTTTTGGAGACCAAGCCTTCACCCTGTGGGATCTGACACTATGTCCAGTAGATAGTGTGGGAATTGAATTAGGGGACACCCAGCTCGTGTCCAATGCAGACCTCAATGCTCATTTGGTTGTGGGGAGAAACCCCACCACTTTTGTTTACAGAAATCTCTTTCTATGTTGATGATTAATGTGCTCAGGGAGAGAATAGAAAAAAGCACTTTGTATTTGTTTGTTTTTCCACACTCATAATATTGTGATGGGCTGAATTGTGTCCCCTAAAAAAATTCATATGTTTAGCTTTTTAAATCCCAGTACCTTAGATCTAGTGACCTTATTTGGACACAGGATCTTTATAGAGGTAATTCAATTAAAATCAGTTCTTTAGAGTGGGCCCTAATCCAATATGGCTGGTGTTCTTATAAGGGAAGGAAGGTTGGACACAGACAGAGACTTATGGAAAATACAAGAAGACGGTCATCTACAAGCCAAGGAGAGAGGCTGAAACAGATTCTTCCTTCATGACCCCCAGAAGGATACAATTCTGCCAACACCTTGATGTCAAACTTTCAGCCTCGAGCACTATGAGAAAATTAGTTTCCGTTGTTTAGGCCACCCAATCTGTGGTACTTTGTCCCAGCATCCCTAGTAAACTAATACAGATATACAGAATAAACCCCAGGGGACCCCAGGTACAGAGAGTGAACCCAGGCTAAGCAACCCTAAAGGAAACACTAAGCTGTACACAGAAGTAGATACGATTTATTAATCTTTATGTCCACTGCCTAGGGAAAGGAGAAAGGTCTTAGGATCTGAAATAGACAGGCAGCTCTAGGGTTCTGAGTTTTAAGTACCTTCATCATATGTTAAACCTATTAGATATTGTGATGCTTCCGGTGTAGGATTCAAGATTCACGTGTCTACTTGTTTATTTTTTTATTTTTACATACAGAAGTGTGGAAAAATACTTTTTAACAGATTTAAAATCTCAACAGTAACAGCAATGAAAGACAAAAGCCTATAAGAGCAGACAAAAAGGGAATCCTTGTCTTACTGAGCCACAGATGCTATTGACTTTGCTGACCCGCTTCTCCTCCTGCCTCTTGCACTGAGCTTTGCTCTGCCCTCATCCCCACCCTCGGGTGTTCCCTGGCTCCTCGCCTTTCACACAAATGCATCTTGGATTCATCCACTCACAGGATTTCAAATATCATCTAAATTGGCTTAGATTCCCTTTTTTCTTGAAGACCTGAGCCTTCATCCCGGCTCTGCCCCTTATTTCCCAGTGAGTTACTTTGATAAAGTTGGTCATACAAGGACTCAGTTTCTTCAGATAATAACAGTGTCACCATAACAGGGTACTATGGAGGTTAAATGAGAAATTGTCTATAATCTCTTAGCACAGGCTTGGCCCAAAACATGTATTCAATAAATAAAAGCTAAACTAAACCTAAGAACAATACAACAAACACGCACATGGTGCTCACTATGTACCAAGTACTGATCTAAAAGCCTTACATATATCAACTCATTCATTCTCACCACGCATGAAAAAAACAAAGCCAGTGAGAAGTTATGTAACTTGCCTGTGCTCACACAGCTGGTAAATGATGGGTCTAGAATTCCAATTCAGGTAGTCTGGCTCTAGAGACCATGTTATCAAACTATTAGACATACTAGGTCTCTCATTATTATCAATTGTTAAAGACACAGTCCTCATCTCTCCCCTGGGCTTCTAAATCATAGAGCTTTTTTTTTTAAGAAAAAAAAAAAGCTGTCCCTGTACCCCACAGACACCCCAAATGCAACATGCTCAAAACAGAATCCCCTAAACCTGCTCCTCCACCTGTGCTCCTTTCTCAGGACTTGACGACATGGTCCTGGCAAGAAATCCGGCATCAGATTAGGTTCCTTGCTTTCTCTTGACCCTGCCATGTCCAATTGGCCAATTATTATTTTCTAATTCTTTCCTCTCCATCCCTAAGACTTCCTAGTTCAAGACTTCGTTCTCCATGGCCTATATAATGGCACCAGCTTTCTACCTTTTTTTTTTTTTTTTTGCCTCTAGGCTCTAAGATCCAGTTTCTCCACAGTGCATTTTCTCCAAAGATTTCAAATACAAATCTGGGGCTGGGCGAGGTGGCTCATGCCTGTAATCCTAGCACTCTGGGAGGCCGAGGCGGGCAGATTGAGCTCAGGAGTTCAAGACCAGCCTGAGCAAGAGCGAGACCCCGTCTCTACTAAAAATAGAAAGAAATTATATAGACAGCTAAAAATATATATAGAAAAAATTAGCCGGGCCTGGTGGTGCATGCCTGTAGTCCCAGCTACTCGGGAGGCTGAGGCAGGAGGATTGCTTGAGCCCAGGAGTTTGAGGTTGCTGTGAGCTAGGCTGATGCCACGGCACTCTAGCCCCGGGCAACAGAGTGAGACTCTGTCTCAAAAAAATGAATAAATAAAAATAAAATAAAATACAAATCTGATCATTCCACTCCTTCCTAAAGGATTAATTGTCATTTCTTTAGCATCTTCCGGAAGACCCTTCCTATCTGACACCTGTCTACCTTTCCAGCCTCAACTCCCATCTCCCACCAAGTCCCATGTTGCCCTCACACTTCAGCAATCCCCAGGGGCTCGCACACTCCCACACTCTCTCCATCTCTCTCTCTCGCTCTCACACACACACACACACACCCCATGCTATTTCACAAATACTATATTAGAGTCTACATTTAAAAAAATATTCAGCATATCTACTAAGAATACATGAAACAATCTCAGGGAAAATATGATTACTTAATTTCCTACCCTGCCATCTCCCTTACTGTGAAAATACGTAAAACATTAAATTCTTTGCTTCTAGAAAAAACTCATTTTTAAAGTAGTTTTATAAGTAAGCAAACGTTTAAAAATTATCTTTCAAAGACATAGAACTTCCAAAATAATCACAAATCAGCAACATTGTTCATATATTGTTTTTAACATTGTAATAACTGATTTTTTTAATCTAAAACATAAACTTATTGAATTTCTTCTAGAGACATAATGTGACTCGCAAGTGACTGGTTACAATTTCTGTTTGCTGAAGCCAAAAGGCTTCAATCCCACAGAAATGTTATTGTTGAAGCAGCACAGGGACTTGACATTACCTTACTGCCTCCTGCTGTTCTCGATGTGTAGTTTGTCACTGTATGTCATAAATGGGCCCAGGAAATTTTAAGATGTTGCAAACTTCTAATAATCTAAGTTTCCTTTTTCTTCAATTGCCAGTGTCTCCTTTAATCCATAAAAGCCAATTTAAAAGTATACCTAAAATTAACAGGTGTCCCTTGATCACCTGTCCATTATGGTCTAGCGCTCAGAAAAATTCTTCATAGTGGACAGATACCCAAGGTCAGATGCTGTTCTGGAGCCTGGAGTGAAAACAAGGAATAGGAACTAGTTCAAAGTTCCTTCGTTATGATGTTATTTCACCTCATACCCTCGTGGGGGCAGTATTGTGTAATGGTGGAATGCACAGGCTTGGGAGCCAAAGCCACCCACCCGGATCTTTTCCCCAGCTCTAGACCTTATTATTAGCTGTGTGACCCAGGGCAAGTCACTTAATCTAAGGTTTAGTTACTTCATCTGAAAAAATAAAAAAAGAAAATTAAATGAGAATTTGTATTAAAGCTCATAATTTTGTATAATAAATAGAAGTTCTTATTTATGAAGAAGTATAAAGTAACACAATGTTTTACATTTTTATTGACAATTCCTGCCAGACTAATTTCCAGCAGCACATGGGAACAGAATATCACTAAAATTATTAGTTACTGAAGTTGACTCTCACCATTCAGGGACTCAGGTTTTCTACAGGATACAACACATATATTTATTTTTGGCCGCTTGACTCTCAAAAACATTTGTATACGAAATGTGACAGTCTTAATGTTTTTTTCCACTTTCACAAAATGATAAGCACAGTATAAATATTAAATCCAGAAATTTCTTTTACCTCCAGTATTTAATTAAGACGTAGCAGAGAAAAATAAAATCATTTGCAATGATTTATACCCTAAAAATTACATAATTGTCTATTGACCCAAACCCATCCTTGTTCCTATATCTGTTATTTAGGATTAGCAAATTGGGGTAGAAGAAATATATTTCAATAAAAATTATGTGTTCTAACTACTACTTTCAGGTTTATTATCAAATATATTCTGTATTGAAATTAGAAACCAAGTAAGTAAACCGAGTTGTATTAGTACAGTGTTTAAAACTTTTATAGGGTCTAAATACAGATATAGCACATCAGTAATAAGACAACAACCTTGTCTAAAAGATGTACCCAGTAAAGATATGAAAAAGGAAACATTTTTTTAAAAAAGAAAGAAAAAAATACAATGACCCTCTGAGTTTACTAATTTTTTTATGATAATTCATACATACATCTAATATAGTACATCAATAAAATAGAACATTGTGCTTGAATTAGATAATTTGTAGTTCTCAGATTAAGCATGTTACAAATACATTTTAATATCTATTTCTCAAATGAAAATGTTAAGCCAATTTTATATTTCAAATGTAAACCTTAAATCATTTAATAGAGGGAAAACTTTGAAAAGTATATAAAGGCTTCAAATAAATAATCATTGCTATTTACTGGGTATCTACCATTCTTATAACAGGCACTGTACTAGCTGACTTTTATTTTTTCTAGTATTCTCAACAGTAGACTTTCTACATTCTTTTTTTATTTTTTAATTTAATTTTATTTTATTTTTGAGACCAGGTCTCACTCTGTTGCCAGGGCTAGAGTGCAGTGGCGTCCGTCATCATAGCTCACTGCAACCTCAAACTCCTGGGCTCAAGCAATCCTCCTGCCTCAGTCTCCCAATTACCTTGGACTACAAGTGTGTGCCACTATGGCTAAGTTTTCTAATTGGCTAAGTTTTCTAAGTTGGCTAAGTTTTCTAATTTTTGTAGAGACGCAGTCTTGCTATGTTGCTCAGGCTGGGACCGTCTATATTCTATAATTGACGAAACAAACTTAGAGAGGGTAAGTAACTTGGCCAAAGTCAACAGCTTACAAATTGCTAAACTGGGATTAGCTTGCTCTTTCCCTTGTATCCTATTGCCAAGGATCAGGCTTCCCTTGAAAAACTAACAGTGCATGGACTTTAGAATTTTATTTAAATGATACTTCTTACAAAAGAATTGTTTGCCAAAACTTTATGAGACTCTATGACCTTATAAAAGCAATGAGATTCAGTGGATAGATGAATTTGTAATTTCTTTTCAATCGTGTACTTTAAAAATATAATAATATCACAGTCAAATGCCATGTAACAAATATATAGAGATAAAAAAATAAAATGTTCTTTTTAAAGGTGGTCTTTGGTTTTCTGTTTTCATATTATACTCTGTTGGTATCTGAAAATCCATATCTTAATTTTCAGAAATGGAAACAGTCTCAAGAAGTACAATTTGAGTATAAATGAGAAATAGTTTACCCTATATGCCTGCAGAGTTTGATAAACCCCAGTGTTGATGAGGAAAATCAGCTCTCACATTCACTATTAGTAATACCATTAACTGGAACACAATTTTTGAAAGCTAATTTTGTAATACCCATCTAAATTGAAATGTATATACTCTTCACATCAGCAATTTCATTTTATGCTGGCAAAAGTGTGCCGAGATATATATTTACATGATACTAACTATACAATTTTTGATAAGAGAAAAAAAATCTTCAAAAATAAAATGTCCATTAACAAGAAATTTCTTTTAAAATTGTTATTTAGTGGTACCATGGAATGTGATGTAGTCAATACAAAGATGTACTGAAGTAGACAGACACATAAAATACATTGTCATGTGAGAAGAGTAAGTTATAGAAAATTATAAACACCATAGAGAAATTTGTATTAAATATGGACATACACATTGTCTTCCATATTCCTAAGAAATTTCTACAATTATACAGAAGAAACTGTAACCCAGTGCTATCAGTGGTAGAGGGAGGAGGGAAGGGGACTTTTAGTTTTCCATTTTGTATTATTTTACCCAAAACAGGCCAGGCGTGGTGGCTCACGCCTGTAATCCTAGCACTCTGGGAGGCTGAGGTGGGTGGATCGTTTGAGCTCAGGAGTTCAAGACCAGCCTGAGCAAGAGCAAGACCCTGTCTCTACTAAAAAAATAGAAAGAAATATATAGACAACTAAAAATATATAGAGAAAAAATTGGCCGGGCATGGTGGCGCATGCCTGTAGTCCCACCTACTCGGGAGGCTGAGGCAGGAGGATTGCTTGAGCCCAGGAGTTTGAGGTTGCTGTGAGCTAGGCTGATGCCACGGCACTCTAGCCTGGGCAACAGAGTGAGGCTCTGTCTCAAAAAAATAAATAAATAAATAAATATTTTACCCAGAGCAGCAATGACTTCACAAGAATAAAAAAGTTTTATAACTCAAAACGGATTGAAGACTTAAATGTTAAGGCCTAAAAAGTACTAGAAGAAAGCATAGGGAAACTCCTTCAGTACATTGGTATAGGCAAAGATTTTATGGGTAAGAATATAAAAGCACAGGCAACAAAAACAAACACAGAAAAATGGGACAATATCAAACTAAAAAGCTTCTGCACAGCAAAGGACAAACAACAGAGTGAATTGATAACCTATAGAAAGAAGAAAATATTTGCAAACTATTCATTTGAAAAAGGACTAATATCCAGAATATAGAAGGAACTCGACGGCAAAAAAATAAATATCCTAATTTAAAAATGGGCAAAAGATTAAATAGATATTTCTCAAAAGAAGACATACAAGTATGCGAAAAAATGTCCAACATCACCAACCATGAGGGAATGCAAATCAAAACCACAATGAGATATCATTTCACTTCAGTTATAATGGATACTATCAAAAAGACAAAAAAATAATAAATTCTGGCAAGTATGCAGAGAAAGGGAACTCTTATACACTGTTGGGGGAAAGTGAATTAGTACAGCTATTATGGAAAACAATATGGAGATTTCTCAGAAAACTAAAAATAGAACTACTATAGGATCCAGAAATCTTACTACTGAGTATTTACTCAAAGGAAAGGAAATGAGTATATCAGAAAGATATCTATACCCCCGTGATTATTGTAGCACTACTCACAATAGCCAAGATGTGGAATCAATGTAAGTGTCCGTCAACAGATGAATGGATAAAGGAAATGTATATTTATATATATACACAATGGAATACAATTATGCCATAAAAAAAGAATGAAATCCTGTCATTTCACAGCAACATGGATAACCTAGAGGACATTATCTTAAGTGAAATCAGCCAGGCACAGAAAGACAAATACTTCATGTTCTCTCTCATATATGGAAGCTAAAAATTTTAAGAAATGAACTTATTGAAGTAGAGAATAGAATGTAGTTATTAGAGGTTGGAAAGATGGGGGATGGGGTAGGAAGAGGTTGGTTAATGGATGCAAAATTATGCTGAGTGGGAGGAATAAGTTCTAGTGTTCTATAACACTATAGCATGAATATAGTTATCAATAATTCATTGTATATGTTCAAAAAGCTAGAAAAGAGGAATTTGGACATTTCCAACACAAAGAAAAAAATAAGCAAGTGAGAAAAGAGAAATATCCAGGTTCTCTAAATCTTATTGATGAGTTTTATTGATAAGTTTTCACTTTCAGGTTCTTAACCACTCCATGTCAAATTGTAATTTCATCAGAATGTCAATATTGTGTAGAATGATTGCACTGAAACAATCCTGGCAGTTTTACAAGTGCAACAGATAATATGAGTTTGTGAGCTCTGAGCTGGAGAATACTGATAGGCAAGCTGTTGAGTACTGGAATACAAATTGAATTCATGGTTGAGAATTCCTACAAGATTGTAGTGTTTGTGAAGTTCAAAGGAAACCACCATTCACTAGGTATAGAAAGAACTTTCCAAAAAGGACCTTTTAGTGAGACATGTTGTTTTCAGACTGTTAGTCTAAAAAGCACACTTTAAAATGGACATATTGTTTATTTTAGCTAACATGTACAACTACAAATTGACTACAGAAGAGCTCATGGCGAGAAACAAAATATTAACAAAGAATACTATGGCAGATGGTGTGGAGGATGAGACAATGTGGGAAGTGAAAGAAGGTTTTTCATTCCAGCTGGAAGGCTGACCACTGAGTTCTGAGTTTGGAATGGCATCCGTACAAACGTTTTCAGCAACACACACATCAATAGCATTAATGTCTTTTATATCATCTCTCTCCTTACAATTCAAGGTGGGATAACAGCTGCAACGAAATTTTTCTGAAAATTGCTGCAGGTCTTCGAGTGCAGGTTTTCCAAGTACTATGTACTCTCCACCTTTCCCAATTTGAATAGCAAAATTCGCTGGGTTCAGGTGAAGATAGTCGCTTGAATTCCAGTTTTTCCTTGTACATACACCTTGCTCCTGGCAAAGCACTTGGCTACACATTTTGGCTGCTAGGGTGACATTGACTATGTAAGGATTCAGTGTTGTCTTCATGTAACTGTCCAGGTTCAAGCAAGATTTCTGTAAAATAAGACACAATAAATCAAAGAACAAGTTAGTTCATATGTGAATTAATCCACTGCAATAAGCAATTTTTAAGGAAGAATAAAAATAGATACAGAAAGAGGTAGGGAATATTTTTCCTTAATAAGCAAGATTATTCCAACTGTTTTTTGTAACATTTGTCATTAAGTTTCACAGCTGTTTCAAGCCACTGAATAATTGACCAGTTGAGGCTTCACATACTGTAGCCTTGTTCTTCCTTAATAATGCATAAACTAATTGAGATAGACAGCTACAGCTGTTAAGAGTATGGGCTCTGTGGTCCATTTGCTCTAATTGACTCCCAGTTCAATTAGTGACTACCTGTAAGAACTTGGGAATCTCTCAAGCTTTCGAAGTCTTGTTTCTTATCTGCATGACTTGGGAAAATTAATTAACCTATATGCTTCAGCTTCATGATCTGTAAAACCATGTAGAATAATTATGGCGCCTACCTCATAGGATTGTTGTGAAGATGAAAAGGTATGACATATATAAAAGTGTTTAACACAGGACCTAGCATATCTTTGGTTGACCCTCAATAGGTTATAAATAATGTAATAAGCATCACATTTGTCAGACAAGTTTAAACAGCATTGAAAATGTTTACTAATTTCTAAATTGCTGGCTCAAAACAACTAAACAGGTTTACCTGAGTACACTTTATATTAAATGTTATGTATAGTCAAGTTAGGGGTGAATAATGAAAGCTCTTTTACAAATTTGGCACAGTATGAATGATAATTAACTGAAATGATTCATCTTGAGACTGGTATGTACTACCAGCTGGGCACTGTCCTTCTAAAGACAATGAAGACAGTCCTTTTTCCTGATCGACATTTCCATTGAGCATGCTGGCTGTGCTAGTCCTTCGGCAGACCAAAGGAAGTGGTGATTGTAGGTCGACAGGCAAGTCAAGGAATCTTGGCCGCTTCTACTTGAATCTATTTCTTGTTACCCTCCTGCAGATGATATCATCTACTGCTGGCAGAATAATTGCTTCCCAAAGATGTCCACACCCTAATCCCCTGGAATCTGTGACTATGTTATCTTACATGGCAAAAGGGACTTTGTAGATGTGATTAAGGCTATGGACCTTGAGAAGGGGAGATTATCCTGAATTATCTGGTTGTGCTCAATCTAATTACTTGAGTCTGAACATGTAGAAACTTTTCAAACTGGGTTAGAAAGATAAGATGGACGGAGGAGGATAGATTCAAAGTGTAAGAGGGACTCAAGCCACCATTTCTGACTTTGAAAAGAGAAGAGGGCCATGAGCTAAGGAATGTACCAGCCTCTAGAAGCTGGAAAGGACCGTTAGCCAACAGCCAGACAGATAATGGAGATCTCATTGCCCCAACCACAAGGAACTGAATCTGCCAACAACCCAAGTGACCCAGTGAGGATTCTCCCCTAGAAAGAAATGCAACTTTGCTGACACCTTGATTTTAGCCCTCTGAGAACCACA
>CM052437.1:163075632-163107798 GCA_028533085.1 Varecia variegata | reverse complement strand
AAAGTGAAGCACATCATCCAGAACCCATAAAGCTCAAGCATTATTCAGAAGACAAGTATGTTTTCTATAGCCAAGCATGAGGCTGACACCCAGATACGACTGAAACTAAGTGATTGAATAAAGACTTGAACAGCCTCTAAATGCAATATGCTAATTAAAAACACAATAGCTCTGCTAGGGATGCTCTCTGCAATGCCACTTCTCAAATCCAATGCTAAGCTCAGTGATGATGGACTTTCAGTCAACCCAACATCCCACCATCATAAACCTAGGACCAAATTCTAGTTTTTCTGTGATTACAATGGCTCAGCTGCCTGCACCAATAAGCAAAAGGGCTTAATATCAAGTCAAGTCAAAGTTTAAGAACAATAGAGAACACTTATGGTGCAACCAGTGCATTGCATAATGAAGTTCACAAAATTATAATGGCCATAACATGGGCTATGACTCTACAATCAGCATTCTATAAGCAATAACCAGTGTTTCTCTTCCCTTGACCACCAAGATGACTTTTGTTTTTTATTTCTCTGATTTTCCAAAGTCATAGTTACTAAATCTTCCACATATGGCATTATATTAAAGATCTAAATCACCACTATAGTCAAACACAAAGAGAAAGTACCTATCTGTTAATACATTTCCTTTGTCCAAAGGTAATGGGGACACAATCTCATCAAATGTAACTGGGCACATTAACCAATGCTGAAGATAAAGACCATTAAAGAAAAACATATGAGCTCACCTTCAAAAGATAATACAGTAAGTATTTCTCCTCCTATCTATATAACATATTTGGAGCCTACAGAGACACCAGGCCTGGAGCATTTAGGATGTAGACTGAATTTTTCCTTAGGAAAGATGACAGGTTCAATAATCTTGTCAGAGTTTAAGTGGTTTATTACGTATCTTCTTAAAAAGCTATGTCCTCCCGTCTACCTTAAGTATGCACATTTTTATTTCTCTACACATGCTCACACACACACACAAAAAGCATATTTTGTACAGTCAGGCTTAGTGGTGCATCCCTGTAGTCAGCTACTTTGGAGACAGAGGCAGGAGGAACACTTGAACTCAGGAGTTTGAGGCTGTAGTGTGCCAATATCCTGCTTGTGAACAGCCACTGTACTCTAGCCTGGGCAACTTAGCTAGACCCTGTCTCTTTAAAAAAAAAAAAAAAAAAAAAAAGAACACGCATTTTGTGAAGGCAAAACTATAACTGAAGTCTTAAGCAACCAAATGTCTTCCCAGCACCAAAAGCTACCATTCTCTCTAGCTAATGATGTGATAAAGTACAAAATTGGAATATACTTGTTTCACAAAGCAGCAATCAAAACATTTATTATATTATTCAAAGCCAGGACACATTGGGAAAACAATTGCCCTGCACTTCAAAGAAAGGAAGGCTTAAATAATCTCCCTAAACTCCAACATCCTCAGGGGGTCCATTTTCCCCTTTCTGGGGAAGTGAGGGGAGGATCCTCTATCTTTAAAACAGAGGATCAGAAACTAGATTTGTTAGTTGACACTGATGTGACTTTCTCTACCACTGGCTCAAAGGATTTATCTCTACCTGTCTCCTCTACTTAAACAAGCTGTTAGAATTTCTGGACAACCTATTTCATTTCCCACATCTCAGGCCACTCCAATATTTGCAGACCGTCTTAACATACATCATGCCTTCCTGGCTTCTGACTTCTCACCAGCAAACCTTTCAGGCAGAGATTTGTTACATAAATTCAATGCCATCATACAGTGTAAGGATAAATATGTTTTTATTTTCCTACATTCAGACAAAACCTAAAACTTCTGCTTTTTCTAATAGAAACCCATCTCAATTTGAAATCCTCTGAAGAGGATGCCATCTTAAAAGATATCCCAATTACTTGCTGGGTCTCACATGTAAATGACTCGGATGGACTGCTACCCAGTGCAGACCCTGTGGGAATCGCCTGGAAGAGTAATAAACCCTTCCTATCAGTAGCCCAATACTTTTTTGTTCAAGATGTAAAACAAGGAATTGAACCTCTAACAGACTTTTTGGTATACCAGAGTATTCTTATCTTTATCCCCTCACCTTGCCATACCCCAATCTTTCCAATAATAAAAGGGAAATTTGATTCAGAGGAGAATCAAATCCATAGATTTATACAAGATCTAAGAGCTATAAGCTCTTTTGTAATTCCTCACTACCCCATAGTCCCCAATCCAGCTACTATTTTTACTTTGTTGCTGATGCAGCCTGGTTTACAGTAATTGACCTCTGGTAAGCTTTCTTTTCGATTTCTTTGCACCATGACTCAAAATTTCTCTTTACATTTATGTTCAGAGGAAGACAATTAACAGAGATATTTTGAGTTCCGCTCAATATCTTCCCAACTCTATAAAACCAACTTAGACCTCATAGCTGTTACTCAAGTCCTCACACTTATTCAGTATATAAATGGCCTCTTACTTTATAGCCAAACTAAACCGGGTACTTTTACAGACACCTTCATTCTCCTAAAGGCATTAGCTGAATAAGCCAAAAATCCTCCAGAACCAAACTTCCATGGGTGCAAACAACCACCTGCTTACGACATGAGATATCTCAAGGAGTTAAAAAATTCAGCACAAAATGCATTGACTCAGTTTTGCCCATCCATCTCCCCAAAACAGAAAGCTGCTGCTTAGATTTCTAGGCACAATTAACTCCTATCACCAGTGGATTCCTAATTTTGCTCCATTCAAACTTTTATGTGCCCTCTTTCCAGATGCTACTTCAGAGTCAATTTTCTGGCCCTTGCAGGCACTGAACTCCTGCAAATACTTCAAGTTAGCATTTCCCACATACCAAGCTCTTGGCTAACTCAATTTGTACAAACCATTTCATCTATATTGCCACGAAAGTAATAGTAATGTTTTAGGTATTCTAGAACAAACTTTTACCTCTCAGATACAACCTATATCATATTTTTTCAAGTTAATTAGACCCTATGGGATCAGGCACGTCCCCCTGCCTGCATGAGGTAGCCACAGCTGCTGCCCTAATAGAAAAATTCAATAGTCTTCCATTAGGCTGCCCCATTCACCTCTACACCCCCCATTCTGTGTCTGCTCTCTTACAAGTTCATAAGACACGGCGCCTTTCTACACAGCAGCAGACCACTGATGACCAGGCCCCCGTAACCAATCCTTCCATTACTGTAACACTTAAAATTCACCTACTTTACTACCCCTCTCTGATGACGGAGAGCCCCACTCCATTCCACGTGATTGCCTTGCAACTACAGAAACTTTCAATGTCAGGAGAGGATCTCTTAAATATCCCCTTAGGCATCCCAGACTTACCTCCACTTTTTTTTTCTTTTTTTTTTCTTCAGCTTACTATGGGGGTACAAATGTTTAGGTTGTGTATATTGCCCATGCCACCCATCCCCCCGAGTCAGCTTCAAGCATGTCCATTCCCCAGACAGTGTGCATTGCACTCATTATGTAGGTATACACCCATCCCCTCCCCCACCCCCCACATCTGTCCGACCCCCAATTGGTTTTTAATGGATCTTGTGAATGAAATTGCCAGGGAAACATAATAGGTGTTTATACCATGGTTTCCCCAAATGAAACACCTGAGGCATACTTTTTGCACAATGTAAAATCAGCCCATGCTGCTCATAGCCCTTACTACAGCTTGTATACTGACAAAAGGGAAAACTAGCTATATACAAAAACTAACTAATACACTTGGAACATAGCATCAGCAAGTAAAATGGTATGGCCTCCACTGACTGACAAATCTTGTCATCTTTTTCGACCAGGAGATCAGGTGAACATCAAGATTTTTAGAAGAAAGCATGTACCGTTACCTTGCTGAGAAGGACATGAGGAAGTACTGCTAACCACCTACACAGTCATGATAATAAAAGAAAAAAATCTTCCTGCATTTATGTAAGCCACATCAAACTAGACTCAGCTTATCACCCCCAGGATAACTAGAATACCATCCCTACAAGTGACCTCGTAGTAAGGATTTCAGAATCAATTCCAAGCTTCTAGAGACAAGATGACACCACTAAGTGGACAGCTTTCCCTAAGAACACAGATCAAGAAATTTTTGCTTCCATCTATTTTCCCCTTTTTAAGTCTCTCTCCTCCCAGGTGGGGGAACTTCTTTTTAAAACAAAATCTAACATTCTCCCCCAACCAATCCTGATTTATTGAAAAGCTGACTGGAAACTACTTGTCTCAGTTTATCCTACTCTGCCTCTGATCCTGCACTATGGGCTCTCTTTGAAATTGTATCTCTCTCATATTTATTAACAGGTCAGGCACAAATCTGACACCCACTTACACCAGTTTTCTAAGCCCTGGTCATATTAACTAGTCAATCTGATTGCCGGTTATGTCAAAATCCAGATAGCATGAAAAAACCTGAACTAGTTTTCATTCCTGCCAATGTGAGCACCTGGTGGGCCAACTGCAGAAGATGGATGAATGAAAGTGTGTGGTATCCATGACCAGAAAAACAATGTCACCCTACCTTTTCTTCTGGTGAGTTCGTTCACCCTGGAAAAATCTCTATGCAAGGTCAAAGACTATTCCTTGCTCAGGTAACATTGCAAGGAATTTATTTTCTTTGTATTAAAAACATACATGGTACTGGACTCTCACTGGTGACAAACCAAGGCAATACTGTGATCAAACTCTGTGATTTGATTCCATACTCAACATTCTCAAACCTTTCATGGAGGCCATAAGTGGTTTTAACACAGCCTTTTATGGCACAAACTTTTGCCAACTCTAGCAGGTTCATAGGGTAGTCTTTCACAACCTGGGATAGCTGAGCTGCTTCCCTCATTAGACTACCTAACACCAAAAATTTTATATGGTTAGACCAAGAATCTGGACTGACTTGGTCAGATGACAAAATCAAGCTTTATAGCTGCCAAAGTCAGACTGCAGGTCTCCTATATCAAATATTTCACAATTTGTCCTGCTCTAACAAATTGACAGCAGAACATGAAAGTAGAGGTGTGCAAATGCCAACACGACCAATGACAAAGGCTGTGAAACACACTGGACCCAGAGAATTTCAGGTTTGACTCTGACTTTGTCCATGAACAACACTGGTCTTTTTATCTTACGTGGCAACAAAGTATAATATATAAACAATTCCTACCTAAATAGGGAGAGCATGTGGACTCAGATACCTGGATCTTTCTGTAACTAGATACTCCACCTTAAATGCTAGCAAAATTACAAACTTGGGCTGCTTCATTAATAAAGTCATGCCACTTAAACATATCAGATGAGACTGCATAGGAAACCTGCTTGTGTATTGCCATCCAAAGTTCTTTTCAATGTTAAGAACCTATTTCCAAGTTTTGGAACTTGTGACTTAGAAAAGGCAATCCTAAAGTCTTTTTATGGTAATAGAACAAGAGTTTAATGCCACTATGAAAATGTTGGAAGCACTCTGATCAGAAGTTAATAGTTTAGCTTCTCTTATACTCCAAAATCGTCACACCCTGATACACAATTACCCAACAAGAAGGAGTTTATGCAATTACTGGTGAAAAATACTGCCTCTATGTGACTCAGATGGGACAAATATTGTCTAATTTATACCTTTGAACAGAAAAGAATAGCACTCTCCATAAGGTAAATGAAGCTCAACCATTTTATTGACTGACCTATTGCCAGAATTGGAAGACTGGTTTAATGAGAGATGGGGAAATGTGTTTACATTTGTGCTTTTTTGCTTATTCTCATTCTAATATACATTCTTCTCTCCCTTTGAAGATCTCCTACCACTCAGCTACCAAACTGATTCTTTTCTCTACAGCCACCAACTCAGCTTTTACTATGAAAAACTTTTGACGTTTCAGATGGGGAAATGAAGGCGTTCAGAACATGGCACCTCAAAACAAGCCACTTTGCCATGTTTATTATTTTGAGCTGAAAGTGATGGAGCAACAGCAGATGCAGGAAGAGGGCTGTCTGACCACCTCCTTTCTGCCTGAAGCAAGACATAAAATTTCCCATATGAAAGATATCCTCCCTGTGTTAGAAAGAGAACATTCTTATCACTGGAGGCTAGGAGTCCATGCTGAAATGGATCAGTACAAACAAACCTATTAAAATAATCCTTATCTTTCATTAGTTTTCCCCATTTATTTTCTAGTCATTTTCCCACAAATGACAAGCTTAAGCCCCTTTTCCTTTGTCTTGTCATTTCTCCACAATTTATCATTCTTTGTTTAAAAAGTATATAAGCTCTCAGTCCTAATTGCTTCTTTTGGGTCTTCATTTTTCCTATGAAGTTTTCCATATGCCAATAAAAATATTAAATAAAATTTATTTTTTTTCTGTTAATCTCTCCTTTATCAGTTCAATTCATAGGCCCTAGCTACAGAATGTCAGAAAGTAGAAGAAAGTTATTTTTTACCCCTTATAATTGGCACGTAGAAAGTACTCAATAAATGTAAGTTGTTCCTGTTATGGTTATTAATTATTGTCCCTTGCCCCCACCCACTTCTGTATGAAAGGCAGTGAAAAGCATGAAAAAGAAGCCAAGCACAAGAACATTTAATGATTCATAGGCCTGCTAGCATTCAAGCTCCCCTAAGAACTTAAGACAAAAAAGTAATCAAAATATGTGATCCACTAAAGAATTATTCTGGCGGAAATGAAATTGTTCTGATGGCACATGCCTGTAGTCCCAGCTACTTGGGAGGCTGAGGCAGGAAGATGGCTTGAGCCCAGGATTCAAGTCCAGCCTGGGCAATATAGTGAGACCCCATCTCAAAAAAACAAAAACAAACAAAAAGCAATGAAAAACCTAAAACTGAAATACTCAGCAAATTCATACTGCAGTACAGCCACTGTGCCTTAGTAATGGTGAGAAGGAACCTACACAAGGAAGTCTTCATGGATCATGACACTATCAGCACGTCAAACTGACTCAAGCCTTAGTGTACTTTTCATTAATTTGACTGCCTCTTTGCATGTGTGTCACAGAGTCCACTAAGAAAACACCCTATTCAACCTCAGACTTCAAGCTTCCTTTTCAGCCCAGTTGAAATATTTTTCTAACTTGTAAAATTTGACTTATCTGAAAAGTTTGCAGCCTTTTAAACTGGACTAGTGGAATAAGTGACATTTAAAACAAATAGTGGCAAAATACATTGTTAATATAGAAATCAACATTTTTTACAGTATTCAGTAGTTATACATTGGTCTGCCAAACAGGATTATTGTGCTTCTATTTCACAAAGAGAAGAAAAAGCAGTTACCAAACATCAAAGAAACAAGAATTAAAAAGATGATTTCTCAGTATCAAACTCAAACCAACTTACTTTGGCTATTAGCATGTTTGTCACATCCACAAGATATAGGCAATCATTAATAACCATTATTGTTGTTATTAAAATAAATAATACATCTAGTATATAGCATATCTTATAAATGTATGACAGATGCTATCCAAAAAGACAATTAACTACAACTTCAACCTTTTAATGACATTATAAGGATGCATTAATATTCATAGTTCTCTTTGCCCCTCTACTCCATAAAAACCTAAGCACATTTACCCTTATGGATGAGAAGACCAGGCAGTTGTGTTTGTCTCCTTATCAAAAACACAGGAAAACAGGAGTGCCCTATGATTCTCACCTAAAACACGAGAAACAGGAACTCAGTGCACGCGCGACAGGCGACTAAGAATCTGGCTTGTTGATGACAGGATGGGAGTGTCCCTGGGACTCACCAACTAGGAGAAGGCACAGGAAAGGAAGAAACTCTGAAAGGATCTGGGAAATCAGCTTAGAAATTATTTGGGTATATTTAGTAGGATTGGAGGCTATTCCACTTCAGAATTTTATAAGAGTTTCGACCAAGTATGAGGTTGGGGACCAAGTGTGAGGCTGAGGTATGGGGACAAGACCTACTTGCTTAAAAACAAAACAAACAAAAAACCCAGAGTAGAGAGATATCAAGATAACTTGAAAGGGTTAAAAAGAAACTTCAAAAGGCACATGTTCACTTGTAAACATAATTACAGAGCAGTGAGTGTTGCAAGGTTGCCTCTAATTAGTACCTTAGTATTTAATGAATATTATGGCAGACAAAAAAATATTGTTGTTATTCAGTTGTGTATGGCTAATTTGCTTTTAAATCTTAACATGCAATAGCTACAATTTCAAAAATCCAAGCTATACTATTTATTGATGGCCTACACTATTTTACCCAAATATGTGATATTATAATTTTAAAGGTTAAAATAAATACACAAGTCTTTCATTAAAATATCATTGAGATAGTGTTCGTAGGAAAGCAATTTCTACCATATCTATAAAATCTGAAATCAATAACTGGTTATGAAGTTATCTAAGGATTTTCAGTAAACAATTATGACATTTAAAAATTACAGCAACATTCTGGGGTCAGAATTACCATTCTCATTTTCCAAATGAGGAAATAAGCATTTTAATAAGTTATTAAAATTTAATAACTTGTCTACCAGCCCAAAGCTAAAAAACCTACTTCTAGCTAATTCTAAGGCTCTTGCTCTTTACCCTGCCCTATAGTGGACCAGTCACTATCGTTATAGAGGTAAAACTGTGATACAAATGTAGGACACTTCAAGAGAAGGGAGACTGAATATTTTCATTGTCTGGTACAGTATGTAGATGAGGGAAATCTTTCTATTTGTATAACTAACCATCATACTTTGCTGTTACAACTTCACTTTTAAAAAAGAAATTAATAAGGCTAACAGTCTAAATGTCATCGCAGATATGCATTTGGCTACACCACAGTTCACTACTCTTTCTGTGAAACTGCCTGTTTTTGGTTTAGATGACTTTAACAAAATGGTTGCCTGATTTCATAATTTTTTTCTAACTCAACTGTTTTTGTTTATTCCAAATGATTAGAGGAGTTAACATGGCAATTAAGTTATGTTTCACATTCTGACTTAGTTTACTCAATTTTCATCAGGAAAATGGAAGTGCTACATTGATATTTAATAACTTTCCACATCATGAGACCTAAGAACTTAAGAAGTCCTTTAAACTACAGTTAGTACCGGCCTAGAAATTTTGGTGCTATAAAGCACAGAGAGGAACCAGGACAAAGGGCACTAGCTTGAGTCTAACCTCAGTCCTAAATCTAAGAGAGCTGAACAGTCACTAACATTTTTACTATCCTTTCTTTCCTACTCTCATTCTTTCTCTCACTCTTACACACTCTACATATATTGACTAATCTAATTCCGATAATACCCCATGAGTGGGCACAAATATTGTCCCCATTTTATGGATGCAACTCAGCTGCTTTTTACCTCAGGCCAAGCAAATTTCAGTCTCATTCCCTGGATTCAGGTTTCAGGACCATATCTCCTCCATTGGCAAAGCCTGCAGGGCTCAGCTCAGCAGTTCTGCTAAAGAAAAGAAACCAGTTGGAGTGAGGCCAAGTGGGTTCTTCAGCTCCAGCCATCTCTTCCACCAAAATTCTAGTTTCTAAGATGTTTCTGGCTATCTGCAAAGTTTTAGAATAAAGTTATAGGATGTAAGGGAAAGAAAACTCTAGAAAGTGCCAAAAGAGGGGTGGCTGGAACCAAAGGCCCAATTCGGAGGTTTGGCTAAAAGCCGACTGTGCCCAGGAGTCCCCCGTCTCATGGAGGGCCGCTGTCTACACTCAAGTGTGGCTGTGGCCACAACTGAGCCAGACCTAGAGTGGCCGCTACCAGAAGGGACAGATCGTTCCCCATCTCCACACTCCTAACAGTGGCAGAGTTGGGGACCCTGCAGCACTTTTGTCACAGGTCGGCTCAGGTTGGTGGGTCCTCACTGGCCTCTCCCCACCACCACAATGGCGTGGGTTTCCCACAATCCCTCGCGCCTGCGCTCTGGGGCCCGCGAGTCTCCAGGCTCCTGCTACAAACCTGCTGCTCACGCTCCTGCTGTTCTGATGCCTCCAGTTTTCCTCAGTGGCCTGGTGTTCACGTCTCTGCTTAAAGTGTTCTCATGTTCGGTGTGAGTCCTTTGCTTTGATTTTGATTCTGGTTTCTTGTCTGTACTCTTTATCTTAATAATCTCCTTGGCTATAATCTCTACAACCCAAGTAAGGCTTCCCACACTACAGCCAAGGCCTGACATCCACTCATTAGCAATTAAATTCTACTTTGTGATCCTGGTCCTTCCTGGCCCACAACCCCAGTTCAAATGTACTTCTCTCTTAGTCCAGTTTCTTCACTAATTTACTTATATTTAGATTTTTATGCTATAGAAGTTTCTGTTATATATCTATACTTAAACACATAAATGCATTTATATTATATGTTACTATAATAGTAATAATGTTAGTGCATTTAGACTGGACTTCTTCAGTGTTTTCACTGATTGCCTAAGTGAGAATTTTAGACATTACCGAGGATTCAGAGATGTTCTAGGGTTACTGGGACCTTTCAGACTATACCATAGGTGTAAATTACTTAATGTATTAATTTAACAATTTAACAAATGTTACTGGATCATTCATTACATTCCAAACACTGTTCTAGGCATGGAGGGTATTGTAATAAACCATACAAAACAGGCTCTGTTCTCATGGAGCTTGCTTTCCAGTGGAAAGAAACAGACAATAAATACTAAATAATTTCAGAGTGATAGCTCATATTACAGAATTTAAAAAGAAAAATGGGAAAGAGAGCAATCAGGGTTCAATACGTATGTCACATCCAGTTTAAAGTGTAATAGATAATGCTAATGTTTAAAGAGTTATTATCCAGTTAGCATTTCCTTCAAAAATTGATAGTACCTATTTCCTCACTCCCAAGCTAACATGTACTGTAATACATCATAAAGTCTTTGCCAATATGAGTAATGTAAAAATATATATCTCATTATCATTGTGATTATAATTTTATTTTGAGAGAAGTTGAGCCATTCATGTTTTCTTCGCTGTGATTTTTCGTTCAGATTCTTTTCCCATATTAGGCTTGAATCATTTTGAATTGATTTGCTTAAGAAGTCTTTAAATATTAGGGGAAATTAGCAGTTGTCACATATTCCCAATGTGTTTTTCCAATTTTTATTTTCACTTGTTCATGATATTGTTTCCATGCAAAAGGCAAGCTCTTTTTTTTCTAAAACATAGTTTGTTTCTAAATATTTGGAGAGTAAGTGGAACTTAGGTCAGCTCCCCCAGGAGCAAGCCCTAAGACGAGGTTTCATGTGATTTTTAAAGAAATTTTTCTCAGGATAAAACTCTTAAGAGACTGAGAGAAGCAGGACAGAGAGAAGGGGTTGAAGCCAAGAAAGGGTGTAATTTTATATAAAGGCCTTGGGTGGGCAGCTTTAGCCTCATCATAGAGGGGATCCAATTAAGGGCAGTGGGAGGCAAAACAAGGCTGAATGGGAGGGAGTGAGGGAGGGAGGAGGGCAAACACACTGAATCTGGGGAAAGGGATGCACAACAAACAATACAAGGGACCTTAACGGATCTGTATAGGCACTGACAGTGTCCCTTAACAATGGATGGGTCAAGGGTCAATGTAAGGAAAGAACAGGGAAGTTCAAAGCCAACATTTGGCTTGCATAGAAATCTTTTTATTTACTCGTGATTAATTATTCAACTAGGTAATAGGAGGAATCCACCCAGTCAGGACAATTGAGTCCACCCTAACATAGTCACTCACGATTAGTCACCTATAATTTGTTTCCTGTTTTCTGTCACCTTTGTCAGTATTTGTAGTCAGGACTGAAGGTGCCAAAGTTATTGAGAAAGTCAGTTTTCAATAAGTTGAAGGCCAAGTAAGTACCTATAGATGTAGATCTTGGGGGTCTAGGAAAAGTGATAATGTATTGGAAAGGAGACACTGGTATTGGTTAAGGAACACAGAATTTATTCTTGCACCATTACTTATAAAGAATATCCTTGCCATATTTCTGATGTAACTGAAAAGTAGTCCATGACAGTGATTCTCATTAGCATCTCAGAGTGTTTTCTTCTTGGAGGATGCATAGATTCCACTAAAGACATGTGTTTCTTAATATTGCCCTGAAGTAAGATTTTTATCTTGTAAATATCAAGCTGAGGAATCAAATCAATACATATTTGCTAATGTTTGAGAAGACAGTTTGCACAGGCTATGGGTTTCTAAAAGCTTCTCTGAAGGTCACATGGAGTTTATGTGTCCTGGTAGTAGGGCAACTTGTAACAGTAATTTCCCATGGCAGTGCAGACTTCTCCCAGCAGCATAAACAGGTCAGGCGAGCACTGTATGACTGAGGGTCATTCAGCATGAAAAGTAGCTTATGTCAATGACTTTTTGGTTGTTGCTTTTCTTAATTGAACCTCATGTATGTTCATGTGATTTTCACCAGGCCTTCTCATGGAGAAAATTTCAGACATGACTTGGTAAACACCAAAGATTCTTTCTAAGATAGTGTAGTCACATTGAAATAGTGATCCCCTAGGTTTGAAAAATGTAAGTCAAACACAGGACATATGGCTAAACTATTGGCTCACAGCACTTGGATATTGTCACCAAATATCCCCTGACATTATTTTTGTTGGACACATTTAAGAGTTCATGCCAAGCCTACGCTATTTTCTGAGAAGTCACAAATTACTAAGCAATAAATAATATACTTGTTTCTGGCACCAGAGAGCAAAAATACTTTGTGGTCACTAATTCACCAGTGCTTATCACTTCATTTGAATGCAACAAATATGTAGAGAACAGTGGCTTTCACTGTACTGGATATCATGCAAATATGGATAAAAATGAGACAGTCCTTGCCATCAAGGACCAAGACTGATAAATATAAAATTAATATAAAATATATTCTCATATTTAGATAGGAACATATTGGCAGAAGAATGGCATAAATGATTATGTAATATTATGCAATAATGTGATAATAAAGGTAGATATTGGTAGAGTGATGTTCTAACATTTGGGCAGTCATAAAGCAGTATTCTAGGACTGTATATTTCTTTGTTTTTATTTAAATAGATATAGGAGGGACAAGTGGTTTTTTTGTTACATGGTTAAATTGCATACTGAAGAAGTCTAGGCTTTTAATATACCTATCACCTGAATAGTGTACATTGTACCCAATAGATACTTCTTCATCCCACACTTTCCTCTTTCTGAGTCCCCAATATCCATTAAGTCTGTGGCCCCCAACACTCAGGTCATCTACCGGTACTGGTCCATGGCCTGTTAGGGACCCACTGCAGAGCTCTGCCAGCCCTCCCCCAACCCCACCTGTAGAAAAATTGTCTTTCATGAAATTTAGGAATGGGGCAGCACAGCAGTAGGTGAGCACAGGGGAGCAAATTTACAGCCGCTGCTTATTGCTTGCATCACCATCTGAGCTCTGCCAATCCCCCCACCCCCATCTGTGGAAAAATTGTCTTCCACAAAACCGGTTGCTGGTGCCAAAAAGGTTGGGGACTGATGCTTTACTGTATAACCATGCATACCTATTATTTAGCTCCCACTTATAAGTGAGAACATGGCATATTTGGTGTTTTGTTCCTGGGTTACTTCAATTAGAATACTGGCTTCCAGTTCCATCCAAGTTGCTGCAAAAGACATTCTTTCAATCTTTTTGATGGTTCTGTCACCCAGACTAGAGTGCAACGACACGATCATAGCTCACTGAATCCTTGAAATGCTGGACTCAAGCAATACTCCTGCATCAGCCTCCGAGAGGCCAAGACTACAAAGCACATGCCACCCTTGCCCAGCTAATTTTTTAATTTTTTATAGAGACGCGTCTTCCTGTGTTGCCTAGGCTGGTCTCAAACTCCTCATTTACAGCTAGCCACCCGCCTTGGCTTCCCAAAGTGCTGGGATTATAGACATAAACCACCACACCCAGCCCATCTCTTGTTTCAAAAAGGAAGTTTGGCTCAAGTGGACAGGAAGGAGGTGACGGTAACATTTGTACAGGTCAGACCAGGTAAGGCATTCAACTACAATTACTTTTGGCTTTAACAGGGAGTTGAAAGCTAACTGTGTATGCAACATGTTCTTTTGGATACTGTACAAATAAGTATTCTCAACAGCACCAGAAAAAGCAAAACATTCTAGCTCTTTTCCTTTATCTCTTCCCTTATCTCTTCCCTCCTTTTGTTTGCTTCTTTCCCACCCATACTCTTTCCTTCTCTCTTTTTTTTCCCTTGATTGTAAGCAGAGGAGAAAAGAGAAACAGCCAGATTCTCTAAATCTTAATGATGGATTTTATTAATGTTTTCACTTTCAAGTTCTTAACTACTACATGTCAAATTGTAATTTCATCAAAATGTCAGTATCTGGTGCAGAATTATTGGGTTGAAACAATCCTGGCAGTTTTACAAGTGAAACAGATAATTATGTGTGCTCTAAACTGGAGAATATTGATAGGCAAGCTGTTGAGTCCTGGAATACAAATTGAACCCATGGTTGAGAATTCCTACAAGATCACAGTGTTTGTCAAGTTCAAAGGAAACCAACATTCACTAGGGATAGTAATTCAGAAAAATCTTTCCAAAGATGGTCATTTTTTTTTTCAGTAGGAGATGTTGGTTTTAGGCATTTAAGTAGTTTAAAAAGCACACTTTAAAATGCGCTTATTGTTCATTTCAGCTAACATGTCAATTACAAATTCACGGCAGAACTTAGAGAGAGAAACAAAATGTTAACAAAGACCATTGTGGCAGATGGTGTGAAGGATGAGACATCATGGGAAATGAAATAATGTTCCTCATTCCAGCCGTAAGGATAAACACTGGGTTCTGGGTTAAAAGAGGCATCTATACAAAGACCTTCACCAATACACACATTAACAGAACGAATATTCTGTACATTATCTGTCTCCTTACAAGTCACATTGCTATAACAGGTGCAACGAAATTTTTCTGAAAATTGCTGCAGGTCGTCAAGTGTGGGTTTTCCAGTTATTAAGTACTTTCCCTCCTTCCCCGTTTGAATAGCAATATTCGCTGGGTTCAGGTGAAGATAGTCACTTGAATTCCAGTTTTTCCTTGTACACACACCTTGCTCCTGGCAAAGCACTTGGTTACACATTTTTGCTGCTAGGGTAATGTTGATTACGTAAGGATTTAGTGTAGTCCTCATGTAATCATCTAGGTCCGGGCAAGATTTCTGTAAAATTATAAGATGGTCAGGATATCAAAAGACAAGTTAGTTGATATTTGATTTAATTCACTGCAATAAGCAATTTTTAAGGAAGAACAAAAAAACAGACACAGAAAGGGGTAAAGAACATTTTATCTTTTTCACATTAACAAGGAAGATTATTCCAACTGTTTTTTGTAACATTTGCTAAGTTCACTGCACATGCTGTTTCATGCCACTGAATAATTGACCAGTTGAGGCTTCACATACCCTAGCCTTGATCTTCCTTAATAACTCATAAATTACTCAGAGAAAGAATGGTATAGCTGTTAAAGCATGGGCTCTAAAGTATGGAGTTCATTTGCCAAGATAGGAGTCCCAGTTCCATTAGTGACTACCTGTATGAATTTGGGACTCTCTGAAGCTTTCTTAGTTTCCTATCTGAGTGACTTGAGCAAATTAATTAAGCTGGCTATACTTCAGCTATACCATAAGATAAGGATAATTATGGTGCTTCACTCATAGGGTTATTGTGAAGATGAAAACATATGATACATATAAAAGTGCTTAACAGAGGGTCTAGCATATCTTTGGTTGACCCTCAATGAATTATAAAGAAATATAATAAGCATCACATTTGTCAGATAAATGTAAACAGCATTGACAAATGTGATTTTTATTTTTATTTCAGTGGATTCAGGGAGTGCAAATGGTTTTTTCTTACATGGATGAATTGTATAGTGGTGAAGTCAGGGTTTTAGTTTACCCATTACCTGAATAGTATACATTGTATCTGAAAGGTAATTTTTGTCTCTCAACTCCCTCCCACCCTCCCCACTTCTGATTTTCCGACAGTCATAATACTGCTCTATATGGCTATGCATACCCATTGTTAGCCCCAACTTATAAGTGAGGATGTATGGTATTTGTTTTTCCATTCTTGAGATACTTCACTCAGGATAATAATGGTCTCCAGTTCAACCCAAGTTGCTGCAAAAGACATTATTTAATTCTTTTATGACTGAGTAGTATTCCTTGGTATGTGTACATATACACACACACACACACACCCCCACCCCATTTTCTTTATCCACTCATTAGTTGACGGGCACTTAGGTTGATTCCACATCCTTGCAATTGTGAGTTGTGCTGTGATTAACATACAAGTGTAGGTATCTTTTTTTATATAATGACTTATTTTCTTTTGTATAGATACCCAGTATCTACTGCATTGCTGGATCAAATTGTAGGTCTACTTTTAGTTCTTTAAGGAATCTCCATACTGTTTTCTATAGAGGCTGTACTAATCTACATTCCCAGCAAAAGGGTATAAGCAATCCTTTTTCACTGCATCTGCACCAACATCTATTGTTTTTTGACTTTTTTTTTTTTTTTTTTTTTGAGACAGAGTCTCGCTTTGTTGCCCAGGCTAGATGAGTGCCGTGCCGTGGCGTCAGCCTAGCTCACAGCAACCTCAAACTCCTGGGCTTAAGCAATCCTTCTGCCTCAACCTCCCGGCTAGCTGGGACTACAGGCTTGCACAACCATGCCCGGCTAATTTTTTCTATATATATTTTAGTTGGCCAGATAATTTCTTTCTATTTTTAGTAGAGACAGGGTTGCTGTCTCGCTGTTGCTCAGGCTGGTCTCGAACTCCTGACCTTTAGCGATCCACCTGCCTTGGCCTCCCATGTTTTTTGACTTTTTAATAATGGCCATTCTGAGAGGGGTAAAGTGATATCTCATTGTAGTTTTAATTTGCATTTCCCTGATGATTAGGGATGTTGAGTATTTTTTTTAATGTTTGTTTGCCATTGTATATCTTCTTTTAGAAAATTTCTGTTTATGTCTTTGCCCACTTTTTAATGGAGTTATTTGGTTTTTTTTTTTAATTTTCTTGAGTTCCTTGTAGATTCTAGATATTAGTCCTTTGCAAATATTTTCTCTCAGACATGTAATTTGCAAATATTTTCTCTCATTCTGTAGGTTGTATATGTACTCTTGTTATGATTTCTTTTTCTGTGCAGAAGCTTTTTAGTTTAATTAAGTCTATTTATTTATGTTTCTTTTTGTTGTATTTGCTTTTACAGTCTTAGTCATAAATTCTTTGCCTAGGCCAATGTCCAGAAGAGATTTTCCTAGGTTTTCTTATAGAATTTTTATGGTTTCGGGTCTTACATTTAAGTCTTTAATTCATCTTGAGTTAATTTTTTTATAAATCACGGGAGATACTCATTTTCATTCTTCTGCATATGGCTAATTTTCCTACCACCATTTATTGAATATGGCATCCTTTACCAAGTGCATGTTTTTGTTTGCTTTGTCAAAGGTAAGTTGGTTGTAGGTATACAATTTTATTTCTGAGTTCTCTATTCTCCGTTGATCTATGTGTCTACTTTTATAGCAGTACCATGCTGATTTGGTTACTATGGCCTTGTAGTATAATTTGAAGTTAGGTAATGTGATACCTCCAGATTTGTTCTTTTTGTTTAGTATTGCTTTGGTTATTCAGGCTCTTTTTTAATTCCATATAAAATTTAGGATTTTTTTTCTAATTCTGTAAAAAAAATGATGTTTGTATTATGATGGTAATTGCATTGAATCTATAAATCACTTTGGGTAGTAGGAACATGTTAACAATATTTATTCTTCCAATTCATGAGCATGGGATGTTTTTCCATTTGTTTGTGTTATCTATAATTTTTTTGTAGCAGTTATAAATGGTATTGAATTCTTGATTTGATTCTCAGCTTGGCAATTATTAGGATGTAGAAATGCTACTGATTTGTCTACATTAATTTTGTAACATAAAACCCTACTGAATTCCTTTATCAATTCTAGAAATTATATGAATGAGGCTTTAGGGTTTTCTAGATATGAGATCACATCCTTGGAATACAGGGATAGTTTGACTTCCCCTTTCCCAATTTGGATGACATTTATTCCACTGTCTTGCCTTTTTGCTCTGGCTAAGACTTCCAGGACTTTATTGAATAGAAATGGTGAAAGTATGCATCTTGTGTTGTTGCAATTCTTAGGGGGAATGCTTTCAACTTTTTCGCGTTCAGTACGATGTTGGTGGAGGGTTTGTCGTACATGGCTTTTAACATTTGTAGGTATGTTCCTTCTATGCCTAGTTTGTTGAGGGTTTTTATCATGAAGGGTTGTTGAATTTTATCAAATGCTTTTTCTGCATCTGTAAGATGATTATATGGTTTTTCTTCTTAATTCCCTTTATGTGGTGAATCACATCTATTGATTCGCATATGTTGAGCCATCCCTGCATCCCTGGGATGAAACCCACTTGATCATGGTCATTTTCTTTTTGATGTTCTTTTGGACTGAGTTTGCTAGTATTTTGTTGAGGAATTTTGCATCTATATACATCAGGGATATTCATTTGTAGTTTTCTTTTCTTGTTATGTCTTTCCCAGGCTTTGGTTCTAGGGTGATACTGGCTTTGTTGAATGAGTTAGGAAGGATTTCCTTCTTCTCAATCTTGGAACAGTTCTGGTATATATGTCCCCATTTTTCTTTGTAGGTCTGAGATAATTCAGCTGTGGATCCTGGTTTTAGGGTGATACTGGATTTGTTGAATGAATTAGGGAGGAATTCCTTCTTCTCAATCTTTTGGAACAGTTCTGGTAGATATGTACCCATTTTTCTTTGTAGGTCTGAAATAATTCGGCTGTGAATTCATTTGGTACTGGGCTTTAGTTTGTTAGGAAATGTTTTGTTAATGATTCAGTCTTGCTACTCATTTTTGGTCTCTTCAGGATTTTTGTTTCTTCTTGCTTCAAGCTTGGGAGGTTGAATGTTTCAAAAAATTTATCCATTTTCTCTAGATTTTCTAATTTTTGTGCACAGAGGGGTTCATAATAGTCTCAGATGATGTTTTGTATATCTATGGTATCAGTTATAATGTCTATTTTCTCATTTCTGATTGAGCTTATTTGAATCCTCTTTCTTCTTTTCTTGGTTAATCTAGCTAACGGTCTATTGATTTTGCTTATCTTGTCAAAGAACCAACTTTATGTTTCATTGATCCTTTGCATTGTTTTTTGGGTTCCAATTTCACTTAGTTCTGTTCTGATCTTTATTATTTCTTGTGTTCTGCTAGCTTTTGGTTTGGTATATTCTGTTTTTCCAGTTCCTGGAGATGAGACATTACGTTATTAATTTGTGATCTTTCTGTCTTTTTGACGTAAGCATACAGTGCTATAAACTTCCCTCTCAGCACTGTTTTAACTGTATCCCAGTGATTTCGGTAACTTGTGTCACCATTCTTAGTTAATTTAAAAAATTTTGTGATTTCTATCTTGATTTCATCATTGACTCAAAGATGATTTAGCAGCACACTTTTTATTTCCTTGTATTTGTATAATTTTGAGAATTGATCTTCAAATTGATTTCTACTTTTATTCCACTGTGGACTGAGAAGATATATGATATGATTTCAATTTTTTTAAAATTTGTGACACTTGTTTTGTGGCCTAACATGCAGTCTACCTCAGAAAATATTCCATGTGCTGATGAGGAGAAGGTATATTCTGTAGTTTTTAGGTTGAATGTTCTGTGAATGTTAGGTCCATTTGTTCTAGAGTCCCATTTAAATCCCATGTTTCTTTATTGATTTTCTGCCTCAATGATCTGCCTAGTATTGTCTCTAGAGAGTTGTAGTCCTCCACTATTATTATATTACTACTTATTCCTTAGGTCTATTAGTATTTGTTTTATGAATTTGGGAATTCTGGTGTTAGGTGTATATATATTTAGGATTGTTGTATCTTCTTGTTGAATTGGTCACTTTATCATTATATGATAACCATTTTTGTCTTTATTTACTGTTGTTGAATTAAGTCTGTTTTATCTGATATAAGAATAGCTATTCCTGCTCACTTTTGGATTCTGTTTGCATAGAATATTTTTTCCACCCCTTTACCTTGAGTCTATGAGAATCTTTACAAATTAAATGGGATTCTTGGAGACAGAAGATATTGGGTTTCATTTGTTTATCCATTCCACCAATCTATATTGGGCATTTGGACCATTTACATTCAAAGTTAATATTGATATATGAGATACTGTTGCAGTCATCATGTTGATTGCTACCTAGTTGCTTTTTATTCTCCTCTGTGTTAAAGTTTTATAATAATTGTGAGTTTTTACTTTCAAATGTTTTCATACTGGTATCAACTTTTTGATGTTTAAATCACTTTTGAGTACTTCTTGTAGGGCCAGCCTAGTGGTAGAAAATTTACTTAGTATTTGCTTGTCTTGGACAGACTTTATTTCTCTTCAATTATGAAACTAAGTTTCGCAAAATTCTTGGCTGACACTTACCCTTTTAAGAATACTAAAGATAGCACACCAATCCCTTGTGACTTGTAAAATTTCTGCTAAGAAGTCAACTGTTTTTCTAATGGATTTTCTCTGTAAGTTACTTGATGTATTTGTCTCACAGCTCATAGGAATTCCTCCTTCATACTGACATTGGCCTATCTGATGACTATGTGCCTTGGTGACGTCCTTTTTGAAATGAAACTCCTAGGAGTTCATTGACTTTCTTGTATCTGGATGTCCAAATCTCTAGAAATACCAGGGAAGTTTTCCTCAAATAATCCCTCACATAGGTTTTCTAAGCTTTTTGCTTTTTGATGTTCTCCTTCAGGAATACTTACAATTGTCATTTGGGCATTATACATAATCCTATTATTTTTCAGAAACTTTGTTCAATTCCTTTCTTTTTTTTATTTTTTATTTTTGCCTGAATGGGTTAATTCAAAAGACTGGTCTTAAAGCTTTGAAATTCTTTCTTCTGCTTGGTGTAGTCTATTGTTAAAATTGTCCACCATGTTTAATATTTCCCTAGATGAATTTTTCATTTCTAGAAGTTCTATTTAGGTTTTTGAAAAATTATCTATCTCTTTTTAAAATTTTTCATTCATGTCCTGAATTAATTTTCTGGTTTCCTTCAGTTGGTTTTCCATTTTTCTTGGCTCCCATTGAGCTTCCTTACAATTCATATTTTGAATTCACAATCTTTCATTGCAGTATTTTCATTTTTGTTGGAATCCGTTGTTAGAGAATTGGTGTGATCCTTCAATGGGGGGAGGGGGTTGTTATGCTCTGTTTTTTCCTACTGCCAGAGGTCTTGAATTAATTTCTTCTTATCAGGAGAAACGATCACTTCTTGTTTTTAAATGTCATATTAAAGTTGCAGGACTGTACTTGGAATGAATAATACTGAAGATGATTTAGGAGGCATGGTAGTAGAATGTGAATCTAAGATTAAAGTGCTATTAAAATACATGTGAGACACTCAAATTGTATGTCACATTAACCTACTCTTTGAAGAAGTAAGGGAAGTATTCTTCCTCAGAGTAAGGGTGAAGCTCTCAGTTTTCTTTAAAAGGCAGAAAAGAAAAGAATAGGAGAATTTATAAATATCTATAAATTTTTAAATAATAGAATCCTTGATAAAGGAGTTTATGAATTTGAGAAAACAACTAATAAAAATTAGGAATATACTTAGTAGAATTATAGTTTTAAAATAATTTTCTGACATATAAAAGATTTTATCAAGGGACACACACCTTTCTCTGAACTTATATTTTCTGTTGTTTCTCTTTCTTGAAGATCAAACTAAAGACATTAGAATTATTCAACATAGGTAGAAGGGCTTAGATTACCTTGAAAGAATTTCACAAATGTAACTGCTCTTACGTATCTTGGAATAAGAGACTGCCCTTCTATCTGAAGGGCAAGATACGAATATATTCCTTCTCAAATGGTCTCTTGTGGTCTTAGAGTATAAAGTCTCATCTCTACAGGCCCTGGTATAACACCCCTGGGCAATGAGCCTCAATTGACATTCTCCATGGCATGTTCATCATTCTCCACATCCATCAGAGAAAGAAAAGTTTAGCTCCAATTTATTAGTGACCGTTTGACAGCTTTACTCTTAACAGTGATTCAAGAGGATTGAAGAGGTGGGGAATAAAGACCTGATATGGAGAGTGAAACAAGAATAAAAATAAGGGAAGAGAGACTTAATACTCACCATGTCAGAAAACTGATATCACAATCTTGTTTTTGCTACTTAATAACTACGTAGCCTATAGAAATTCAGTTAATCTCACTGAATTTCTGTTTCCCCAATGGAAAACTGTTACAATACATCCTGCTTTATAACAACCAAACAAATGCAAGATATTTTGATTCAGCCAGTATTAATTGAGCATCTACTACTATATGCCTTGTATAGAACTACTTATTTTCTTATTTGATACCAAAACAATCCTCAAAAATATTAAAGGTAGAAATGTTTTCATCTACTTCCTGCCAATTCACTTACCACACTTCGCAGTATACTAAGGCCTCCCCATATTACAACTCCAGAGGCACCCAGAGCAATACTTTCACCAAGTGTATTCACAAGGTCATCCTGGCAAATGTAATAGAAAAAGTTAGCAGATAAAAATAAAATGAAAGTGTTATATTTAGGACATTAACACCAAAGATCAGCATGCTGACCCAATAATAGTTATTTAAATATTTCTCCATTATTTCTACCTTTTACACAGTCATTTCCTTACTATAAAAAATAGAGACTGCTATTGTTTTAATTACTTCTATCGATAAGACAGCAGGCCTATGAAAGATAAAACAGAAAGTGAGTTAATACACTGTCTATACTACCTAATTTTCCATGCTTGCTAAGAGATCATGAGATTACATTAAAGATTAAACATATATTTATTTTACATCCATTTAATGATGTAAAACTACTAGTGTGCACATTGCTAAATGACACTAAAAGCAAAATTTCACTCCCTTCAAAAGTAATATGAACTTTCACAAAACAAGTTTTCGTGCACACTATTTCATTGTGCTCATACCTTGATTTACTTACCTGAGAAAGGTATTTCAAAACTAGATCAGCAAAAACTGGGCGGGCATATACAAAAACTGGAAGTGGCCTTCCAACATCAGGAGATCTGGAAATCCTAATGGCTTCATAAATTCGATTACGTACATAGAGCGCAATTTGTGGAGGAGACAGTCTGGTACTCAAATAAATAGATGGAAAAAGGGCAGTGCTTTCATTCCACAACCAGTCGAGATGATCATTTCTTCTTTTCTCTATATCATAGCAACTTCCAGTGAAACTATGTTGATTATAATTATAGTTGTAACAATCAGGGAAAAGATAATAACCCCATAAACGATGTGGCCGAAGTAATTTTCCCAATTTTAAAGTCTCTTGCATGAAATCCTTTGCTGCTTTTTCAAATTCAACTGTGGCTATGTTGGTAGCCTCTGTGTCATTAAGCTGTGTATTTTGTTTCTGGACCAACTCAATAGATTGATTCCTGTAAATATGTTTAGGTTTCCAATTTCTTGCCCAAGTGGGCCTCCATTCTTTCCAGTCAATGACAGCCAACCCCGTATCATCTATTGGCATGTAATAGTCAATGTCTTTCTTGGCTTTGTCCAAATGGTTTTTTAAGGACGCCTTCTGGGGAATTCCTCCATTCACAGATCTGCCTGTCATATCTATATAAGGATAGTAGCCAAGTCTATCAGTATAAAATATTGTAATATTTTGCCCTGTGACATTTTCTCGGGGGCTTCCTACTAAAGAGAAAAGGCTCAGATCTAGTGGCTCATCAACCCCTGAAATACAAAGTTCAGTTGGGGCATTCCAGGCCCAGAGGAAAGGCACATTTGGGATAAGAGGGGGTGCTCTGAAATCCAGAGCCAAGCAACATGGAATCAGAAGGAAGGTGAACACTGTCTGGAATACTCCATTGGACTCAAGAAACCTCTTGAAGAAGATGTTCTTGAACCTTAGCACTCCCATTGCAAAGAGCAATGACTATAAAAAAACACATTTCCTCCTACACACTTTGGTTTACCCAATATTAGATGTAAGACATTAGAACATATAAAAGAGAGTAGAATGAAGCCACTTTGTTGGATAAAGAGATACAATGATTATATTTCACTTAAATATTGTTCTTCTTATTTTCAGGAATGTTTTGCAAGTTGCATCACCTATAACTGAAAAAAGAAATATAGAACATATTATGTTGCATTTCATAATAAAGATCATAAGCTTTACCAAGTTCTAAACTTTAAGTGCAGAAATTTTAATAGTTTTTTTAATTTATTTTTTATATGAAGGCGGTAGTGAGGAGGGGGATTCAATTCCTTTCTTTCTTTTTTTCTTTCTTTCTTTTTTTTTTTTTTTTTTTTTTTTTTGAGACAGTCTCACTCTGTCACCCTGGGTAGAGTACAATGGCATCATTGTAGCTCACTGCAGCCTCAGACTCCTGGGATCAAGAGATCCTCCTGCCTCAGCTTCCTGAATAGCTGGGACTACAGGTGTGCACAACAATGCCCAGCTAATTTTTCAATTTTTAGTAGAGACAGCATTTTACTTGAGCTCAGGCTGGTCTCCAACTTCTGAGCTCAAGCAATCCTCCTGCCTCTGCCTTCTACAGTGCTAGGATTACAGGAGTGAGCCACCATACCCAGACTTAATTCAATTTTAAAAGATGGAGAATCTAGTCCTATGTTTGAATGAATAAAATTATTTCCTCTTATACAAACTCTATAATGGTTAACATTTGTCTCATCTTCCCAAATCATTACTGAGCCTACAGAAAGGTAAAGGTATACACCCATCCCCTGCCCCCCACATCTGCCCAACACCCAATTAGTGTTATTCCCAAATGTGCACTTAGGTGATGATCAGTGAAACCAATTTGATGGTGAGTACATGTGGTGCTTATTTTTCCATTCTTGGGATACTTCACTTAGTAGAATGGGTTCCAACTCTATCCAGGAGAACATAAGAGATTCTATATCACCATTATTTCTTATAGCTGAGTAATACTTCATGGTATACATATACCACATTTTATTAATCCACTCATGTGTTGATGGGCACTTGGGTTGTTTCCACATCTTTGCAATTGTGAATTGTGCTGCTATAAACATTCGGGTGCAGATGTCTTTTTTATAGAATGACTTTTGTTCTTTTGGGTAGATGCCCAATAATGGGATTGCTGGATGGGTGTATACCTACATAATGAGTGTGATATGCACTGTCTGGGGAATGGACACGCTTGAAGCTCTGACTCAGAGGGGTGGGGGAAGCAAGGAGAATATACATAACCTAAACTTTTGTACCCCCATAATATGCTGAAATAAAAAAAAAAAAAGAAAGAAAGGTGAAGGTAGCTATTTTTCCTTTTGCCTTCCCAGGTTACAGAATGCTGTACCAAGCAATGCCTTGGCAAAAGCCCATGGAAGGAAAATAAATTCAAAGTTGAACCTCTCATTCATGTTTATTGCTTCTCAAAAGATTGTTTTATAGTAGTCTGTAAATATTGAAAACAATTTCTTATAGAATCATGATCACTTTCTTTCTTTCCTTTTTTTTTATTTCAGGATATTATGAGGGTACAAACATTTTGGTTATATTTTATGACTTTGCCTCACCCAAGCAAGGATTAGAGGCATGCCCTTCCCCTCTACAACGCTCACTGCATCCATTAGTTGTGAGTTTACCCACCCCTAACCCCCTAATCCCTGGAGAATATTACTACCGTGTGAGCACCATAGTGTTGATCAGTCAGTGCCAATTTGATGACGAGTACATGTGGAGCCTATTCTTCTGTTCTTGTGATACCTCACTTCGGAGGATGGGCTCAAGTTCTATCCAGGAAAATATGAGAGTTGCTAGATCACTGTGGTTTCTTATAATTGAGTAATATTCCATTGTATACATATACCAAATTTTAATAATCCACTCATGAATTGATGGGCACTAGGGTTGTTTCCACATCCTTGCAATAGTGACTTATGCTGCCATAAACATTCAGGTGCAGATGTCTTTATTATAGAATGTCTTTTGCTCTTTGGGGTAGATGCCTAATACTCCCCTAGCTGCAGATCAAGCAACCTCTGAAGTATGTTTTGTTTTTTTGAAGAGAGGCAGTAAGGGGATAGAGAAAAGTCACTTCTGCCAGAGGTAATAAATCAAAAGTTTGCTTGAACTTAATCAACCAAAAACTCTTCTCCTGCTCTTTGTCCTCTCCTGCTCTTTTGAACACTGTTTGATCAAGTCTTACAGTAATATACTCTCATGTTTAAGTTAATAAAACGTTTTACTACTTTATATCTTCTACTAAAAGGATTAGTTCTATCCTAGCTTAAGAAAAGCAATATATGGATTTTGGTCTTGTTATTGTGTTTGATAAGTGACATTATGTTGTCAGACTGATTTTCAAAAAATGAAGTGTTACAGCACAAATTGTTGCTATATGGTACCACTTTTGGGGTACAATGAAATGGTCTGAGCCAAGGAAAAGAAATTAAACTATGTATTGTTCAGCATTTGGTATTCATAAAAGTTACCTACAAGAAGACATATTTAAATGTTCTGTGATTCTAGAAGGAAACAAGAACCTTTGTTTTTGATTAGACTAGTACTATACTGCTATGTGAAGGAATAATAAGAATTAGACTATTCTTTCCATGAATGTGTCCTTATCATAGCAAATTATCCATTCATTCTAATCACCGAAAGATAAATCACTCTAAAGAGAAAACCTGCACATGAGATTTGGGCCTTGTAACACAAAGAGAGAGAGAGAGAGAGAGGCCATATTTAGAATAGAATGAAATATCAAGAACCATTAGAGTCTAATGTTTTGAAGATAATAAATTTTTTCCCAGATGTTTAAAAACATGTAAAGTAGCTAAAGATTTTTATAGTTTAAACCTTATAAACTTTTTTACTCAGGACCTAGAAAATTTTCAGCTAAAATTAATATTGGGGCAAAAAACTAATTCCTTTTAAATACAAAACGCCAACACCAATGCCTGAATGGCAGGGAGTGGGAGAAGGAAATGGAATAAAGGATTAGCTTTTCCTATGTCTCAGGGAAGGAGTAGGCTAATCTTATTGAAATTAACATTCAAATCTATTTCCACATGATCATTTTATATAAGAAAAACAAGGGGCAGAATAAGCCTTTTGAGAAGATCTCTATCCACAGAAATCTTCAAAAAAGAAGGGACACTTCTATCCTTGAAAACTGACCGAATGAAGAGTCTCTACTTTAGTGTAAATCCAAGACAAAGCCTTGGGACACAGAATTGGCACAAAATTGGGACAGACTTAGAAGTCAGCATCTAAAATAGCCTCCTCCTATTTCTTAAAGTATCTAATAAAGAACTTCCCCTATTTCAATAGAGAACCTCATGTGCCTGGAAATCATCCCATAACACTACTCTGGGAGACATAGTGAGATCCTATCTCAAAAGAATTTTTAAAAAAACCTCTTACACCTGTTGCAAAGGAATTTTATCACCATCACACACGCTAGCAAAATCCTTTGAACCAGGAACCCCTGGTCTGAGGAAAAGTCCAAAATTATTTTGTAATAAAAATTACATAGCTATGTGTAGATATTCACATATGTGATATTCACCATTATGTATAGAAGTATCTGTGAAAAGAGAAAACATAAAAAGCAACTTCAATACAAAATGATAAATTCTTAAATATGGTATTTCAGCCTGAGGGAATTCATGCAGGTATCAGAACTAGATATAAAGATAATGAATCAACATGTAAAGATATTTGCCTAAAATACTAAGTGAAATAATCTACAAAAATACAGTATAATTGGAGATACACAAAAACATGTAAGTACATGCTTTAGAAATTGATAAAATTTAGAAAAATAAAAAAACATGTAATTTCTGAATATACTGTATGTGTGTCTGTGTGTGTTTGTGTGTGTGTGTTTTTTTTTTTTTTAGGAGACAGGGACTTGCTCTGTCCCCCGGCTAGAGTGCCTGATCGTAGCTCACTGTAACCTCAAATTCCTGGGCTCCAGTGATCTTCCTGACTCAGCCTCTAGAATAGCTGAGCCTATAAGCACACACCCACACACTCACTTGATTTTTTTGTTTTTTGTAGAGACTGAGTTTCCTTATGTTGCCCAGGCCAGTCTCCAATTTCTGGCCTCAAACAATCTTTCCAACTCAGCCTCCCAAAATGCTGAGATTACAAGGGTCAGCCTCCCTATCAGGCCTGTTATATATTTTTGACCTTCTAATTTTCTTTCATTCAACCATCATAATGTTTCTCAAATAAAAAGTGGCAACAAAGTAAAATTTCAAGTGAGAAATTAGTTTGCCAGAAGAAATTTGAAGCTTAGCTTCTCTTGAGTGGAGGAAGAAAAAGAACTATAAATATCCCTACACTTTATTCAGCAGGATGCTTGTACAAGGGGTTCTAGTTTAATTTTGGGGAAGAGGAGATGTTGATTGGGATTTTTTCAAATAAATTATATTGTATATATTTAAGGTATACAACACGATGTTAGAGGAAAATTGGGGTTTTTGAGGTAGGGAGAAAAGAATATCAGACAGAAAAAGCCAAACAAAAGAGCCAAATTTCTTAGCTTAATACTTTGTTCTTCTTTTCCACAACAAATGCTTCATTTCCATAACAAATGCTTTCTCCTTAGAGAATTATAATGAATGGATATAGAAGTCAGTTAAGAGACTGTCTCTAGAATCTACCTTTTGGTGTTCCCATTTCCCATGAGTCTATGAATGTATTAGCTGTATGGAATTAAGAACTGAATTTAGACACAATCCTCTTATCATTAAAATTATTATTGATTTTTAATATAAATTGTTATAAATATGAAGGAAAAAATTCAGACATGAGACAAATATTGATAAAGGCAAGATTATAACTTTGGTGAAAGCAGACCACATTATTGAAGGGGGAGGGGCGAAGGAAAGAGTCCAAAAGTTTCAGTCTTCACAAGGCACCTCTCCTCGGTCCCCATTTCCCTACAGTCCTCAGAACAACTAACATGATCTAGGCATTGTTACAATACTGAAAAGACAGCCTCTAGCCTCAGGAAGCCTCATGATAATGAAGGTAATTTTAATATATCTAAATTATTTCCATAAATATTGTGGGAATCATTCTTTAACATGAAAAATAAGCAAAATTCCACATGAGTAGCAGGCCCCAAGTTTATTGTCTTTGTATCCTAATCACATTTGGTAGAGTGTGTGTTATTTCCAAGGTACTGAGTTCATAAATTCAGCCAAAAGGCTGACTTATACCTCCAGGTACAAGTTATAGTGGATCCAAGCTAAAAGTTTTGAACAAATTTTTGAGACCTTCCAAATATCCCCCAAACAGAAAACTTGCAAGTGAGACCAGCAGGGATCCCTCTGAGGGGCTTGGCAGGCTCCATAAGCATGAAAATGAAGGAAAATCTTGAGATCCTTCAGGGGAAGATCTGGGCACCTGGCTAGCCCTGAGAAGTGAATGGGCAACCTGATGAGAACAATGTCCCTCCAAGGAAGCCAGAGTCACCTGGTGTTTTGGTTCCCTATGGAAACTAAAAGATGGCATTTTAACATATGTTGAGCTGTGTTTCAGAAACCCCTACCAGATGGAAAATGCAAATAAAAGGGAACTGAGGAATTGAACTCTGATTGCCATTCTCTGTTCTAAATTTCCCCTTTGGGGGCTGTCACACTCATTTTACCCTTCCTTTCCTCTAATCCAAAATCTCTGAATCTACCCATGCAGGGATCCCCACAATCCCACTTCAGTGTATTCTATCTTTTTGGGCAAGGCCTGCCTGAAATGTACCCCTGTCTTTTAAAACTCTGACTTGTAAACCACCAGGGAATTCAAGTTTTAAGCATTAGCTGCTAGTACTCCTTGCATAGCACCCTGCAATAAAAATGCCTCTTTCTCCTGCTGCAGTGTCTGGCTTTACTATGCTGGGTAAGTAGATTGCAGTTTGGTTTAATAACACAAGTTTTTTCTTTTAAAGCAAAAATTTCCATGTTTTCAGGAAAAAAAGAAACCTTCGAGTAAGTTTTTTTCCTAGGAAATTTCTTTTTAAACTATTATATTTTATAAATAATTGGAATAGACACAGATATGATAAACATGAAGTTAATCCCATTTTATGTGGCATTCCATCACCTCTTCTCCTTTCCCTTTTTCCTTTATTATTATCATAATTATTCCTCTCCCTTGGTTCCTTCTGATCACCATTCTTTGAACTCTGATTGCCATATGTCTTAACTTCTCAGTGTCATCCCAGATATGTTTTGAATGGGCTAGAGATTCTCAAAGCTAAAGAAATTGCTTAAAAATGTGGCACATTAGGCCGGGCGCGGTGGCTCACACCTGTAATCCTAGCACTCCGGGAGGCCGAGGCGGGCGGATTGTTTGAGCTCAGGAGTTCGAGACCAGCCTGAGCAAGAGCAAGACCCCGTCTCTACTAAAAAATAGAAAGAAATGATCTGACAACTAAAAATATATATATATAAAAAAATTAGCCGGGCATGGTGGTGCATGCCTGTAGTCCCAGCTACTCGGGAGGCTGAGGCAGAAGGATTGCTTGAGCCCAGGAGTTTGAGGTTGCTGTGAGCTAGGCTGACGCCACCGCACTCTAGCCCGGGAAACAGAGCGAGACTCTGTCTCAAAAAAAAAAAAAAAAATGTGGCACATTACAGAACTTCTAATCCTTTTTTACAAAGTGATTTTTCCCTACTAGGCTATGCAGCCGAAAGAAAAAAAGGCAACTTGATTTTGAAGTGAACTAGAAAATTCATTTTATTTTATTTTTTTGAGACAGAGTCTTGCTCTGTTTCCCGGGCTAGAATGCGGTGGCGTCAGCCTAGTTCACAGCAACCTCAAACTCCTGGGCTCAAGCCTTAGCTTCTGGAGTTGCTGGGACTACAGGTACACAACGTCTGGCTTAGTTTTAGCTATTTTTAGCATAGATGGGGTCTCGCTTTTGCTCAGGCTGGTCTCAAACTCCTGAGCTCAAGCAATCCTCCCCACCTTGACCTCCCAGAGTGCTAGTATTACAGGCATGAGCCACCATACCCAGCCCTCAAAGAGCTAAAAGGAGAACTACCATTTGATCCAGCAATCCCATTACTGAGCATGTATCCCAAGGAAAAAAAGACATTCCATAAAAAAGACATGTGCACTCAAATGTTTATAGGAGCACAATTCACAATTGCAAAGATGTGGAAACAACCCAGGTGCTCATCAATACATGAGTGGATTAATAAAATGTGATATATATATATACCATGGAGTACTACTCAGCCACAAAAAACAATAATGAACTAACACTTCTTGTATTATCCTGGATGGAGCTGAAGTGCATTCTACTGAGTGAAGTATCACAAGAATGGAAAAACAAGTACCACATTTACTCACCATCAAATTGGTACTAATTGATCAACACATGTGTGCACATATGGTAGAACATTCATTGGATGTCAGGCAGGTAGGAGGAGGAAGGAAGAGATGGGTATATTCATACCTAATGGGTGCAGTATGCAATGTCTGGGGGATGGGCATGCTTGTAGATCTGACTTGGTCAGGACAAAGGCAATATATGTAACCTAAACATTTGTAGCCTCATAATGTGCTGATAAAAATGTTTTTGAAGTGAAAACCATAAAGTTTTCCTCTAAGATGTCATTAGATCAGAAGTTGCCCCAATCTATTAGCGCTGCAATATTTAACCTATTGGGTGAGGAAAGGCAGCCCTGTTTCCAGTCAATTAAATAAAGTATTAATCTTTTGAGAAGTTAAATCAGTTATTTAATTGAATGAACTTGTACTTTGAATTTCAGCAAACTCAAAATTATAGCCAATGGTGACACTTTGAAATGAAGATGTTCAAACAAAAACTGAAGCTACCAATCAGAAGCCACAGAGCTGTCCAAAAAAATCCAGGACTGAGCAATAATTAAATCAGTAAAAACATTTTATTCAGAAAAACTATTGCAAGAGGTTAAACAAAACCTCATTATATATTATAACTGGGCTCAATTCCAAATACAGCAAGGAAAAATGGAAATTTATACCCCAAAAGTAGGATGTGGAGTCAGTGGATGGAAAATTACTAAGAGGAAAGATCAGGGCTAAGGGGGATTCTGGCTAAACTGACCTAACA
>CM052437.1:163042648-163075132 GCA_028533085.1 Varecia variegata | reverse complement strand
TATTCTTGCTGGCAGCCGGCCAGGGTGATCAGACATCACTTGGGGGATGATGGAGGAAGAGGAACCTCTAAGAGTGACCTGATATGGAGGATGGGAGATTCTTGCTACAGCTAGACTCTAAAAGACACAGAAGCACAGGGTTTGAGACAACTAAACAGAATGCACAGATGAGCCTGATTAGAGTTTGGTCAAGCGGAGAATCTTTGTCAGTCTCGCCTCTTGTGCATGCCAAATGAGTTACTTAATTAAGTAAATGAAGTTGATGTACTTTGAGTTTCAGTAAATTCAAAATTATGGACAATTATGACACTTTAAAATCAAGATATTCAAACAAAAAGTGAAGCACATCATCCAGAACCCATAAAGCTCAAGCATTATTCAGAAGACAAGTATGTTTTCTATAGCCAAGCATGAGGCTGACACCCAGATACGACTGAAACTAAGTCATTGAATAAAGACTTGAACAGCCTCTAAGTGCAATATGCTAATTAAAAACACAATAGCTCTGCTAGGGATGCTCTCTGCAATGCCACTTCTCAAATCCAATGCTAAGCTCAGTGATGCTTGACTTTCAGTCAACACAACATCCCACCATCATAAACGTAGGACCAAATTCTAGTTCTTCTGTGATTACAGTGGCTTAGCTGCCTGCACAAATAAGCAAAAGGGCTTAGTATCAAGTCAAGTCAAAGTTTAAAAAAATAACGAAGAACACTTCTATTACCACAGGTGCATTGCATAATGAAGTTCACGAAAGTGTAATAGCCATAATATGGGCTATGAGTCTACAATTGACCTTCTATTATTATATAATAACCAGTGTTTCTCTTCCCCTGACCAGTCAGATGACTTGTGGGATTTATTTATCTGATTTTCCAAAGTCATAGTTACTAAATCTTACATATATGGCATTATATTAAAGATCCAAATGGCCACTATGGTCAAACACAAACAGAAACCACCTATGCGTCCATAAATTTCCTTTTGTCTAGAGGTGATAGGGGCCCAACCTCATCAAATGTAACTGAGCACATTAAGCAATGCTTAAGATAAATGCCAACAAAAATAATATATGATATTACCTTCAAAAGATAACACAATAAGTATTTTTCTTCTTATCTAATTAATATATTTGGAGCCTATAGAGATACCAGCCCTTTAAATGGAGCAATTAGGATGCAGATAGAATTTTTGTTTAGGAAAGATGACAGGGTCAAAAATCTCATCAGAGTTTTAAGTGGTTCATTACCTATGTTTTTAAAAAGACATGTACTCCCATCTACCTTAAGAATGCACATTTTTTTTATCTCTATCCAAATTCACAGGAAATAAATAAAACATGCACATTTTGAAGATCTGGGCATGGTGGGGCACTCCTGTGGTCCCAGCTACTTGGGAGGCTGAGGCTGGAAGATCTCTTGAGCCCAGGAGTTTGAGGCTGTCCTGTGCCAATATCTCACGTGTGAACAGCCACAGAATTCCATTCTGGGCAAAACATAGAGATCCTCATCTCTTTAAAAAAAAAAAAAATGTGCATGTTGTGAAAACAAAACTATGACTGAAGGCTTAAGTAATAAAATGTCTTCCCAGCACCAACTGGGAAGCTAATGTGATAAAGTACAAGATTAGAAAATATTTGTGCCACAAAGCAGCACTAGAAACATTAGTGTCTTTCTTTACAATGACTTTTTTTCCCACCTTTGCTTTTAACCTTTTATTTTCTATCTTAACTGAGTCTTCTATCTATTCATGGGAGCTGGAGACTGGAGACACACATGTCTAAAATTATTGAGGAGCCCAGATCCAGAAAAAGATTAGGCTTTATTTCCATTTCTAGCTCTGTTATGCAACAGCCTGAGGATCCAAATTACTCAATCTTCAAATATCATATAACTATATAGGTAATACCTAAATCTATCTAACTTCCAGGAATGCTCAGATAATGTGTGAAATGATACCTATGAAGTATTTTTTGTAAAAATCTATGTATATCTAAAGTGCAGGGTTACTTCCCCTGGGCTACCAATATTATTAAATATTGATTATGGCTCATTTGCATTTATTCCAAACTATAATAAAGGCAGCAGTAATAGGTGTAGAGAGAGTTCTTTTTGGCCATTTTGGAGCCAAAGGACAATGTATATAATTAGATTACAAGTATCTTTAGAAAACTTTAGAGATTATAAATTCCTAGCCCAAGAACATCAAAGAAATATTTACCATGGACACTGATTTATACAATATAGAGATGTTTGGGAATAATAATAATATAATTCTCCATTAAAGAATGTGGTTAATAAAAAAATGAGAGTAGGAAGAGCCTTAACTCGCAAAATTTATTTCAAATTGTAGAAACTCAGAACAAGTTGTATTTACAATTAAATTTCCCCTTTATCTCTACCAATATGAGAGAGGCTGTTGGTGTTTTTCCTCAACAGAGATTACATGCTTCTCCTTAAAGGGGAATTAGGAGCGCTAAATCAACCCTTCCAGGGGAGAGTTCAGTTAGGCCTTCACACATTGAATTATCTCTGGCCAAAATCTAATTAGAAAGAGCATTTCAGAGCATCAACTAAGTATCAGCTAAGTAATCCTATGCAGTTTAAGCACAATAGAGGGTAATTGTGAGATAATGATCCAAGAAAATAATATTAGGTAGGCTTACACCTAGCATTTTTTTACAAACTGAACTCACAACTTATTAGCTGGCCATAAAATAAATTTAATTGGTTGTAATGAGCATTTTTTAAAATAAGTAAAATAGACTTTAAAGGTTTAGAGTAGGCTAGGATAAGATAGGTTAGGATAAGAAGCACCAGAGTGCCATTGCATGTAGTAAGGGTATTATTTTATGACCCCTTTCTTTCAGTTATGTATTTATATATAGGTGTACTGAGTAAACAGTGTAAGATGTATTTTTTACTGTGTAAGGGATCAAATCACTTGGATACACAAAAGCTTTAGAGTCTGACACACCTGGGTTTTGAATCCTAAGGGCAGCCACTTTCTATTATAATTAACTGGCCTTAAGCAAGTTACTTAATGTCTTCAGTGACCAGAAAAGAATTTTTATCTGAGGATTCCTTAAGGATTCCTTAGACATCTGTAAATGTCTAAGCTACTGGAATTAAGTGATTTAATTTTCTAAATTAGTAACAACAGGCATAGAATCTGGCTTCTCAGTTTAGTATCAATGTAACCTTGCCCAAACTACATAACTTTACCACATCTTAGTTTTGTTTGACTGTGAAATGTACATAATAAAGCAACCATCTCATATGTCTGCTGTGAGATTTTAATGAAATTTACATAAAATGAAGAAGTATACATAAAACATTTAACCCAATGCCTGTGAAGGGGTTCAGAACATGCACACTTTGGCATATTTTGAGCTGGAGGTAATTGAGCAACGGCAGATGCAGAAAGGGCTCTCTGATCGCCTCGTTTCTGCGTGAAGCAAAACATAAAATTTCTCATGGACAGGGTATCCTCCCTATACCAGGGAGAAGAGAACATTCTTTTTTATTTGTAATTGATACATACTAATTGCACCTATTTATGGGGTACAAATTATGATGAAATCAAAGTAATTTTAATATCTGTCATCTCAAACATTTGTCATTTATGTTGGTAACATTATAAATTCTCTCATCTAGCTATTTGAAATCATACAGTAAATTATTGTTAAGTATAATCACCCTATATCCCTATAGAACACTAGAACTTATTCCTCCTATTGTGCTGTAATTTTATATCCATTAACCTACTTCTCTTTATCCCTTTTCCTGCCTACCCTTCCCAACCTCTAGTAACCACTATTTTACTCTCTACTTCTATGAGAGCAACATTTTTAGCTTCCAAATATAAGTGAGATCATGAAGTATTTTATCTTCTGTGCTGGCTTATTTAACTTAACATAATGTCTTTCAGCCTCATCGATGCTGTAACAAAAGACAGGATTTCATTATGTTTTATGGCTAAATTATATTCCATTGCGTATATATACATTTCCTTTATCCATTCATCTGTTGATGGACACATAGATTGATTCCATATCTTGGCTATTGTGAATAGTACTGCAAAAAATACGGCAGTGCAGGTATCTCTTTGACACACCAATTTCCTTTCCTTTGGATGTATAGACAGTAGTGGTATTGCTGGATCATATGTAGCTCCATTTTTTTAGTTTTTTGAGGAAACTTCATTCCATTTTGCATAGTGACTATACTAATTTATTTACATTCCTAACAAGAACGTGTAAGAGTACCCAGGTCAGGTGCAGTGGCTCACACCTATAATCCTAGCACTTTGGGAAGCCAAGTCAGGAGGATCGCTTGAGGTCAGGAGTTCCAGACCAGCCTGGGGAAGAGTGAGACGCCATCTCTACAAAAAATAGAAAAATTAGCCAGGCGTAGTAGCGCATGCCTGTAGTCCCAGCTGTTCAGGAGGCTGAGGTAGGAGGATTGCTTGAGCCTGCTAGTTCAAGGTTGCAGTGAGCTATGAAGCTGTGATGACGCCACTGCACTCTAGCCTGGGCAACAGAGCAAGATGATGTCTCAAAAAAAAACAAAAAAAAAAGAGTTCCCTTTTTCTGCATCCTCACTAGAATGTGTTAATTTTTTGTCTTTTTGATAATGGTCATTCTAACTGGGCTGAGATGATAGTTAACTGTGGTTTTGATTTCCCTAATGTTTAGTGATGTTGAGCATTTTTTCATCTATATTCATATGTCACTTAATAACAGAATATCTTATGAGAAATACATAATTAGGCAATTTCATCATTGGGCAAACATCATAGTGTATACTTACGTAAACCTAGATGGTATAGCTTACTACACACCTAGACTATATGGTATAGCCTATTCCTCCTGGGCTGCAAACCTGTATAGCATGTTACTATACTGAATTCTGTAAGCAACTGTAACACAATGGTAAGTATTTGTGTATCTAAACATAGAAAAGGTAATGCATTACTGTATGACATTAAATGATTACAACATCTTTAGGCAATAGGAATTTTTCAGCTCCATTATAATCTTATAGGACCACTGTGGTTAATGATTAGCCATAAGGTGGTTATGCAGCACATGACTACTTGGCCATTGTATGTCTTCTTTTGAAAAATACCTATTCAAATCATTTGCCCATTTTTTAATCAGACTACTTTTTCCTGTTGAGTTTTGAGTTCCTTGTATATTCTGGATATTAATCCCTTGTTGGATGGATAGTTACAAATATTTTCTCACAAGAGAACATTCTTATCACCAGAGACTGGGTGTCAATGATGAAATAGATACGTACAAACAATCTTGCTAAAATAACCCCTATCTTTCATTAGTTCCCCCATATATTTCCTAGTCACTTCCCCACAAATTATTTCTCCTAGAAGATTAAACCTCTTTTCTTTGTCTTCTCACTTCTCTACGATTTATCACTCTTTGTTAAAAAAACACTATGACTGTGATAAAGACGTTAGTAGCTGAGATTTTCCTTTTGGTACTCCTTTATCATTGAATCAGATGAAGAAATGAATTTTTTGAAGAAATAAACCACTTCCTCACAAAAGCTCTGGACTACTCATTAAAATTTCCTTCACAGGGGTAATAAGTGGTTTCAGATCTGGCTTTTACAGCACAAACTTTTGCCAAATCACCAAATGTTTTGGCTGATTCATAGGCCAGTCTCGCATAACATGTGGCAGCTCAGCTGCTTCCCTGATTAGGCTACCTAACACCGGAAATTTCATATGGGTAGACCAAAAATCTACACTAACTTGGTAAGGTGACAAAACCAAGTCTTATAGTTGCCAAAGCCAGACTGCATGTCCCCATCCTCAATCATCAGAACAAGTGGAATATAAAAATCTAGACATAAGAAGGACTTTAGAAAAAACCTGACAAGAGGCCGGGCGCGGTGGCTCACGCCTGTAATCCTAGCACTCTGGGAGGCCGAGGTGGGCGGATCATTTGAGCTCAGGAGTTCGAGACCAGCCTGAGCAAGAGTGAGACCCCGTCTCTACTAAAAATAGAAAGAAATTATCTGGCCAACTAAAAATATATAGAAAAAAATTAGCCGGGCATGGTGGCGCATGCCTGTAGTCCCAGCTACCCGGGAGGCTGAGGCAGTAGGATCGCTTGAGCCCAGGAGTTTGAGGTTGCTGTGAGCTAGGCTGACGCCACGGCACTCACTCTAGCCCGGGCAACAGAGTGAAACTCTGTGCTCAAAAAAAAAAAAAAAAAAAACCTGACAAGAATCTGGATTTAAATGGCAAAAGGCATTACCTTTGGCCCTAATAAATATATGTTATTCTCCAAATAGAGACATAGAATAACCTCTTTTATAGTTTTTGGACACCCTATATCTACTGGCATTTCAAAACCTTGTATTCCTGAATTGAGTAAACATTATGGGAACTTGAGTGAACAATTTGATGTTATGATTAGCTATTATACATACAAGAACTAACTAGTATTCTTGGAAAATGTTATCAATAAGTAAAAAAGGTGTGACCTTCACTGACTGATAAACCTTGCCATTTGTTTTGACCAGGAAATCAGATGAACATCAAGATTTCGAGGAGAAAGCATGCACTGTTACCTTGCTGAGAAGGACCTGGTGAAGTACTGCTAACCGACTACATGGCCATGATGATAAAAGAAAACTCTTCCTGGATTTACATGAGCCACATCAAGCGAGATCTAAACCATCATTCCCAGGACAACTGGAAGACCATCCTTACAGTGACCTCATAATAAGGATTTCAGAGCCAATTCCAAGGCTCTAGAAGCAAGATGACACCACAAAGTAGACAGGTTTCCCTATGATCACAGATCAAGAAACTTTGCTACCATCTATTTTTCCTGCTTTTAAGTCTCTCTCCTTCCTGGGGCAGTGTGGGGAGGAACTTTTTTTTTAACCCAAACTTACCCTTTTTCCTTCATTTATTGAAATGTGATTGGAGATTACTTGTCTCAGTCTATCCTTCTCCCCCTCTGATCCTCCACTATGAGCTCTCTGTCAACTGTATCTCTCTCATTTTAGCCTTGCTGTTTTATTAACAAATCAGGCATGACCTGACACCCACTTACAATACTCTCTCCAACCTTGGTCATATTAACTAATCAATCTGATTGCTAGTTATGTCAACATCTACATAGTGTGAAGAATCCTGAACTAGTTTTCATTTCTGCCAATGTGAGCATCTGGTGGACAAATTGTGGAAGATGGGTGAATCAAAGTGTATGGTATCCATGACCAGAAAAGCAATGTCACTCTACCTTCCCTTCTGGTGAGTTTATTCAGCCAGGAAAAACCTCTTTGTAAGCTCAAGGATGGTCACTTGCTCAGGGTAAAGATATTGGAAGCAATTTTTTTTTCCTTTGTGTTAAAAAGAGACATGATAATGGATCCTTCCTTTATGGCAAACCAAGGTGATATTGCAATCACCTGTGGTTTGATTCCACACTCAGCATCTTCAAACCCTTCATGGAGGCCATGAGTGGTTCCAGCACTTCCCATTAGGGCACAGACTTTTTCCAAATCACTAAATGTTTCGGCTGGTTCATAGGCCAGTCTTGCAGAACCTAGGGTTGCTCAGCTGTTTCCCTGATTAGGCTACTTAATAAAAAATATTTTATAAGAGTAGACCAAAAATCTGAAATAACTGGTGACAAAACCAAGCTTTAAGAGCTGCCAAAGCCAGACTACAGGTCTTCCATGTCAAATATTTCACAACATGTCCTGCTCTTACAAACTGACAGCAGCACATGAAAAAGAGGTGTGCAGATGCCAACATGACCAATAATAAAAACTGTGAAACTCACTGGGCCTGGGGAATTGCAGGTTCCACTCTGACCTTGTCCATGAACAACACTGCTCTTTTTATGTGGCAACAAAGTATATAAAAAATTCTTACCTAAATGATCCAGGCAATGTGGACTCAGATACCTGGCTCCTTCTGTCACTAGCTACTCCACCTTAAACGCTAGCCAAATTACAAACTTGGGCTTCTGCATTAAAAAAGTCATGCCACATAAACATATCAGATGAGACCGCATAGAGAACTTGCTGTATGTTGCCATTCCAACTTCTTTTCAATGATGAGGACCTTATTCCTAAGTTTTGGAACTTATAACATAGAAAGGGTGATCTTTTCAGGGCAACAGAACAAGAGTTTAATACCGGTATGAAAATGATGGAAGCACTCTAATTAGAAGTTAACAGTTTAGCTTCTGTTGTATTCCAAAATCGCCACACCATGTATACAGGACTTCTCAACAAAAGAGCTCTTGCAACTACTGGTAGAAAATGCTGCCTCTATGTGAATCAGATGGGACAAATAGTGTCTAATTTATATTATAACTTTTAACAGAAAAGATTAACACTCTCCATAAGATAAATGAGACTCAACCATTTTATTGGACTGACCTATTCTCCAAGTTAGGAGATCGATCAGTTTGATGGGATATGGGAAATGTGCTTAGATTTGTGCTTTTCTGTTTATTTATTCTCATTCTAATATACATTATTCTCTCCCTTTCAAGATTTCTTACTACTAAGCTATCAAATTGATTCTTTTCTCCACAGCCACCAATTCAGCTTTGAGCACAAGAAACTTATGATGAAGTTTCAGACAGGAAAATGAAGACATTCACAACATGCCACCCAAAACATGCCACGTTGTCATTTTGAGCTGAGAGTGATTGAGCACAGCAAATGTAGGACGGGCTCTCTGACTGCCCCCTTTCTGGCTGAAGCAAGACATAAGATTTCCCGGGTGAAAGATATCCCCATTAGGAAGAGGAAAACATTCTTATCACTGGAGACTGGGCCTCAGTGGTGAAATGGATCAGTACAAACCAACCTACTCAAATAATCCCTATCTTCAGTTACCTTTTCCCTTATATTTTCTAGTCATTTTTCCACAAATTACTTCCCCTAGAAGCTTAAACCCTTTTTCCTTTGTCTAGTAACTTCACAATTTATTGTTCTTTGTTAAAAAAGTACATAAGCTCTTGGTCCTAATTGCTTCTTTGGGTCTTTATTTTTCATATTAAGGCTTCCATGTGCCTAAAAAATATTAAATAAAATGTATATTCTTTTCTCCTTTTAATCTGTGTTTTGTCTGTTCTATTCATAGGTTTCAGCCACAGAACATAAGAGAGGAAGGTCATTTTTTATCTCTCACACTGGTACACAGAAAGCACCCAATAGATATAAGTGCTTTCTGTTACTATTATTAATAATATTATCCTTGCCCACACCCTCTTCTGTATGAAAGGTAGTGAAAAGCATCAGAAAAAGATGCCAAGCCCAGGACCATTTAATGATTCACAGACGTGCTAGCATTCAAACTTTCCTAAGAAATTTTAAAAAAGAAAGTAATCAAAATACGTGAGCCCTTTAAGGAATTGTTCTGATAGAAATGAAATACCCTGCAAGCTGGGTGTGGTGTCACGCACCGGTAATCTCACCTACTTGGGAGGCTGAGGCAGGAAGACTGCTTGAGCTTAGGAGTTGAAATCCAGCCCAGCGTGGGCAACATAGCAAGATCCCCATCTTTTAAAAAAACAAAAACCTAAAAACTAAAACTGAAATACTCAGCAAAAGCATACTGCAGTGGAGCCAGATCTGATGACGGTGCTGTGCCTTGTTAATGGAAAGTTATCACCACACACTGTACTTAGGATAAGGAACCTACAGAAGGAAGTCTTCAAGGCTCAGGACTCTGTTAGCATGTCAAACTGACTCAAGCCTTAGGGTATATTTCATTAAACTGCCTCTTTGCATCTTTATCATGGAGTCCACTAAGAAAATACCCTATTCAAGGTCAGACTTCAAGATTCCTTCCCTCAGTCCAGTTGAAATATTTTTCCAATTTGTAAAATATGGCTAATGATGTGATCTCATATCTAGAAAACCTTAAAGACTCCTCCGAAAGACTCCTAGAATTGAAAAAATAAATATAGTAAAGTCTCTGGTTATAAAATTAATGAACACAAATCGGTAGCATTTCTATACACTAATAACATTCAATCTGAGAGTCAGATCAATAACTCAATACCATTTACAATAGCTTCAAAGAAAATAAAATACATAGGAATATATATTTAACCAAGAAGGTAAACAATCTCTACAATGAAAACTGTAAAACATTGATGAAAGAAATCATAGATGACACAATAAAATTGAAAAACATCCCATGTTAATGGATTGTAAGAATCAATATTATTAAAATGTCCATACTGCCCAACGAGATTTACAGATTCAATGCAATTTCCATAAAAATACCAATGTCATTTTTAAAACATAATTTTATAATTTCTATCTAAATTGAAATGTATATACCCTTAACATTAGTAATACCATTTAATCTTGGCAAAAGTGTGTCAAGATACATATTTACATGATACTAAGTATAAATTTTTTTTTTTTTTTGAGACAGAGTCTCACTCTTGCCCAGGCTAGAGCACCGTGGTATCAGCCTAGTTCATAGCAGCCTCAAACTCCCGGGCTCAAGCAATCCTTCTGCCTCGGCCTTCCAAGAAGCTAGAACTACAGGTGCATGCCACTGCACCTGGCTAAATTTTTCTATTTTTAGTAGAGATGGGGTCTCACTCTTGCTCAGGCTGGTCTCGAACTCCTGACCTCAAGCTATTCTGCCACTTTGGCCTCCCAGAGTGCTAGGATTACAGGTGTGAGCCACCACACCTAGCTTCAAATTTTTAATAGAGAAAAAAAGTATCTCCAAAAATGAAATGTCCATTAATAAAAAATTTCATTAAAAATTGTCATATAGTGATACAGTGGTTTATGATGTAGTCAGTAAAAAGATGTACTGATATAGAGAGACACCCAAAATTTTCTGGTGAGAAGAGCAAGTTACAGAAAATTATAAACACCATAGACCAATTTGTATTAAATATATACACACATATTTGATTACATATTCCTAGGAAATTTCTGAAATTATATACAAGAAACTGTAACCAGGAGTTATAATTAGTAGAAGGAGGAGAGAAGGGGACTTTTATTTTTCTACCTTGTATTATTTTACCATGAGCAGCAATGACATTATAAGAATAAAAAAGATTTTACAACTCAAAATGGATTAATGACTAAAATGTTAAGACCTAAAACTATAAAACTACTAGAAGAAAATACAAGAAAAATGCTGCAGGACATTGGTCCAGGAAAAGATTTTATGGGTAAGACTATAAAAGCACAGGCAACAAAAACACAAATAGACAAATGGAACTATATCAAACTAAAAAGCTTCTGCACAGGAAGGGAAAAACAACAGAGTCAATAAACAACCTAGAGAATCAGAGAAAATATCTGCAAACTATTCATTGGCCAAAGGACTAATACCTAGAATATACAAGAAACTCAAATAACTCAAGAGTAAAAAAAAAAAATTAAAAATGTACAAAGGACCTGAATAGACATTTCTCAAAGGAAGACATACAAAAGGCCTATAAGTGTGTGAAAAGATGCACAACATCACTAATTATGAGGGAAATTCAAATTAATACTAGAATGAGATATCATCTTACTCCAGTTAGAATGGCTATTATCAAAAAGAAAAAAAATAATAAATGCTGGTGAAGATGCAGGCAAAAGGGAACTCTTATATGCTGTTGCTGGGAATGTGAATTTGTATAGCCATGCAGAAAACAATATGGAGAATTCTCAGAAAACTAAAAGTAGAACTACTATGAGATCCATCAATCCTACTACTGGGTACTTATCCAAAGGAAAGAAAATGAATATATCAAAGAATATCTGTTAATTGCTGCACTATTCATAATAGCCAAGATATGGAATCAACCTAAATGTCCATCAACAGATGAATGGTTAAAGAAAATATGGTATATGTACACAACAGAATACATTTCAGCCTTAAAAAAGAATGCGGAGAATAGAGAGAGGTTGGTTAATAGATACAAAATGATACCTGGACGGCGGGAATAAGTTCTAGTGTTCTGTAGCACTGAAGAGTGAATGTCTTATTGTATATGTTAAAAAAGCTAGAAGAGAGAATTTTCAAATATTCCCAACACAAAGAAATCATAAATGTTTGAGGTAACATATCCTAATTACCCTGATTTGATCATTATACATAGTAAACATATATCAAAATATCACTCTGTACCCCATAAATATGTACAATTATTACATGTCAACTAAAAATAAAAGATAAAAAAATTTAAACTAACATAATGTATAAGACTATACAAATATTTTAATTTTTTTCACTCAAACAGATGCTGACAGAACAAGTGTATTGTTTTTTAAAAAATTGATGGAGCTTAAAATGTATAATAATTTGAATCATTTTACTGGTTTTTGCAGCTCCATCTCAACTGAGATACTAAACAAAGCTTAAGCATAAAGAAATGAGGACTGTAACAAGTAAAACATTTTCCTTTTTCCTCACAGGAAACTTAATGACTCAAAGAGTTTACTTTAAGATCTTAGTGACTTTAATTGTACCATAATCGTGAGCACCTAGACGACTGTGGCTTTGGCATATCCTAATCTGCTTTGTGGCTTCATCTCTTGTTTCTAAAAGGAAGGCTGGGGACATGGAACTGGAAGGAGGTGGCAGTAACATTTGTAGGGCTCAGACCTGGTAAGGCATTCAACTATTAACACAACCGCTCTTGGTTTTAACAGTGGGTTGAAAGCTAATTGTGTATGCAACAGATGTTCCTTTCAATCATGTGCAAATTAGAGTCCTCAATGGCACCAGAGAAAGAAAAGAATTCTAGTTCTTTCGCTTCTCTCTTCCCTCCTTTTTTTTCTTCTTTCCCACCCATTCTCTTTCCTTCTCTCTTGATTGTAAGCCAAGGAGAAAAGAGAAATATCCAGGATCTGTAAATCTTACTGATGGGTTTTCACTTTCAAGTTCTTAACACCCCATGTCAAATTGTAATTTCATCAAAATGGCAGTATCTTGTGCTGATTGTGTTGAAACAATCCTGGCGGTTTTATAAGTGAAGGAGATAATATGAGTTTGTATACTCTAAGGTGGAGAGAATACTGATAGGCAAGCTGTTGAGTACTGGAATACAAATTGAATTCATGGTTGAGAATTCCTACAAGATTGTAGTGTTTGTGAAGTTCAAAGGAAACCACCATTCACTGGGTATAGAAAGAACTTTCCAAAAGGACCTTTCAGTGAGACATGTTGTTTTCAGGCATTTAATTAATCTAAAGAGCACACTGTAAAATAGACATAGTGTTCATTTTAACTAACATGTAGAATTACAATTCACTTCACTACAGAACTCATGGTAAGAAATAAAATATTAAAAAAGAACATTGTGGCAGGTGATGCAGATGATGAGACATCCTGGGAAATTACATCTTTCATCCAAGAAGCTTGATAGCTGGGTTCTAGGTTTACAGAGGTATCTATACAAACATCCTCAGCAACACACACAGCAATAGCATTAATGTCTTTTATATGAGCTCTCTCTTTACAACTCAAGGTGGGATAACAGCTGCAATTAAATTTTTCAAAAAGTTCCTGCAGGTCTCCAAGTGTGGGTTTTCCATGTACTATGTACTTTCCACCATTCCCAATTTGAATAACAAAATTCGCTGGGTTCAGGTGAAGATAGTCACTTGAATTCCAGTTTTTCCTTGTACACACACCTTGCTCCCGGCAAAGCACTTGGCTGCACATTTTGGCTGCTAGGGTGACATTGATTAAGTAAGGATTCACTGTAGTCTTCACGTATTTGTCCAGGGTCAAGCAAGATTTCTATAAAATTATAAGATGGTCAGAATATCAAAGGACAAGTCACTCATATGTGAATTAATTCACAGCAATAAGTAATTTTAAAGGAAGAACAAAATATAACCAGACAGAGCAAGAGGTAGAGAATATCTTATCTTTTTTACCTTATCAAGCAATATTATTCCAACTGACATTTGTAAGTTTGTTGCACATGCTATTTTATTCCATTGAATAACTGACCAGTTGAGGCTTAACATATCCTAACCTGATCTTCTTAATAATTCATAAGCTAATCAGAGTTATTAATAGAATAGTACAACTGTTAGAGTATGGGCTCTGAGGTCCATTTGCCCTGATTGGAGTTCCAGTTCCATTAGACTACCTATATGAACTTGGGAATCTCTCAAGCTATTGAAGTCTTAGTTTCCTATCTGAGTGACTTGGGCAAAGTAATTAACCTGGGTATGCTTCAGCTACACACTCTGAAAGATAAGGATAATTATGGTGCTTACCTCATAGGTTTGTTGTGAAGATAAAAAGATATGATAAATATAAAAGTGCTTAACACAGGACCTAGTATATCTTTGGTTGACCCTCAATAAATTATAAATGTAATAAGCATCACATTTTCCAGACAAGTTTAAATAGAATTGACTAGAGTGATTTTTACTTCTATTTTTTTATTTTAATAGATTTAGTTTTCCTTAATTATTCACTCAATTACACTTTCCGAGCTTCTTGCTTTTTCTTCTCCTCCTTCAGGGACATCTTTGATTCTTAGGTTTGGGTGTTTTACACAATCCCATATTTCTGGGAGTCTTTCTTCATGTCTTTTAATTTTTTTCTTTATTTTTGACTGACTGGGTTATTTTGAAAGACTTCTCTTCAAGCTCTAATTTCTTTCTTCTGCTTGGTCTAGTCTTTTGTTAGAACTTTCCGCTGTGTTTTGTATTTCTCTAAACGAATTTTTCATTTTCAGAAGTTCTGTTTCATTTTTTGTTAATATATCTATCTCTTTAGTAAATTTTTCATTCATTTCCTGAATCATTTTTCCAATTTCTTTGAGTTGGTTTTCCATTTTCTCTTGGATGTCATTGAGCTTCCTTACAATCCATATTTTGAATTCTTTATCTATCATTTCAGTATTTTCACTTTGGTTGGGATCCATTCCTAGAGAGCTGATGTGATCCTTTGGGAAAGTCGTTACACTCTGTTTTTTCATACTGCCAGAGTTCTTGCACTGATTCCCTTATCATCTGGAGAGGTTGTCACTTCTTGTTTTTGAATTTTCTTTTGTTTAGATAGGACTTTTTTTCCTCTCTCCTAAGGGTGTGACTGTAGCATATGTTAGATAACCATCTTTGGCTTTGCTTTCGGGTACCTTCAGGGCAACCTACGTTCTGAATGAATACCTTGGTTATAGGTAGCCTTAGTATAGTAGTTTTCTCAAATGCTGGTTCTATGTAGGCTGTAGCAGTGGTGTACTATATGGGCATATTCTCTGCCTCCTGTTGAGAAGAGGAGATCAAAGTCTCTGAAATTTAATCTCTTTCCCCAGCCCTGTGCACTTCTAATAGTATGAATTATATTGGGATGTCCACTTTAATCTCAAGGTCAATAGGTGGTATTTGCAGGTGAGAGTCATCCAAGCCCTGTGAAATTGGATCAGTAAATATAATGGGCTGTAAGTTGACCTCACTTCCGGTAGGTGGTGTTTGCAGGAGAGAGACAGATGCAGTGGTGTTTGTGGGACCTATGCCTAGCCCTGGTCAATCAGGAGATGTACTTGGATGTCCCAGACAGTGGGAGGAGTCCTGAAACTCCCAAGGAATCCCTTCTTATGCTCTGCCACTACAGTGGCAGATGGGCAGGCAAGGCTGGGTCAGGCGAGACTGTGTCCAGACACCCCAAAGGTGGGCACAGTGCTGCCTCAACAGGGGTTGGGGGTCAGCTCCCAGGCCACTGGGGAAAGTCTCCAGGTAGGAGTGGAAGTGCCTCCACCATGCCAAAGAACCTGCTTGTAGGAGTGGGGCAGTCCGGAATTCACAGTTCAGCTGGTGGTAGTGCTCTGCTCCCACTCCCTTTGCCCGGTAGATCCCCCTCTGGTGTGTCTGGCCCCTGGCAGCAAGCCAAACCACCCAGGCCATTCAAAAGGCAGCCACACAGCATGGACCCACACCACATTCTCTTCTCAGTTCTATCCGTGTGGGCTCACTCTCCACTTGAGATCAGTTCACAAATGTCTGTTCCATGCCACTGAATGATGCAATTGGGTCCTGGGGGTATGGTATCAGGCCCACACATCTGTCCTCTGAGCCCCTGAGTTCAAGCTCTGACTGTGACAGGGAGAGGTGTGCTGCCTGCGGAGCGCTCAAGTGGGCTAAATGTCACTCTGCTGTGGTTCAGCCATGGGGTGGGCAGGGTATACCCTTCTCTGAAGCATTAGTCAGGCTGGCAGACCCAGAGAAGGCCAGCGAGTGGGGAGCTCACAGTCCAAACACCCCTCAGTCCACTTTGGGTTTTTAAAGGAAAACGCGTGAGCCCCAATCTCCATGTAAGCCTGAGTGTCATAGGCAAACTGTCAGAGGGGTGGCAGTCACTCCCAAGTGTCCTGGCTGAACTTTCCCTTTTCATATAAACGCCAGCTTCATGCAGGAACCGCCACAGCGGTCAGCTGCAGTGAGTGGAAGAGGGGAGGAAGACAAGACTGAATGAAGGAGAGCCTGAAGGGCTCCCTGGCATGCTGCAATCTCCTCTCACCTGAAAGCAGCCAGCCCTGAGTGTCCAAGCCCTGGGGAAATCACACAGTTCCCCTGGGACCCACCAGCCCCTGTAGCCTGAGTTTGTGCTGGGGAATGTTATCTGTGGTTCTAGGTAAATGGAAACCCCAAGGCTGAGATTCCCTGGGCAGGGCAGCTGCAAAAATTCTGCCTCTCCATGAAGCGAGGGAAATTAGAAGCACCCTCCATGCAAGGCCTGGGTGCAGTGAGCATAGATTTAGTGAAGGTGCAGCATCTCCTTACCCACTTAGGACTGGCTGCCCTATAGCACCAAGCGCTCCTGGGAACAGACACAACTGTATTTGCAACAATGGGTAGTGGGGATGGGAGAATCCCCATTTCCACGTCCCTTCCCTGTCTCTGGTACTGCTTTTGTTCTGGAGTGGGAACACTGTGCTGTCCCACAGACTCCTCTCTGCACCTACATCTCCACTGGGAGGGGCGCAGACAACTTCAGGTCACACACCAGTGGCTCTCAGGTGGAGAAGAGCACATGTTTTGCTTTCTTTCATCCCAAAAACCTTTGTAGCTCATGGCACCTTCCCATCCCCCAGGGACAGCCCACCCTATGGGACAGAACTTCAGGGAATCCTACAGTTCTCCGGTGTTGCTTTGGACTTTTGTGGTTATCACAGTACAAGCAGGTGCTGGGAAGTATTTGTGGGGGGTCCAGTGACAAGGAAACTGAAAGGCAGGGCAGGATAAAGGCACATAATGGGTGGATGAGCAGTATGGTGCCCACAACCTCAGCTCGTGTCTGTTGTGGAGGAAAGCAACAGTGAGTGGTCTGGCAGCCTGGTGCTCTGTTCTTACGAGGTTCTCAATTTGCTGATGGCAACAGCATTTGGGCTTGTAAGAGTATAGAAGCTCTTTGACAGTTTGGGTGTAGCAGGTGTGTGGGTAGGAAAAATAAACACCCCCATTTACCCTTTCCACAGGACTCCAAACTCCTTAAAAGATCAATTTCTCCCAAAGCCTTGCTTATTCTTCTCTGCAGTCTTCCCACAGGATACCTGGTCGTTTCTGGCAATTTTCCCTCAGAATTACACCTGGGCTATGCTTTATCACCTAAAACTTTTTATTCTTTCTGGGATGATCTGGCAACCGATATTTAGTCAGCCATCTTGCTGGGGAATCTAAGAGTGATTTTTAAATTGCTGACTCAAAACAACTAAAAGGGTTCAACTAAGTATACTTTATGTAAATGTTACATATAGTCTAATTGCAGATGAATAATGACAGCTCTTTTACAAATTTGGCAGAATGTGAGTGGTGAGTAACTGAAATGATTCATCTTGAGATTGGTATGTTCCAAAACCTGGACACTGTGCTTTTAAAAACATTGAAGATGGCCACTCATGTTTATGATCAACAGTTCCAGAAAACGAAGATCTCATTGCTCCAACCACAAGGAACTGAATCTGCCAACAACCCAAGTGACCTAGTGAGGATCCTCCCTTAGGAAGGATGCAGCCTTGCTGACACCTTGATTTTAGCCTATTGAGATCCATGTTGAACATCTACCGAACTATAAGATAATAAATTTCTGGTTTGTGAGCCACTAAGTTCATGGTAATTTTTATGGAAGGACTTGAAAACTAATATACTATCCATCTTCTTAACCTTCCAATAGCTCTGCATGGTGATTAGAATAAAATTCAACAACTTCTCTTGACTTGTACACAGCCTGACATGATGTAACCCTTCCTTCCTCTTGTACAACCCTCCCACACCCACTCTACCTTAAACATAAGAGTTATTTCACTAGCATGGCAGGTTCATTTCAAACTGCACTTGTTGTTCCCTGTGCTTAGCATGCTCTTTCCTCTCATTTTTATCAGGGTTTACTCATCTTGTCATTGAGATGGCAGCTTTAATCAGGCAATGCCCTTCTAATTATGATCAACAGTTGGCAGAATATCTTTCTTGTCAACTCTTTCACATCTCTCTATTTTAATTTTCTGTATAGCACTTATCAAATCAAATATTTTTCTTGTGTATTGTATTTAAGCACTAATAAGCTCCAAGAGTACATGGACATTTTCAATATTCTTCAACACAATGTTCCCAGTACCAAGGATGTGAGAATATATACCAGGTTCAGATAACATTGCAGTTGCTTCCTCAACTCAACAGAGACAAGGGTTTGGCAAAAAGGAGAGTAAAGGGATGAGAATGATTTGAGAATCATTAACCAACATAAGATGTAGTCTATAAAAAGATCTTAAAACTGGCTCTCTAATAGGTGAGGCCTGGTTATAGCTCCATACGTATATCTCCATGGTGTAAATACTCCTACCGTGACCAGTATCAAGCTACCAACCTGACATTACTGAATGTAGCATTGGGAATTGAGTATACTACCATTACACAGTATGGCAATAAGGTGTAGACTAGCACATCATTACATAGTATTTCCACTTACACAGATACAATAGATATAAATAATCTCAAGAGAATGGATAATAATAAAATGAAGCAAAATAATGGATATGTTGAGAATTTATTACCTTTGTTTTAACATCATTTATCTTATTATAAGTTTTTATAATTTAATTTTTAATATTGGCTGTGTTTAATAACTAGCTCACAAAATTCTGAATATTTAATAAGCAGCTCTCATAAGCTGGGCCCAGTAGAGCTGGCTCTATCACACCACTAGATCCAATAAAATGAAATGGAAGGAAATGGTTTACTTACACTTGTTTAAGGTCAGTTCCAGTAACTGCAACTAAACCTGCAATTACTAGTTTCTCAAGTTGTCAATGAATCAGAGGAAACATGACAAGTAATCCATTACCCTATTGATTACAAATGACATAGAAAAAAGGGGGAATAATGATAGCACTGGCATTCAAAATCATCATAAATTGGGAAAGGTAGCAGGTGTATATACAACAGAGTCTATAGGGGACAATTTCAAAATAGAAAATAGTTATATTAAGGTTGAAGGACTGTGCCTAGTATGAATAGTACTGAAGATGATTTAGAAGGCACAGTAGTAGAATGTGAATCTAAGATTAAATATTAAATGCAAGTGTGACATTTAAATAATTTGTTACATTCTCCTGTTCACTGAGGAATGCCTGACTCAGTCTTCCTCATAGTAAGGGTGGAGTTCTCCTTTTTCTTTAAAAGACAAAAAAGAAAGAATATGAAGAATTTATAAATATTTATAAATTTTTAAACAATAGAATCCTTGATAAAGGAGTTTATGAATTTGGGGAACCAACTAATAAAAATTAGGCATATACTTAGTAAAATTATAGTTTTAAAATAATTTTCTGAGGTATAGAAGATTTTACCAAGGACATACACCTTTCTCTGAACTTCTATTTTCTGTTGTTTCTCTTTCTTGAAGATCAAAATTAGAGACATAAGAACTATTCAAAATAGGTAGAAGGGCTCAGATTACTTTGAAAGATTTCACAAATGTAATGGCTGTTAAGTATTTTTAAATAAAGTAAGAATATGGCTATTTTATCTGAAGGACAAGATATGAATGTGTTCCTTCTCAAAAGGTCTCCTCTGATTTTAGAGTATAAAGTTTACTCTCTACAGGTCCTAGGATAGGAACCCTGGGCCATGAGCTTCATTTGACATGTTCCATGGCGTCATTAATATTTCCACATACATCAGAGAAGCAAAAGTTCAGCTCTAATTCAGCAGTGACCACATGACAGCTTTACTCTTGCATTGTGTCAACAGGATTGAAGAGGTGGGGGATAAAGACCTGATAAGGAAAATTAAAGGAGAATGAAAATAAAGGAAGAGAAACCAATATTCTAACACCAAACATCATGTCAGAAAATAGATTATAGTCTTGTTTTTGCTACTTAATAGCCATGCAGCCTAGAGAAATTCAACTAATCTCAGTGAACTTGTTTCATCACTGGAAAACAGGTGCAATATTTCCTGCTTTACAACCACCATATAGATGCAAGATATTTTGATTCAGCCAGTATTTATTGAGCACCTACTACTACATGACAAGCATAGTACTACTTATTTCCTTATTCAATACCAAAAAAATCCTCAAAAATATTAAAGGTAGAAATATTTCCTACCAATTCAACTTACCATACTTCGCATTATAGTTGGGCTTCCCCATATTACAATTCCAGAGGCACCCAGAGCAACACTTTCACCAAGTGTATTCACAAGGTCATCCTGGAAAACATTATAGAAAAAGTTAGCAGATAAATATAAAACAAAAGTGTTATACATAGGACAGTAACACCAAAGCTAAGCATGGTGACCCAACAGCCATAATTTAATTATTTCTCTACTATTTGTTTCTATCTTTTATATAACTATTGCCTTATTATAAAAAAGAGACTATTTTGTTTTAATTACTTCTGTTGACAAGAGAGCAGGACCATGAATGAAAAAACAGAAAGTGAGTTAATACACTGTCTATACTACCTAATTCTCTATGCTTGCTTAGAGAGCATAAGATTACATTAATGTTTAAACATATTCTTATTTTGCATTCATACAATGATGTACAACTACTTGCGTGCACATTGCTAAATGATATTAAAAGCTAAATGCCACCCCCTTCAATAATAATATTAAATTTCACTAAATACTTTTTGTAGGTATTATTTCATTGGCCTCATATATTGATTTACTTACCTCAGAAAGGAATTTGAAAGTTAGATCACCAAAAACTATGTGGGCATATACAAAAACTGGAAGTGGCCTCTCAGCATCAGGTACTTTGGAAATCCTAATGGCCTCATGAACTCGATTTCGCACAAATAGCACAGCTTGTTGACGAGACATGTCCGTGTTCAAATAAATGGTTGGGAAAAGGGCAGTGCTTTCCTTCCACAACCAGTTGAGATCATCATTCATTATCTTTTCGGTATTAAAGCAACTTCCATTGAAACCACGTTGTCTATAATTATTGTTGTGACAATCAGGAAAAAGATAATAACCCCATAAGTGATTTGGCCGAAGTAATTTCCCCAATTTTAAAGTCTCTTGCATGAAACTCTTTGCTGCATTTTCAAAATCGACCTTGGCTATCTTGGCAGCCTCTGAGACACTAAGGTGTACATTTTGTTGCTGAACCAATTTAATAGACTGATTCTTGTAAATATCTTTAGGTTTCCAGTTTCTTGTCCAAGTGGGCCTCCATTCTTCCCAGTCAATGACAGCCAAGCCCACATTGTCTGTTGGCATGTAATAAATAATGTCTTTCTGAGCTTTATCCAAATGGTGTTTTAAGGACCCCTTCTGGGGAATTCCTCCATTCACATTTTTGCCTGTCGTATCTATATAAGGATAGTAGCCAAGTCTATCAACATAAAATATTGTAACATCTTGCCCTATGATGTCTCTTCGGGGGCTTCCTACTAAAGAGAAGAGGCTCAGATCTAGTGGCTCATCAAACCTTCCAGTACAAAGTTCAGTTGGGGCATTCCAGGCCCAGAGGAAAGGCACATTTGGGATAAGAGGGGGTGCTCTGAAATCCAGAGCCAAGCAACATGGAATCAGAAGGAAGGTGAACACTGTCTGGGATGCTCCACTGGACTCAAGAAAGCTTCCAAAAAAGATGTTCTTGAACCTGAGCACTCCCATTGCAAAGACTAATGAGTATGAAAAACACTTATTTCTTCCTACGCACTTTACCCAATATTTGGTGCTGGATATGAGAACAGACAAAAGAGTGTGGAATGAAGATACTTTGATGAATAAACAGGCATAATGATTATATTACATTTAAATATTATTCTTCTTATTTCCTGTTTCAGGAATGTTTTGCAGGTTGCATCATCTATAACTAAAAAAAGAAATATAAAATATGTTACGTTGCATTTCATAATAAAGATTGTAAGACTTTACCAAGTTCTAAACTTTAAGTGCAGGGATTTTAATGCACTTTTAAAAGATGGAGAACCTACTCCTGTATTTGAATCCATGAAATTATTTCCTATTATGTATGATACAAATTTTATAATGGTTAACATTTGTGTCATCTTCCCATATCATTACTGAGCCTACAGAGAGGTGAAGGTAACTATTTTTCCTTTTGCCTTCCCAAGTGTGCAGAATGTTGTACCAAGCAATGCCTTAGCAAAAGCCCATTGAGTAAAAGTAAATTCAAAGTTGAACCACTCATTCTTGTTTATTGCTTCTTAAAAGACTATTTCATAGTGATCTATAGTGATCTGTAAATATTGAGAACAACCTCTCATAGAATTCTGAAATTTGTTCATTTCCTTTTTTGTTGTTCTTTTTTTTTTTTTTTTTTTTTTGAAGGGGGGCAGTAAGGGAGTAGGGGAAAAGTCACTTCTGCCAGAGGTAATAAGTAAAAAGTTTGCTTGAACTTTTTCAATCTACCAAAAACTCCTACCAAACAAGTGCTATTTGGAACACTGCTTGATCAAGTCTTACAGTAATGTACTCTCATGTTTAAGTTAGAAATACATTTTTACTACTTTATATCTTTCTATTAAAAGTATTGGTTGTAGCCTAGCTAAAGAAAAGGAATATATTGATTTTGTGTTGTCATTCTGATTTTCAAAAAGTGATATAGCACACACTTTTGCTATATGGTACCACTTTTATGGTACAATATAATGGTGTGAGCCAAGGACAAGAAACTAAGCTATGTATTTATTATTCCGCATTTGGTATTTGTAAAAATTACCTAAAAGAAGACATATTGAAATGTTCTGTGATCCTAGGAAGAAGCTATAACATTTCTTTAAAATTAGATTAGTAGTTACTGCTATGTGAAAATACAAGAATTACACCATTCTTTGCAGGAATGTGTGTTCTTCCATAGCAAATTATCCATTCATTCTTATCACTGAAAAATAAATTACTCTAATGAGAAAACCTGAGCATGATACTTGGACCCTGTTATAAATGAGAGAGAGAGAGAGAGAGAGAACCCCATAGTCAGAATAAAATGAAATCTCAAGAACCATTACAGTCTAATGTTTTGAAGATAAGGAATTTTTTCCCTCATGTTTAGAACATGTAAAGTAGCTATAGATTTTCATAATTTAAACTCTTACAAACTTCCTTATTCAGAACATAGAAAATCTTCACCTAAAAACAATATTGGGGGAAAAAACTAATTCCTTTCAAATACCAACCACCAACACCAATGCCTGAATGCCAGGGAGAGGGAGAAGGAAATGGAATAAAGGGTTAGCTTTCCCTCTATCTCAGGGAAGGAGTAGGCTAAGCTTATTGAAACTAACATTTAAATCTATTTCCACAATATGATTTTATATAAGAAATCATGGGACAGAATGAACCTAATGAGAAGACCTCTACCCACAGAAATCTTCAGAAAAGAATAGACATTTGTTTATAAAAGAGACATCTGCACTAGAATGTTTATAGCAGCACAATTCACAATTGCAAAGATGTGGAAAACAACCCAAGTGCCCATCAATACATGAGTGGATTAATAGAATGTGGTATATGTATATCATGGAGTTCTACTCAGCCACAAAAACAATGGGGATCTAGCACTTCTTGTATTACCCTGGATAGAGCTGGAGCCCATTCTACTAAGTGAAGTATCCCAAGAATGGAAAAACAAGCACCACATGTACTCACCATCAAATTGGTACTGATCAACACTTATGTGCATATATAGTAGTAACATTCATCAGGTGTCGGGCAGATAGGAGGGGGGAGGAGGGGATGGCTTTGGTGTATATACGTGTATATACACACGTAATGGGTGCGGTGTGCACTGTCGGGGGGGATGGACATGCTTGAAGCTCTGACTCAGGTGAGGCAAGGGCGATATATGTAACCAAACATTTGTACCCCAGTAATATGCTGAAATAAAAAAAAATTTTTAAAGTCTAACCTGAGATTATTTATATAAAAATTCCACCAAAGCCAATTTAAAAAGCATATATGACCAGAAATTGTTCTTATTGCATTCTATGCAAACAATCAGGCCAAGTATAATAATACTAAAATTTATTTTGCAATTAAGTTGGTTACTATGATTTATCCTTGGTAGAAATGGAAAACTAGAGGGAAAAAATTATGTTTCATAAGTACACCTGTTATTAGATTCTATCCTTGTTCATTGTTTTTGAGTTTTCATTATTTGCCTATACTTTGGACTAAACTCTGAGTCCTTTCCTGACAACAAATCTCCCTGACTGGTTTTCTTCTTTGTTTTCAAGGATTTTTCATGAAATCCAGTCCATGCTTTCTGGATTGCTAAAGTTAGACATGTCAGTCTTGCTAATTTTGCTCATACTTTATATTATAGCCAAATATATATTAAAATGTTATAAGAAAGCAGTGACAAAAGCAACCAGCATAATGATGGTTGAGAACTATGGCACCAGGCCTGGGACTCATGAATATCTCAAGCACCATGCTATATACTTTCTCTCTTCATATCCTAGTCAGCAATCTTTGCCCCGATTCAGCAGGAAATAGCCATAGTGGTTGGTGTCTCTGTACCCCTCAAGATTGAGAAGTGACATAGGACAAGGGGAGTGACACTGAGAGGATACAGAGTACTTAGAAAGATGTTTTTCTTTTCCCACCTTCAGACCAAACCTCAAACTTCCTCCCTTCTCTAATGAAAAGCTATCTTAATTTAAAATCCTCTTAAGGGGATGGCAATCTTAAAAGACATTCCTTATCCTTAGCTGATATTATTGACAATCCGGCAAATGCCTCACAATCTGAAAAAAATAAATCAATACAGATGAGTGCCAAACAATTATCAAATAGATTATGCATTGGGTCACACAGACTTCCTACAGTCCACTTAACTTTGACCTTTTGGCTTGCATTTATCTCCCATTAGACGGGACATATGCGCAGTTAGGGATAGTTAAGGAACTAAAAGACAATTCTTTCTGCCCTGGCACTCACAAAATTTCTGGCCAAATTAATTCCCAATGCACTACTTGTAAATTTCACTCTGGAGGAAATCAACATAACTTAGGGAATCCTCCAAGGCCCACACTGCACCTAATGACACTCCAAATGGATTTTAGGGATTTACTTCCAGCTTTAGGGTATTCCTCTGTTTGGTTATTGTCTGCATATTTAGTGGATAGACTAAATTCCATTCAACTACATATGTTGACACCATGATAGTGGCAAAGAAATTAATAGCTGAGATTTTCCTCATTTTGGCATTCCTTTATACATTTAATCAGAGCAAGAAACTCATTTTTCAGGAGAAATTAACCACTTGCTCACAAAAATGTGGAATACTCCTTAAAATTTCATACCATCCTTAACCACCAGAACAAGTGTAACATAAAATTCTCAATATAAATAAATTTTAAGAAAAAATCTGTCAAGAAATTAGACTTAAATGGCTAAAGGCATTAACTTTGGCCCTTAAAAATTCTGGAATTTTCCAAATAAGAGACATAGAATAATTCCTTTTATAGTTTTTGGACACCCTGTATCTACTGGCATCTCAAAACATTGTATTCCTGGATTGAGTGAACATTATGGGAACTTTAGTGAACAATTTGATGTTATGAATAGCTGTATACAAGAGCTAACTAATATACTTGGATCATATCATCAGCAGGTAAAAAAGGTATAACTGACAACCCTTCCCATTGACTGAGACAAACCTTGCCTTTTTTTTTTTTTTTCACCAAAAGATAGGTTTGCATCAAGATTTTAGAAGAAAGCATGCACTGTTACCTTGCTGGAAAGACCTATGAAGTACTGCTAACCACTACATGACCATCATAATAAAAGAAAAATCTTCCTGGATTCATGTGAGCCACATAAAGCTAGATCCAGATCATCACTCCTAGGATGACTGGAAGACCATCCTTACAGGTGACTCCATAGTAAGGATTTCAGAGCCAATTCCAAGGCTCTAGAAGCAAGATGACATCACAAAGTAGACAGCTTTCCCCAAGATCACAGATCAAGAACATTGTTTCCATCTATTTTTCCCCTTTTGAGTCTCTTTCCTCCCTGGAAAGGGGACCTCTTTTTTAAACAATAACTACCTTTTCGCCTCCATTTATTGAAAAGCTGACTGAAGATTACTGATATTAATCTATTCTACTGTCCCTCTGGTCCTCCACTACAGTCTGTCTTTCAATTGTATCTCTCCTCTTAGCCTTACGGTTTTATTAACAGGTCAAGCACAAACCTGACACCTCCTTATACCAGTTTTGCAAATCCTGGTCATGTTAACTAAACATCTGTGCTGGTAATGTCAACATCTAGATAGCATTAACAATATTAACTAGTTTTTATTTCTGCCAGTGTGAGCACCTGGTAGACCAACTGTGGAAGATGGATGAATGGTATGATATCCATGACCAGAAAAACAATGTCACTCTACCTTTCTTTCTGGTGACTTCAATCAGCCAGGAAAAACCTCTTTGTAAGCTGAAGGACTGTTCCTTGTTCAGGTAAAGACAATGGAAGCAATTTTTTTCCTTTGTGTTAAAAATAGACATGGTAATGGACCCTTCCTAGGTGACAAACCAAGGCAATATTGCAATCAAACCCTGTGTTTTAATTCCACATGCAGCATCCTCAAACTTTTCATGGAGGTCATAAGTGGTTCTAGCATAGCCTGCTGGGGCACAAACTTTTAGCAAATCATCAAATGTTTTGGTAGATTCATAGGCCAGTGTTGCACAATGTTGGGTAGTTCAGCTACTTCCCTGATTAGGCTACCTAATGCCAAAAATTTTATATGGGTAGACCAAAAATCTGGAACGTGACAAAACTGAACCTTATAGCTGCCAAAGCCAGACTACAGGTCTCCTATGTCAAATATTTCACAACATAGTCTGCTCTTACAAGCTGATAGTAGCACATGAAAATGGTAATGTTCAGATGCCAATAGGACCAATGAAAAAAAGTTGTGAAACACACTGGACCTCGGGAATCGTAGGTTCCATTCTAACCTTGTTCAGGAACAACACTGGTCTTTTTATCTTCTGTAGCAACAAGTTATATAAAAGATTCCTACCTAAATGGTCAGGGCAATATGTGCTCAGATACCTGGCTCCTTCTGTCATTAGATACTGTACCTTACATGCTAGCCAAATTACAAAATTGGGCTCCTGCATTAATAAAGTCATTTCACATAAACATATCAGATAAGACAGCATAGAAAACCTGATTCTGTGTAGCTATTTCAAATTCTTTTCAGTGTTAAGGAACTTATTCCCAAATTTTGGAACTTGTGCCATAGAAAGGGTGATCCTAAATCTTTTCAGGTAATAGAATAAAAGTTTAATATCACTATGAAAATGTTGGAAGCACTCCAATCAGAAGTAAATAACTTAGCTTCTGTTGTATTCCAAAATCATCACAACCTTCATACATGACTTCCCAACAAGGAGAAGCTCGTGCAATTACTGATGAAAAATGCTGCCTCTCTGTGAATCAAATGGGACAAATAGTGTCTAATTTATACCATTTAACAGAAGAGATTAAGACTCTTCATAAGATAAACTAGACTCAACAATTTTATTGGATTGATCTATTCCCAGAGTTGGGAGATTGGTTTAATAGGATACGGGGAAATGTGTCTAGATTTGTTCTTTTCTGCTTATTTATTCTCATTCTAACATACATTTGTCTGTCTCTCTGAAGATCTCTTACCACTCAGCTAGCGAACTGATTCTTTTCTCCACAGCCACCATTTCAGCTTTTACTATGAGAAACTTACGATGAAGTTTCAAACAAGGGAAATGAAGGTGTTCAAAACACGCCTCTTTAGCATATTGACTATTTTGAGCTGCAAGTGACTGAGAAGCAGCAAATGTAGGAAAGGCTCTCTGATCTTCCTCTTTCTGCCTGAAGCAAAACATAAAATTTCCCATGGGGAAGATGCCCTCCCTGTATCAAGAAGAGGAGAACATTCTTACCACTGAAGACTGGGAGTCAATGCTGAAATGGATCAGTAAAACAAACCCACTAAAATAATCCTTATCTTAAATTAGTTTTCCCCTATATTTTCTAGTCATCTTTGCACAAATCCCTTCCCCTAGAAGCTGAAACCACTTTTCCATTGTCTTGTCAGTTCTCTATAATTTATTGTTCTTTGTTTAAAAATTATATAATCTCTTGGTCTTAACTGCTTCTTTGGGTCTTCAATTTTCCTATGAAGGCTTCCATGTGACCAGAAAAATACTAAATAAAATTTGTATGCTTTTCTCCTGTTAATCTTTTTTCAGTTCAATTCATAGGCTCCAGTAGCTGAACATAAGAGAGTGAAGTTATTTTTTAAACCTTACACCTGGTACATAGAAAGTAGCCAATAAATGTAAGTTATTCCTGCTATTATTAATAATATTGTCCCTTGCCCCTACCACCATCTGTATGAAAGACAGTGAAAAGCATGAAAACAAGAGGTCAAGCCCAGAACCATTTACTCAGTCACAGAACTGCTAGCATTCAAGCTTCCTTTAGAAATTAAGGGAAAAAAGTAATCAAAATATGTGAGCTGATAAGGAATTGTTCTGATGGAAATGAAATACTCCACAAGCTGGGCATGGTGGTGTGTGTCTGTATTCTCAACTATTTGGTAGGCTTGGGCAAGAGGATTGCTCGAGCCCAGGCATTCACATCCAGCCTGGGCAACAAAGCAAGAGCTCGTGTCCTAAAAAACAAAACAAAACAGAAAAACTAAAACTGAAATAAATGCTTATCAAATTCATATTACAGTGGAGCCAGATTTGATGATGGTGTGTGCTTTATTAATGATGAGTATCACCACATAGTATGCTTCTGAGAAGGAACATACACAAGGAAGTCTACATGGATCATGGCTCTATCAGCATGTCAAACTGACTTCATCCTTAGGGTAAATGTCATTAATTTGACTGCCTCTTTGCATCTTTGTGAGGAAGTCCACAAAAGAAAATGCTCAGACTTCAAGCTTCCTTCCCTCAGCCCAGTTGAAATATTTTTCTGACTTATAAAATGTGCATTATATGATAAGTTTTCAGTCTTTTAAATTAGATTAGTGGAATAAGTAAGTAACATTTAAGTAAGTGACATTTAAAACAAATAGTGGCAAAATATATTACTAAAATAGAATCCAGGCCAGGCGCGGTGGCTCATGCCTGTAATCCTAGCACTCTGGGAAGCCGAGGCAGGAGGATCACTCAAAGTCAGGAGTTCGAGACCAGCCTGAGCAAGAGCAAGACCCCATCTCTACTAAAAATAGAAAGAAATTATATGGACAACTAAAAATATATAGAAAAAATTAGCCGGGCATGGTGGCACATGCCTGTAGACCCAGCTACTCAGGAGGCTGAGGCAGAAAGATTGCTTAAGCCCAGGAGTTTGACGTTGCTGTGAACTAGGCTGATGCCATGGCACTCTAGCCTGGACAACAGAGTGAGACTCTGTCTCCAAAAAATTAAAATAAAACAAAATAAAATAAAATAGAATCCAGATATTTTCTATAGTGTTTGGTAGTTATATACCAATCTCGCCAAATAGGACAGTTGTGCTTCAATTTCACAAAAGAGGAGGAAAAGCAGTTACCAAACATCAAAGAAGCAAGAGTTAACAAGACTGTTTCCCAGTATCAGAGTCAAACCCACTTACTTTGGCTATTAGCATGTTGGTTACATCCACAAGATATAAGCAATCATTTAACAACCATTATTGCTGTTATTAAAATAAACAATACATCTATCATATAGCATATATCATAAATGTATGACAGATACTTTCCAGAAATAAAAATTCACTACAACTTCAAACTTTTAATGACATTATTAAAATGCATTAATATTCATAGTTATCTCTGCCCCACTACATTACTTCATAAAAGCCCCACATTTATCCTTATGGATAAGAAAAAGAGGCAGTTATGTTTGCCTCCTCACCAAAAACAGAGGAAAATAGGAGTGCCCTATGATTATCACCTGAGACATGAGAAACAGGAACTCAGTGCTAGAGCAACTGAAGAGCAAGAATCTAGCTAGTTGATGACAGGATGGGAGTGTCCCTGAAACTCACCAACTAGCAAAAGGCACAAGAAAGGAAGGAACTCTGAGAGGATCTGGGAAATTAGCTATGAAAATCCCCGGGAATGTTTATTAGGATTGGGGGCTGTTCTGCTTCAAAATCTTGAAATAGTTTGGACCAACTATAAGGTTGGAGGATGGCGACAAAACCTACTCAAAACAAATCAAAAAATCCAGAACAGAGAGCAAGAAAACTTCAAAGGGTTAAAAAGAAACTTCAAAAGGCACATGCTCAGTTGTAAACATACTTACAGAGCAGTGGGTCTCCTAAGGTTGCATCTAATTAGTACCTTAGCTTCTTAATGCTTATGGTTGACAAAAAATATTGTTACTCAGTTGTGGATGTCTTGTTACTTGCTTTCATTAATAATTCTTAACATGCAATAGCTAAAATTTCAAAATTTCAAGCTATAATTCATATTTATTGATGGCGTGAACAGTTTTAAACAAATGTGTGATATTTGTTATAATTTTAAATATTGAAATAAATACAGCTATTTATTAAAATTTCATTGAGACAGTATTAACACCAAAACAATTTCTACCATATTTCTAAAATCTGACAATCAATAACTAATTTTGTAGTGATCAAATGATTTTAAGTAAACAATCAATTATGACATTTAAGCATTACAGCAACACTCTGGGGTAAGAGTTATCATTCTCATTTCTCGAACAAGAAAATAAGCATTAGAAAATATTTAATAATTTGGTCACCAGCCCAAAGCTAGAAAACCCAGTTTTAGCTAATTCTAAGGCTCTTGCTCTTTACTCTGCCCTATAGTGGACCAGTCACTATCATTATGAAGATTAAAATATGCAACAAATGCAGGACATTTTCTAGAGAAGGGAGAATGAATGTTTTCATTGTCTGATACAGTATGTAAAGGAGGGAAATATTTCTATTTGTAAAATGAGCCATCATACTTTGCCATTATAAGCAACCTCACTTTTAAAAAAAGGAATTAAGGCTCATAGTTTAAATATCTTCAAGGATATGCATTTAGGTACACCCCAGTACAGTACTCTTTCCTGGAACCGATCTGCCTGGTTTTGGTTTAGAGATGACTTTAGCAAAATGGTTGCCTCATTAATTTTTTTCTAACTCAACAACTGTTTTTTGTTTGTTTACTCCAAATCATTAAAGGTGTTAGCCTGGTAGTTAAGCTGTGTTTCATATTTTGACTTAGTTTACTCAATTTTGATCAGGAAAATGGAAGTGCTGTATTCATATTTAATAATTTTCCACATCATGAGACCTAAGAACTTAGGAAGTCCTTGAAACTAAGAAACAAACATTTTACCTAAATGAGAGGTAAATTTGAATCATTTATGGTGGTCTTATAACTCCTGGTAATGTATAGCACATTCTAACAGCCAACAGTGATTATATTAACTGAAGGTCTGACGTGTTATATAACTTTCTCAGGAAAAACAAAATGAATAATGTGTGAAGTCTGGATCTGTTAGTACCGGCCTAGAAATTTTTGTGCTATAAAGCACAGAGAGGAATCAGGAAAAAGGGCACTAGCTTGAGTCTAGCCTCAGTCCTAATCTAAGAGAGCTGAACAGTCACTAACATTTTTATTGTTCTTACTGTCCTTCCCTCTTTTTTTCTCTCTTGTTCTTATACACTTTACATATATTGACTCATTTAACACCCCATGAGTGGGCACAAATATTGTCCCCATTTTATGGATGCAACTCAGCTGCTTTTTACCTCAGGCCAAGCAAATTTCAGTATCATTCCCTGGATTCAGGTTTCAGGACCATATCTCCTCCATTGGCAACGCCTGCAGGGCTCAGCTCAGCAGTTCTGCTAAAGAAAAGAAACCAGTTGGAGTGAGGCCAAGTGGGTTCTTCAGCTCCAGCCATCTCTTCCACCAAAATTCTAGTTTCTAAGATGTTTCTGGCTATCTGCAAAGTTTTAGAATAAAGTTATAGGATGTAAGGGAAAGAAAACT
>CM052437.1:163011043-163042148 GCA_028533085.1 Varecia variegata | reverse complement strand
CCACAATCCCTCGCGCCTGCGCTCTGGGGCCCGCGGGTCTCCAGGCTCCTGCTACAAACCTGCTGCTCACGCTCCTGCTGTTCTGATGCCTCCAGTTTTCCTCAGTGGCCTGGTGTTCACGTCTCTGCTTAAAGTGTTCTCATGTTCGGTGTGAGTCCTTTGCTTTGATTTTGATTCTGGTTTCTTGTCTGTACTCTTTCTTGGTTATAATCTCTACAACCCAAGTAAGGCTTCCCACACTACAGCCAAGGCCTGACATCCACTCATTAGCGATTAATTAAATTCTACTTCATGACCTGATCTTTCCTGGCCCACAACCCTAGTTCAAATGTACTTGTCTCTTGGTCCAATATCTTTGCTAACTTACTTCTATTTAGATTTTTATGCTGTTGTAGTTTCTATTACATACCTATACTTATACAAGCACATAAGTATATTTTATATTACTATAATATTAATAGTAATAAGGTTAGTCCATGCATTTAGACTGGACTCTCTCGGTGTTTTGATTGATTGACTAAGTAAGAATTTCAGACATTGCTAAAGGATACTGAGGAGATGTTCTAGGGCCAATGGAGCATTTCAAACTATATCGTAGGCGCCAATTACTTAATTTATTGATTCAATAATTTGAAATATGTTAGCGTAACATTATTTAAATGGCAAAATTGTTCTAGACATGGAGGATATTGTATTAATAATAAACCACACAAAACTGGTTCTGTTCTGGTTCATGGAGCTTGCATTCTAGCAGAGGAAAACAGATAATAAACAAGTAGTAAATTTCAGAGTGATAACTGATATTACAGAATTTAAACAGCAAAATGGGAAAGAGCCCAATCAGAGTTGAAAAGCTAGGTCATGTCCATGGTAAAGTGTAATAGATAATGCTAATTCTTAAAGAGATATTATCCAGTTAGCATCTCCTTCAAGAATTGATACTACTTATTTCCCCACACCCTAGCTGATCCAGTAGTATAATACATTGTAAAGTCTTCGCCAATTATGAGTAATGTAAAAATTGCATCTCATTCATTGTAATTATAATTTATTTTATTTTAAGGGAAGTTGAGCCATTCATATTTTCTTTGCTGTGATTTTCTGTTCATCTCCTTTTCCCATGTTAGGCTTGGGTCATTTTGAATTGATCTGCTTAAGAACTCTTTACATATTAGGTGAAATTAGCATTTGTCACACGTTCCCAATGTGTTTTTCCAATTTGTATTTTGATTGGTCCATGATATTGTTTCCATGCAAAAGGCAAGTTCCTTTTCTTTTAATAGTTTGTTTCTAAATATTTGGAGAGTAAATGGGACTTAAATCAGTTTCCCCAGGAGCAGACCCTAAGATAAGGTTTCATGTGATTTATTAACAAAGTTTTCTCAGAAAGAAATTCTTAAGAGAAGGGCATAAAGCCAAGAAAGCCTGCAATTTTATGTAAAGGCTTTGGGTGGGCAGCTTTAGCCTTATTATACAGATAATCCAATTAGGGCTGTAGGAGACAAAACAACACTGAATGGGACGGAGGGAGAAAAGGAATCTGAATCTGGGGAAAGGGATCATGGGGGTGAGTGGAAACTTTCCCTTTCCCTGGAAGGTTCACCAAACCATCAATTCACAATAAGGCAGATCAGTTAGAGAAAGAGATTATTTACCATGGGCACAGGGAGAATCACCAACTGATTACCCAGTTTCCCAATAGAGTCCAGGACTTTATACATACCCTCACTTTAGAGGGCAGGGAGAGATGAGGAATATAGGTAATTCTGTTGAATGGTAATAAATGGTTACTAGGGAGGATGAATAGGCACTTGGGATAATAGATGGGAGAGGGGGGAAACAGATGGACTTGTAAATGATTCTCTTTGGAAACTAAACCTGAGAAACAGGTATTATCTTAAAATGGTTTGATCCAGGTCTGGTTGCATTCTTGATCTTCTTTCCTGGAATATTATGAGATACCAGGGAGGAGAAGGGAAGTCAGTTATTCTTTTTGATGGTTCTGGTTTTATGAAGATAAAGGGACAGCCCCTTCTAAGGCCTGTTGATCTCTAAGAACCTTTAATTCAAAATACTCTTTGTACCAAGGAGTCATATTTTGGGGTGAAATTTTCTGGGCTCTTTCAGGATGTACAACAAACAATAAAAGGGACCTTGAAGGATCTGTATGGGCACTGACATTGTCCCTTAATAATGTGTGGATCAAGGATGGGGAAAGACGTAATGGAAGGATGGGGAAGTTCAAACCCAGCATTTGATTGTTTAGAAATCTCTTCTTATTTATGTGCGATTAATTATTCAACTAAATAACAGAAGGAATCCACCCAGTCAGCACAATTTTGTCCACCCTAACGTACTCACTCATGATTAGTCATGTATAATGTGTTTCCTTTTCTCCTTCACCTCTTTCTGGGTATTGGGAGTCAGGACTGAGGGTGCCAAAGTTATGAGAAAGTCAGTTTTCAATAAGTTGCGGACAAGTAAGTACCTATAGATATAGATATTGGGGGTCTATGAAAAGAGATAATAGATTGAAAAGGGGCATTTGGTATTGATTAAGGAACACAGTATTTAGTCTCGCACCATTACTTATAAATTCTTGCCATATTTCTAGTGTAACTTAAAAATAGTCCATGATAGTGACTCTCATTAGCATCTCAGGGTATTTTCCTTCCTGGAGGATACATAGACTCCACTAAAGAAATATGTTTCTTAATTTTGTTCTAAGTAAAATTTTTATCTTGTAAGGTAGGTATCAAGCTGAGAAATCAGATCAATACACATGTTTTGCTAACAGAGGAGACAGTTTGCAGTCTGTGGGTTCTAGAATCTTCTCTAAAGGTCACATGGAATTCATGTAGCCTGGTACTAGGACAACTGGAAACAGTAACTTTCCATGGCTGTGCAGTCTTCTACCAGCAGCATAAATAGGTCAGGTGAGCAGTGTACAATGACTGAGGGTTTTTCATTATGAAAGGTAGCTTATGTCAATGACTTTTTGGTTTTTGCTTTTCTTACTTGAACCTCACCTATGTTCATGTGAATTTTACCAGGCCTTCTCATGGAGAAGTTTTCAAAAATGACTTGGTAATGCCAAAGATTCTTTCTAAGATAGTGTAGTCACATCGAAATAGTGATCCCCTAGGTTTGAAAAATGTAAATCAAACACAGGGCATATTAAGGCTCACATCAGTTGGAGATTACCACCATATATCCCCTGATGTTATTTTTGTTGGACACATTTAAGAGTCCCTGCCAAGCCTATACTACTTGCTGAGAAGTCACAACTTATTAAGCAGTAAATAATATACTTGTGCCTGGCACCAGAGAGCAAAAATTACTATGTAGTCACTAATTCACCGGTGCTATCCACACTTGGGTTCGGTCCCTGGTGCTTACAAGAGTGCATGTCAGCAAGGAGCCCACTGTGGGGAGCTGGAGCATTACTAATGAGCTCCCTTTGAGCGACAGCATTCATCAATTGCAGGGATAAACACCAAAGAAAGTCCCTTTGTTATTTTTTAAAAGCAAAGCATCAGGTTATATCTAGGTTATATTTATACGCAGATAGTGTAGGCAATCTTCTATGTGACATAAGGTTTTAATGCCTTTGTGTTATTCCCCCAAGCTATGGCTGTTGCCTGAGATTTCATTCTTAGCCCATGTTTAAGTTTAAGGCATTGATACTTGTAAAAAAAAAAAAAAGAAGTGATAGCCACACGATACATATTTCTGTAGTGCTTCAAATTTTTGCATTTTCTCATTTAAATTTCATAATACTTCTGCTAGGTAAGTAGGGCAGGTAATACTGTCCCATTTTGTACATCAACACACTGAGGCACTGAGGTCAAAGAAAGTTAAGAGATTTACTACTTACTGGCAAATCTTTTTTCTAATCTTAACTGTATTCTAAATCTTAAATCTCAATCTTAACTGTATTTCTAATCTTAACTGTATTCTAAAATACAGATATCACTGGGAAAGTCAGTAATGGAAGCTATTGATAGTCATTTAGAGTCTGGCACAAATGAATATCAGGTTTTGAAAAAGTTATGTACAGATTTTTATGGTGGATAGGGTACAATGGTGGGCACACTGAAGGTTTAAAACACTTGGAAATAGCTTGCCATTCAGAAAGGAAACGTGCCTAATGAGATGAGACCCAAACTGCTGGTCCTTTTCTCCTGAAAGACAACAGGCTATAGCTACGGGAAAAAAAAGCAGCTTACCTTAAGAATGTGAAGAATGTACCAATAATCTTTTGATTCATTTATTTATTTATTTATTTTTTTTGAGACAGAGTCTCACTCTGTTGCCCGGGGCTAGAGTGCCATGGCGTCAGCCTAGCTCACAGCAACCTCAAACTCCTGGGCTCAAGCAATCCTCCTGCCTCAGCCTCCCAAGTAGCTGGGACTACAGGCATGTGCCACCATGCCCAGCTAATTTTTTCTACATATATTTTTAGTTGTCCATATAATTTCTTTCTATTTTTAGTAGAGACGGACTGGTCTCAAACTCCTGAGCTCAAACAATCCGCCCTCCTTGGCCTCCCAGAGTACTAGGATTACAGGCGTGAGCCACTGCGCCCGGCCCTATAGTAATCTTTTGAAATGAACATGTTGTCCCTTAAAGTTTATTGTTTCTGCCCAGGTGTAGTGGTTCATGCCTGTAATCCCTTAACTTTGGGAGGCCAATGTAGGAGGATTGCTTGATCCCAGGAGCTGGAGACCAGCCTGGGCAACTTAGCAAGACCCTATGTCTATTTTAAAAATCTTAAAAATATTAGCTGGGCATGATGGCACATGCCTGTAGTCCTAGCTAATTAGGAGGCTCAGGAAGGAGAATCGCTTGAGGAGTTCAAGGTTGCACTGAGCTATGATTGCTCCATTATACTCCAGCCTGGGCCACAGAGCAAGACCCTATCTCAAAAAAATGTATTGTTTGTTCTAAAAGTAAGTTTATTATCACTAAAGAAATGAAGTTGCTCGGTCAAGTATAGAAAATAAGTTTCATAAAGGAAGGTGGTGTTTAACTTTCAAATCTAGAGTCAAGATTATTTTGTAAATATTTAGATAACTTTTTTAAAAACCTTCCAGATAGTATTGATTTCCTATTGATGGGGCTCAGAAAACAGTACCCCAAAATGAAGGCCCCAGAAGCAAAATTTTTTCTCTGACCTTCCCTTGTCCTCCTGCCTCTCAGTCCCATTATTCTGTGAGGCTAGCCATAGAAACTACAGTAGAATCCCTCTTCCCCAGGGAGGTCATAAAAACCAGAACACCTTTTTCCCCTGAAAGCCAGCCATAAAACCTAAAATTATTCTATGTAAAAACTGGCCATATAGTAATTTTCTGACCTACCTTGTTTGAATCTAAGACCCCCATTCCGGAAAGGGTCCTGCCCCACACCTAGAAGGAAGGAAGGAAGGCTCAGAGAGGCCAAGAAGAATCTAGACAGACAGGCCTTGCTGGGTTCCACCACGCAGCTTGGTAGCATTAGATCATACCCTTTTTGTCCAATTATATTTCCACATGGCTGTCCATACTTTGTTGAAGCTAAAAATGGACAATTTCCCATGTATCTTTGAGTTTTCTTTCTAAAGTCTCCCTTGTATACATGTTAAAATAAATTTATAACTTTTTCCTCCTATTGATCAATCTTCCTCATGTCAATGATTTTTCAGCAAACTTTTATGGGAACAAAGTTTTTCAGCAAACTTTTATGTTTTTTGTTTTATTTTGGTTTTTGTTTTTACTTTAAAGCCAATACATATTTTAGAAGAGGCTTGAAATTAAAGAGAAAATGTCAACATTTTTTACTGTTCAGTATTTCAAGGAAAAATTAACATTTTAGTAGGGGGCAACAAGATTTCAGCTGAATCACAGATAAGACCATGCTGAGAAAAACTGATAAATTATATTTAGCAGTAGGAGCCTTATTCTTCTCTGTTGGGAGTTCTGACGTCTGATAGTGGCAAGACTGTCCATGCCAGCCGTAATAGCAGTGACACACAAATCCATTCTTCATGTCTGTTATTATCTTCAGTTTAATGTTTTCAGAAATGATGAATCTGAAACTCTTGTTTTGGATGTATTTCTTGCCACTGCTTTCAGGCAGATGCAGATAGGAGGAGGATTCAGGTGTTTTTCGAACACATCTTCCATGATTGTTACATAGACTTTCACTGCAGAGCTCAGCTGCAGATGTCACATTGACAGCATAACGGCCCAAAGACCCTTGGATAGATTGTTTCACAGATAAGCAGTTCTCCTGTAGGAAAAACAGAGATCTACTCAAAGCATTCTCAAAATGTGATTCCATTATCCATCATCCAGGAGGTATTAATGCCTGAAGTTTTGTCTTTGGTGAGGCCAAGAAGAACATTTCAATAGATTAATTATTTAAATAAGGGACTAAGCCTTTATAAGGTCATATGACTGATGAACCATGCCTTTGTGTTTTTTTTTTCTTTTATTTTTTTCTGCTGTATCCATGCTAAAGGGACAGCCATGCCTTTGACTATGACCCAACCAAACTCATATCATTTCCAGAGGAAGATGATCCCCCATTTTTCCACTATAGACTATTCCTGATATAAAGAGAAATTTGTAGTAATGCCTTAAAAAATATATCATTATTATGGGATGATTTGTTATAACTTTGTGAAATATTTTCAGGGCTGATACTCAAAATATGATAATATTTGGTCAGGTTTTTCTCCATCTTATTATAACTTTACCAGGTGTGTGTGTATGTGTGTGTGTGTGTGTGTGTGTAATTATGGACAATCTGTAGTATTATGTTTTTTGAACATTTACATAAATATATATCATGTGGGTATATTTTTCTACAACTTGCTTTTTAAACTTAACATTTTCAGTTTTTTATGTTAATATATGTATGTAGCTCTGTTTTTTTCATTTTAGCTGCTGTTCAGTATTTTATAATACAAATATACCATACTTTATTTGTCTATCAGTCAGTTTATAGGAGGTAGAATATAATAGATCATTATTTACAATGAAATGCCTGAGTCACTTGCACTAGAATATATGGTTCAATGATACTAGGTAAATATGTCTTCCCACAAGTCTGCTATTAGGTATGTTATTGATGTGTCCACAGCATTGGGCTTTCACACTAGGACACGCTTCTACCCCTAATGATCACACTGTGCTCCAAGAATGGGCAAGCCTAATTGAAATATCAACAGCTAACCCAGAAGAGTCTAGATGAAATCTTAAAAAATGCCTGCCTTGATCCATACAGGAAGCACCATGGGAAAATTCTAGTAGATTCATTAATAATATAAATTGAGTTTTCTATTATCATTTTAATTATTTTATCAATATAAATGTTAATTTAGAACAGTGGGGTATTTTCTCAGTGAAAAGAGGCCCCAGAACTATGAATCCAGCTAGTAAACATTTGGGAGAGTCAAATGGAAAGTCATAAGACAGAGTAAAACTTTTAAGGACAGGTAGGTAGTTGAACAAGGTATCACTTTGGGCAATAGCAAGTTCTGAAAATCATGTAAGCCTGTGGTCCCCAATCCCCAGACTGCGGACCGGTACCAGTCCACCAGTCCGTGGTCTGTTAGGGATTAGGCTGCCCAGCAGGAGGTAAGCAGAGGGCAAGCAAGTGAAGCTTCATCTGTATTTACACTGCTCCCCAACGTTCACATCACTGCCTAAGCTCCACCTCCTGTCAGATCAGCAACAGTGCTAGATTCTGCATTATGGTGAGTTGTGTAATTATTTCATTATATATTACAATGTAGTAACAAAAGAAATAAAGGGCACAATCAATATTATGTGCTTAAATCATCCTCAAACCATTCTCCACCCCCACCCCCAGTCCGTGGAAAAATTGTCTTCCCTGAAACTGGTCCCTGGTGCCAAAAAGGTTGGGGACCGCTGATGTAAGCAATATTAACTGTTACAGGCACATTCAATCTGGGCCAGCCTCATAGTGTATTTAGAAACAAATGTTATTTTTAGTCAGGACAAGACCCCTTGTCTGAGGCATCTGAAGAAGTTTCTAGTAAAGATAGAATAAAACAAAACAAGTAAAAAATTGAACCAAAGGAAGGAAGAAAGGGGAGGAGGGGGAAAGGAAGGAAGAGAGAGAGAGAAAGGAAGGAAAGAAGGAAGGAAGGAAGGGAGGAAGGAAGGGAGGGAGGGAGGGAGGGAGGGAGGGAGGGAGGGAGAGAGGGTACTGGAGTACTACTCAGCCATAAAAAGAAATAAATTAATGTCTTTTGCAGCAACTTGGATGGAACTGTAGACCATTATCCTAAGCAAAGTATCTCAGGAATGGAAAAAAAAAACACTACAGGCACTCTCTAATAATTGGGAGCTAAATGATAAGCACATATGGGTACACAGAGATGTGAAGGTCATTGAAACCCAAGAAAGTGGGAGGGTGGAAGGGGGCGAGGAGTAAAAACTTACTTTTCAGGTACAATGAACACTATTCTGGTTCATTGCCATGACTTCAGCATTATACAAGGTATCCATGTAACAAAAACATTGTACCCTGTTAATATTTTGAAATGAAAAAAATAATTTAAAAATTATATCAAAAAATTTTAGTATTCTTTTTTTATCTCTCATGTATTATGCCATGTAATCTACCAAAATTCTGCAGAGTAGGTTTTCTTTTAGTACAATTTTATAGATGGAGAAGCTGAAACTCAGCAATTTTTAGTTAACATGCTGAAAATTATACCCCTAGAATGTAAACATCAGTTTCTCACTTAGCTATCTTATTGGAAAGACTGTGTTCTCTTTACCCTTCTACTAACCACAGTGGCTGGTGTAGAGTAGATGCTCAAACGTTAGACCCTACAGTTTTTGAACTTCATTAAAGTCAAGTGAGCAATCAGCAAACATTTGGCTCTGACATGAACATTTTTGTAAAAAACTAAACCAGTATCTACAATGTATTCAAGATGCTGACAGAGAAATCCCTGCTTACCTTTGAAGCAGAATAATTATATCCTCCCCACAGTATTATTCCTGCTGCCCCCAATGCGGCACTTTCACCAATTGTATGTACTAAGTCCTCCTAGAAAAGAGAAGTGTCCGGAGTAGTTTCTGCCAAACTAAATTCACTCATTGATAATTCAGTAATAAGACTCAATCTAGCAACTCTGGTATAGAACACATTAATAATGTTATCTTTGTTTCCAAAAGAAAGGACTATACTGCATGATCTCACTTACATGTAAATCTAAAAAATCTGATCTCAGAGAAGTAGAGAGTAGAATGGTGGTTATCAGAGGCTGGGGTGGTTAGGAGGGAGAATGAGTTGAGGAGATGTTGGTCAAAAGATACATAATTACAATTAGATAGGGGAATAAGTTCAAGAGATCTATTATACAGCATGGTGACTATAGTTAACGATGATACATTGTATTCTTGAAAATTGCTAAGAGTGTATATTAAATGTTCTCATCACAAAAATGATAAATTATGTGAGGTCATGCATTTGTTAATTAGCTAGACTTAACCATTCCACAATGAATATATCCTTCAAAACATTATGTTGTACATGATAAATACATACTAGAATATTGTATGTCAATTTAAATAAATGTGAAAACAATGCACAGACAAAAAATAATGTATTTTAAATAAAACTGTCATACAAAAAAAATAAAAAATAAAACAAAGGCTTGTAGGAGAATTGGAAAACATGATTCTGCCTTGGATTTCTACATTTTTTGGATAAATTTGTATGATGTTCCAGGCAATGTTCTTAGACACTGAAAATCTAAAAATAAAATAGATTCCAGTTCCTGTTCTTGAGGGAGTGCTTTAATCTAATGGTTGAGACAGACATATAAACAAGTAACTACAACATAATAAATTAATCTTTATACTAGCAGCACCCATAAGGCATATATAGATTAGAAAAAGTGCATAATACTGCATGGAAGAGTCTGGAACGGCTTCCTTGAACAGATGAAATTTTAGATGAGCCTTTGAGAATGAGTATAAATTCAGAAGACGGACCCCAGAGAGAGGAGTTTTATGTCCATAAGCGAGAATAAGGGCAGAGGCTCGTATGCAGGCAAGAGCACAGGCCATCCAGAGAACTGCCAGTAAGTCTTGTGGTAAAGCACGCAGGATTTGCAGAGAAATGAAAACATAGGCATCCTTGTGAATAAGCAGAATCGAAATACGAAGAAAAAATGCTATGTTAAAGTGTTAGGACTTAACTACAAAAATTTTTAGTACAGAACGATACAAATTCGCAACTATGCAATATATTTTTGGTCATGTAAAGAATGCATTGGAAGAGAAGGTCAAGATGGTACAGGCAGGGACACCAATTAGGAGATGACAAAAATTGTTCGGTGAGAAATGATGAGGTCTCAACAAAGGCATTGTCAGTCCTTGTAAAGCAGAGGGAACAGATTGAAGAGTTATTTGGAAATTAAGATGGATAAGTTTTAGTTACCAATTGAATAATGGGAAGAGAAGAGAAGTACCCAGTGGACTCTCAAATTGAATGACTAAGTGGATTATAATTCACCATGATATAAAACTGAGGAGGTTATGCTCATGATTATAGGCAAAGAGCAAAGAGGTGGGACATGGAGAGAAATGGAAGATAGAGGGAATGATTGTTGGAGCAATCTGCATTCTTTCCTCCTCTCCCAGGTGTGACGAGTCAGAGATCCAGGGCAAAGGTAGAGCACTCGAAAGACCGGAATGAGTAAATGGCCATGCCACAGCGAGCTTTTCTGCAGTATAGAAAGGTTCCAGTAATGCTAGTACTTGTGTTCTGCAATGTGTCTAAGTAATACAACAAGAAAAGAAATCATTCTTCCTTTGTGCTAACTAGTATCACACTCCATAAACATAAATCTAGTCTCTTATTTAAATTGAGACATTTCTGAAAGAAAATACCAAGCGGAGTTAGGAAAAAAAAAAAAAAAAACTTGCATTGTAACATTTTGTTACTTAGACAATAGGTGAGGAAAACTCATACTGTTTGTGAATATGTGAAACATGGAAGGCAATGGGAAACCATTAAAACAATTCAATATAATACTCAGGTAATTCTATACTTTTTAGTGAGTAAAGTATGTGGTCTATTAATTTCTGATATAGAGCTCAGAAAAGATACTTAATTCATCATTTCTTCAAAAGTCTAATAGCACAAAAAATGGGAAAGCTATGAACAAGGCTTTCATGAAAATGTGGCTCATCTTCTCCCATTTTGTCTCAAGATGAACTATCTGACTGCATGGATGGTTATTATTTTCTACTGTTCTTACTAATAACATATTATTCCTGACAGAATGTGGGCACTCAATAATTTTTGAATGAATAAATATGACCTAGTCTTTTTCCCAGAAGGCTTTGAGAAAGTGACATGATTTGAGAGATCTGTCACTTGAGAAACACCTTAGAGAGAAGACTTTGGTAGGCATGATTCATGTCCTAAAATACATGGAGAACTGGCTTTTTTGAAAGAGGGATTTGATTTATTCTGTGTGGCACTAGAAGGTAGAATTAGAACTAGTGGTATAAAGTTATTCAGAGGCAAAATAGATTCAACATACTCAAGAACTTATAGGAATTAATGTTGCCCCAGAATGTCAGTTTTCCTTCTGATAGAGGAAGTGCCCCATCAAAAACCAGAGGACTACAGCAGAGGCCACATAAGAAAAGCCAGGAGGAGGATTAGATACCTATGACATTCCTCCAACTTGTTGCCATGATGGTATGATTCTTTTTCTCCTAAATTTATTGAATGAACACCCCATTTTGAATAATACTGAGTTGTTCTGCAATGATGAAAATGTTAAGTCTAACCAATAATATTTGAGTCAATAGATTATATTATGAAATGTTTGAGGAAAAAATGTTACTGCTTTTCAATGCCCTTATCTCAAATATAAGTGATTAAAGACAGTGAGCTGTCTATCCAATAGCCCTGCTTCTGTGTTGGGTACTGGAATAAAGAATTTTGGCTCTCAGGTATGGATAAAGTTTTAAGGGTTTTCTTATCTAGCCACCCATCCAATGATTGAATCCTTACAATAACATCCTAAGTGACAATCTAGCTAAAGTTTGAACACTTCCAGCAGATGCAAACTAATTATCTTCTAAACAAGTTCATCTGCACATTTCTGTGCATCCTACTTAGTATTAAGTCTAAAGGCAATATCTGTCTCTTTATATAAACCACGTTTAATGCCTTGACACTAACCACTAGATTGCATTGCAGACTCTGAAAGACAAAATCAACAGAATCTATGTTGTTTTTTCAGTTAGCCTGATCAATCAAAACATAAAAATGCAATATAACAAAAGAGGTAGTTGATTAATTATTTACTCTAAGATCTATTTTCTATGTTTTTGGAAAATTGCTGTTACCCTTTCATATTAAGAAGATGATTCTAGGGTTAGCTGCATGTAATCCCAGCACTTTAGGAGGCTGTTGTGTGAGAATTGCTTGAGCCTGAGAGTTTGAGATCAGACTGGGCAACACAGAGAGGCCCCATTTCTACAAAAAATTTTCAAAAATTAGCCCAGAATTGTGGTGTGCACTTATAGTCCTAGCTACTGGGAAGGCTGAGGCAGGAGCCTTGCTTGAGCCCAGGAGTTGGAGGTTACAGTGAGCTATGCACTCCACTCCAGCCTGGGCAACAGAGAGACCCTGTCTCTAAAAAAAATAAAAGAAAAAGAAAGAAAATAAAAAGAAGAAACTGATTCTAAAATTTCTCCCTGGTTAAAACTGATATATTTATATTATTTAACTCAAGCTTAGAAGCTGTTCTGCTGGAAACTCTTGTAAGTGCTAAGCTGATAAGAACCATCATCTGAAAATCTAATTGTCAGTGACAGTTTCAGAATTGAATTGACATTTGAAGAAATGCAGGCCTTTAATGATAGAATATCATTATAAGGAAAAAAAATCCTAAAATACTTATATCTAGACTCTGTATAGTCATTTTACTAAATTTCCATTTTTTATGTGAGTGACTATATTTTTTCTTACCTGTGACAGAGCTTCAATACTATGCAAATAAAATGGTCTTGAAAAAACAAAAACTGGCAACACATAGTCATGTCTAGCCATTTCAGCAATTCTCATGGCTTCTCTAACTCGATAATGAACAAATTTCAAAGCATTTAAACTTGAGTTCAATATTTTATCCAAATATATTGAAGGATAAAGTGCTGTGCTTTTTTCCCACAACCACAGGAGCTGGTCGTTGCGGATAATTTCATCATTTGGGCAATTACCTGTGTACATCTCTGGATTTATCCTGTAATCATAGTTATAGCAGTCTGGATAGAGATAAAATCCCCATAAACATTTTGGTCTCATTTCTAAAGCCAATGTGAGGGTAACGTTCATAAAACTCCTTCCAGCGTTTTCAAATTCCTGTTGGGCAACTGTTTGCACTTTTGTTTCTGACCAGTCAGGATGGTTGTTTCTAGTGAAGGCGAAGGAGTGTTTTTTATATATTATTTTGCTACCCCAATTTCTATCCCATTGGGGTTTCCAACTTTCCCAGTCAATAACAACAAGTCCCACTGATCTCCACCAAGGGACAGCTTCTGCAATGTCCTCGGCAGCTTTCCTAAGGTGTTTAGAAAGGCTCATGTTCTGCGGTATCCCTCCATTAAAGGATTCTTTGTCTTGAGAGAAATAAGGGTAATACCCTAATTCATTTGGATAAAATATGGCAATTGTTGATCCATGCTGAGTCTCTAAAGGATTTGATATAATGTTAAATACTTGAAGATTCAAATTCACATTGAAGAAATGCTTACAATACATTGTTGGGGCCGCCCAGAAAATGTTGAAAGGCTGGTTCTTGATCACTGGAGGCATTGCTGGCTTGAGGGCAGCCTGAGTTAATAGGATAAAGAGCAGCAGCTCTCCTAACCATGCCACCCATGGGTTACACATGCCTTGTAGTTTTCAGCATCACAGCAGCCTCCTTAAAAGGAGAAGAAAAAAAATTATACATGATGGATTCAAATGTCCCTTTAATTTTATGGCACATGATGAATAGACCAAATATTTTTAAAGACTTATAAGGTTCATTGACATCTAGGCCTAATTTATAATTTCATCTGAACAAGGTTTTTTGGTTTTTGTTGGAGGGGGGGGATTTGTTTTTTTGTATTTTTACTTGAAATGTGAAAAAATATCCAGTGAATAAAAACTAAAAACTTTTCACACACATCCTCAGCTTTGCAAACACTACCTGCTTGCCATTCTGGTTTAAATTTCCTATAACTCTGAGTACACTAACCCAAGCTATCCTGTACTGACAAGCCTTCAGCTGCAAAGGCAACTAGAAAACAAAGTGTGTTGCCATATCTCCTTACCGGTTACTGGAAAAGTGACTCCAAGAATATGCCCACTTGAAAATTAACAAATACTGACATTTTAACAAATACTAAATAGAACAAAAAGAAATAACAAACTGTACTAACAGTAAATAATACCTTGTATAGAATTTGAAACATACTGGCCTCAAAGGTTTGTTCCTTCATTTGTTTTTAAAACAGCAGTTACAGTTGGAACTAGCATAGGCTGAAACACAAAACAGGTAGAGATGTCAGTTACCTGTTGTTGATTATGAATGTTGGTGCTATCATCTTCTCTCAGGCACATAAATAAGGCTAAAAGCCTATTAGTTGTTTAACTCTATGGTTTTCCCATAAAGATATTGGACTGTATTTTCAGCAGCTAAAGCCCAAATGAAACTTGGCTCTCGAGTCCCCTCTAATTAGTCAGTTGGGACAAAAACTGCCAAAGAATCTTCCCAGAATGTAAGGACTGTCTAACAGTTGATGCATGCCAGCCAATAAGATCTCTTCTTGAAAGCAATATGGTTGGAGTTGTCTATCAAAATTATTTCATCATATACACTTTTTAAAATTAAGGAATCACAGAGTTTTCTCTGATGTAATAAACTCAGTCTTCCTTTAAAAGCCATACATTGCTTCTTATGTAGTTCTTAGTGTCTTTATTTAATGTATTAAATGTAGGAAAGACATAACCAAAATCTTATGTAAACTTTTGCAACACAGCACCCCAAGTTTGCAAAGAAACTTGAGTAAGCCACAGAATTTCTGTACATTGAATTTTTTAATCAACAAATGTGAATGATAGTTTATCATTTTAAACAAATTGGATATTATTGAGACAATTGACTTCACGTGGCATTTGTATTATGGCACCAGATGATCATTAATCTCTATGTCACCAGAGATGGCTTCACTCCCTTAATTCTTCTCCAGCCATGGGATGTTAATGTGACTCCCTCTCCCCACCACCTCCCCACAAAAAATAAAAGTAAATCTTCTTCATCCTTTTCCTGTTGTTCAGGGGAAATGTGAGAGTGCCCACTCTCTATAAACAATATTCTTTACCTCCCTCTTGTCTTGACTGGACACTGGGTATATATCCCTAATAAACTGTGATATCCTTGGAAAAAAATGTGTTAAATGTCATATTACAATAAACCTTTTAGAGACAAAGGTGCTAAAAATCCAAAATATTGTGCTTTAGTAAAATCCAGTTACAAGTTTGCTTTTCTAGGAGATTTCAATCATGTTTTCTGTATATATAAATGATGCAAAATATGTCTTTGTCACTAGCCTATGGAAAACTTATTATTTTGGCATTATCTTGGTCCCCTGTATGCATTTTTTAACATGCTTCTATACAGTAAAAAAAAACTATAAATCATATGAATTTTTAAATATAATGATTTCTTTCCAATGCTGCTTGAGTTTTATTCTTTTTTATAGGCATTTTTATTAGTCAAAGTATAAAACTAGATCTATATTTTCCCACTTATAACATATATATATACATATATACACATATCTACATACCCTTGAATTTTTATTCAACAAATCTTTATGGAATATCTAATATGGTTAGGACAATGACCCAGGTCTAGAGATGCAGTGGTGAAACCAACATAATTCTACATATTGCAAAAAGTTATAGACACTTAAATGTAAAATACAAAACTATAAAATTCCTGGAAGATAACATAGAAGAAAATCTAGATTACCTTGGACATGGAAATGACTTTTTAGATACAACACCAAAAGCATGATCCATGAAAGAAATAGTTGAGAATCTGGACTTCATTAAAATTAAAATTTTCTGATCTGTGAAAGACACTGTAAAAAATATGAGAAGACAAGCCATAGACTGGAAGAAAATATTTTAAAAAGATATATCCAATAAAGAACTGTTATGCAAGTATATAAAAAAACTCTGAAAATGCAACAATAAGAAAATGAACAACCACATCTAAAAATGGGCAAAGGACTTGAACAAAGACCTCTCACCGAAGAAGATACACCTATGGCAAGTAAGCATGTGAAAAGATGTTCATCATCATATATCATCAGGGAACTGCAAATTAAAACAACATGAGGTAAAACTATATGCCTATTATAATGGCCAAAATCCAGAACAATTCCAATTCTAAATGTTGGTGAGCATGTATAGCAACAGGAACTCTCATTCATTGCTGATGGGAATGCAAAATGGTACAGAAACTTTGTAAGACAGTTTGCAATTTCTTACAAAACTAAATATATTCTTACTATACAATCCAATAATTGTGCTCCTTGGCATTTACCCAGGTGAGTTTAAATCTTATGTCCACACAAAAACCACCACTTGAATGTTTATAGGCAGCTTTATTGCCAAAACTTGGAAGCAACCAAAATGTCCTTCAGTAGATGAATGGGTAAATAATGGTACATCCAGACAATGGAATATTATTCAGTATTAAAAAGAAATGAGCTAACAAGCTCAAGACGTGGAAGAAACTTAATGTTACTAAGAGAACTGAGTAAGCGCATTACTAACTGAAAGAAACTAATTTGTAAAGGTTACATACTGTATGATTCCAACCAAATGACTTTGTGGAAAAGGCAAAAATATGGAGGCAATAAAAAGATCAGTGGTTGCCAAGGGTGGGGCAGCAGAGAACATAGAGGATTTGTGGGGCAGTGAAACTATTCTGTATAATACCATAATGGTGGATACATGTCTTCATACATTTGTCAAAACCCATATAATCTACAACACCAAGAGTGAACTGTAATGTAAACTATGGACATTGGATGATAATGATGTGTCAATGTAGGTTCATCAACTGTAACATATGTACCACCCTGAGGGATGTTGATAGTAGGGGATATTGATCTTGGGGGAGGCTGTGCATGTGTAGGAAAAGGGAGTATATGGGAACTGTCTGTACTTCCTGCTTTATTTTGCTATGAACCTAAAAGTGCCCTAAAATATAAAGTCTATTGGATTGAAAAAAGTTATAGATACAGTTGCATTCACTGCAGCTATGTTTGTAATCAGGAAATGCTAAAAACAACATATATGTGATCAACAAGGAGTTTGTTAAACATATTGTGAACTATATTATGGTAATTTCATCAAATAGTATGAAGTAAATATTTTTTTCCAGTCTCTTTCTTTCAACTTTTTTGCTTGTTTTACCATGAAAGTCCTCATAAGAAGAGAGTCGGTTTAAAGAGCCAATTCCAGATTGATACCTGTCACATATCTCCTGTTTCAACTGCAGCCATTCACACCCCCTCTTCAACCCTGCTTGGCAACAGAATGGAGAAGTGAAACACACTTCCCGTTCCTCCTGGCAGATTTTCTTCCAACAGATTTAAGCCAGAGGAAAGAGAAAAGAGTTAACTTTTATTAAACTTTGCATTTAACTTTCTAAACTTAATTAATAGACAAAGTGCTAAAATCTGGTCATTGTGATCAGGGCTCTGTAGATGACTGTAACTTTGAAAGGTTTGTTCTGATGTTCAGTTTGACATGCTAACGTGCTTCCACAAGTTGTGAATGGAAGCATGTGACAGAATGGTGCTCTAAGAGGACAGCTAGTTTTCTGTTATAGTAAGAAAAGAAAGAGGACACTCAGAGAAGATGCATTTGATCTAGGAAATTTTCCTGATTGCAGATTTTAAGTTACAGAGAACATATTGGACAGATTTGCAGAGTAAGGGAGTGGCATGAATTTGGCTCTATTAGAGGGTATAAAGAGAAATATACAAGTGACAAAGAATGACCTATGAGTTTGGGCTTCATGCATTAAAATCATCATGGAATAAGTTCTGATGGATTCTTTTCTTTCTTTTTTTTTTTTTTTTTTTAATTTTTTGTAAAGACAGGATCTTGCTATTTTTCCCAGGCTGGTCTCAAACTCCTGGCCTCAAACAGTCTCTCACCTCGTCCTCCCAAAGTGCTGAAATTGCAGGCATGAGTCAACATACCCAGCCATGTTCTGATGGATTCTTAAAGGAAAATAATAATCAGTTCCAATTATATTCTCTTTCTTCTCACAGGCACTATGATCTGAATGTTTGTGTCCCCTCAACATTCATATGTTGAAACCTAATCCCTGATGTGATGGTATTAGCAAATGGGGCCTTTGGAAGGCGATTAGGTCATAAGAGAAGAGCTCTCATGAATGAGATTAGTGTCCTTATAAAAGAGACCCCAGAGAGTGTGGCCTTGCCCCTTCTCAATATGTTCACAATATGTTTAACAAACTCCTTGTTGATCACATATATGTTGTTTTTAGCATTTCTTGATTACAAACATAGCTGCAGTGAATGCAACTGTATCTATAACTTTTTTCAATCCAATAGACTTTACATTTTAGGGCACTTTTAGGTTCATAGCAAAGTTCACTTTTAGGACACAGTGAAAATATGCCATCTATGAACCAGGAAGCAGGCCCTCATCAGATGTCAATCTGCTGGATTTGATTGTGGACTTCCCAGCCTCCAGAACTGTGAGAAATAAATTTCTACTGTTTATAAACAACCTGGATTAAGCTATTTTTATAGGTTATAGCAGCCTAAACAGACTAAGACAATTTTTATCTTAAACATTTTGTAGTGGGAAGATCTAGGGCATCATTTTGTCAATAGCTTTTTTGGAGTTCCATGGGCCTACTTTTCAGTTCTGCCAAGGACAGTGACCAAAAGTGAGGAAGATATGATTTTACCATGTTTTCCTTATACATTTTCTTCAACTGAAATGTGAACTGATTAAGATGGTTCTAAACCGGTTTTATATATGCATGTATATATGTTTGTGTGTATCCTATATATGAGTCCATAATCCTTTGCAGTTGAGAATTTCATTCTTTTCACTCAATGACAGCAAATCCTGTGAATGTCTTTTCAGGGAGATATATTTTTATTTTATGTGAAATCATCAATCACTGAGTTCATTATGATGAAGTATTATTGAACTAAGGATCCAGTGAAAATCATGCCTTGAGCTGTTGGTATCAATCACAGCACTCCCCTATTACTTAAAAATACTGGCATGGATGCTGAGTAAGCTGAAAATGCCATGGAGATGAATTCTGAGATAATGTGTTCAAACCTGTTATATACAACACAAATCCTGTAAAGTTATGTATTGTAAACATAGATAGATTTTCTTTTATCTGCAGGTTATTTATGGTTTTGTTTTTCTCAGAGAAGAGAATAATAGTAGTTTTAGGAAAAGAAAAAGAAGAGAAATAATAAGTAAAGCAGACTTGATTCAGTAGAGCATTTTGCTCAAATTTGCCCATATTTTCAATTTCTAATGAAACGACAATCCAGGACACAATTCAGATTATTTAAATTCCCCTTCAAAAAATAAAGAAGTAACAAATTCTCCTAAAAGCCTCTGAAGTTTATCATTTCTCCAGAAATAAGTAGGAAAACTGCTTTTTGTCATATAAGCTTTAAATTTGAGGAAAAGAAATTGTATCAAGAGCTTCACAGTTTACAGGTGACTTCAAATAGAGACTTATTTTATTTAAGAAAAATAGCCCCAGTTGACCCCACATTCTGCCCTAACCTTCCAAAGCTTGCTACTTGGGAGCCTGCAGCCACCACCCTCCCTCTCTTCAGTGTGCAGCTTCCAGAAAGTCCTCCAAGATAAGTGTCCCCAATCCTGCACCCACCCAGCTCCCTCTCCTTAGCCCTAGATCATTGGTACAATGGGTCAGAACTCTTAAAACCAGGTTGTTCTTCCTCCTGGCTTTGGGTTCTGTGGATTCCACAACCAGCTCAGAAAGGGCAGCATGAGGAGAAGCAGACCCCACGTCTGAGGGGTGAGTGAGGGGCCGGAGTGGAGGCCCCAGGGCAGGGAGAGCAAAGGGCAAAGCGCTTCCCTGGTCCTGAGAGGCCGGGGCAGAGAGGGAGTTTGGGTGCTGGGCCACCTGGCTGGGTCCCAGTCATTCCCAGCAGCTCCCTGGCTGCTCCTGCCTGGGGTCGGCTTTCACTCTGCAGATCTCTCTTGGACTATTATTAATAGTTCTAGAACCAGGGGTCTGCTCCGGGAAAGGGACCTTCTCCACACCCACCCATCACTCTACTCCCCACCCACCATTCCAGACCACTGCAGCATCCATGGTCTGCACCCTCACCTGGAGGGACCCACTGCGCCTGACTCCAAAAGACCCCTACCTTACAAGAGCCCCACTCCTTGGCTGGCTCCCTCCCAAACCCCTAAGGGTCATGCCCCTTTTCCGTTCTCCTTGCTAATCCATCAGCGGACCCCAATTTCACACCCTAAGTCCAGGCCGTGCCCACTCATTCCCCTGCGGGCCCCTCGCTTCACTGAAGTCCGCTTTGGTGCCAAGAGTAACATCACACCTTCTGGATCCCCGAGTTCACACTCCTGGAAGGGCTCGAGGCTCAGAGCGTGGGCGCTGCCTTCCCTCCAGAGCTTACCAGCGCCCCTGGGAGTCCTCCCGAGTGACCCTGCAAGAGCTGCTGGACCAAGAGCAACCCCTGCTCGAACCCGTGCCCCGGCGGGAGCGGCAGTCCTTCCAGTACAGGCTCGCGTCGCTCTACCTGCACTACTTGGGGCTGTGCGTGGGTTCGACACCGCCTACGACCAGAGGGGACAGCCACAGAGTGGCGGCTGCTGCGGCGCCTGCTGGAGCTCAAGGACAAGCTGGTGCCGCTGGAACTGCGCCAGAGCCACTGCCTGGACCACGTGCTGCAGGGTCTCAGGCTCACCTTGGTGTGCAGCCGCCAAGAGCCATGCCTCAGGACAGTGGGCGGGTTGGGGGCTGGCTTTGACTCTCCCAGACATCTTTGGCATTTCCACTTCTGCAAGGGAAGGAGGGCAGGGCAGATCAGAGCACGGAGTTTGGGGTGTGAGAAGGGCTTCTGGAACTGGGGTGCAGGGAGGAAGCTGGGGATGGTTGGAATCAGGTGGCGGGGAGCGGTCCCTGCATGGCTGGGAAGACCTACACACCCCAGGGGATTGACTAGGAGAGTCCTATGGAGGTTTGCTCCTCAAAGTGTGGTCCCTAGACCAGAAACTCCAGCGTCACGGATGCAGAAACCGCTGCCGCATCGCAGACCCCCTAAATCTGCGTCTGTGTTTTAACAAGAACCTCAGGTGATCTGTGTGCACAGGCAAGTTCTAGAAGGCTGTTCTAACTCCAGCCTGGGCGCCAGAGTGAGACCCTGCCTCTATTAAAATAATAATATGGCTGTTCTAGAGCACAGAGTTTATGCAGGGCCTCGAGTCCTGCCCCAAGGTTAGGGGTCAGTCACTGCTCCTTAGCCAAGGCAGTCTCAAAGTTTCCCCCACCAGCTGTAGGGGTGGACTTGGGAAAAAAAAAAAAAATAGATTCCCTAGGCCCTGCCATTCTGATATGGTAATCTGGAGAGGACCGAGGAATCTGCATGTAAGAGCTTCCTTGTCTGGGTTTTGGTGATATTGGAGGAGTACCCCCCCCCAGCCCACCACCCCTATTCCTTTTTGCCTCTGGTTTGGAGCTCTGGACCAGGGCCTTACTCCTGATCAGTTTTAAATAATTATTTAACAGTGTAACTTTTAGACCTGCAGGGCATCTACAAAGTGCCCAATAATTAAAGAGGAAGCCATGGTTCCTACCTTCCTTCTCAGGTCTCTGGGGTAGCTTCCCCTCCTCCCTGCAGTGCCAACTTTCACTTCCGGTAGGCAAGAGCTGGGGCCGCAGTCAGTGGGATAGATGGGTACTGAAGACTAGTCTGTAGGAACTGGAAGAAGTTCTCATTCTGCTGATTTGAAGTTGTGCCTTTTCTTAGGCCCATGGTTCACACACTGCAGGTGAATCAGAATCACCTGGAGGGCCCATCAGCTCTGATTGCTGGCTCAGTAGGTCTGGGGCGAGACCGAGAACATTAGCAGTTCTAACAAGCTTCCAGGTGATGCTGATGTTGTTGGTCAGGGGGCTGCACTTTGAGAACCGCTGCCCCAGAGCATGTTTTTCGGCGTGTGATCTGAGGTTCTCCTGCCACCACCTGCACCACAATACTTGGGATGCTTGTTAAAAATGCAGATTCCTGACCTCCAGACCTACTGATTCCATTTGATGAGATGCAGAAATGGCCAGGAGTCTGCATTTTCACACGAAGGTTTGTGAACCACTCTTCAGGCTGGGATACAGGAAGTTTTATTATTTTCCCTGTCCACAGCCATAATTTTCATCAGCACTATCTAATTTACTTTTAGCCTGGGGCTCTGCATACCTTGTCTGGTTCTTTTGAATCTGAATAGTACTTCTAGCCTTTGTGCCACTAGGCACACCAGTGGCCATCCTCACTGGTGCGGATTCATCACTCTACCTCTGGAAACTCAGCAGCCATCCCTGCGGGAAAACATGGCACAGTCACGATTTTTCAGTTCTAATTATAGTACATCTAAGACTATGGGGGGGAAACATGTCCCAGATGGTATCTAAACCCCCAAGGAGCTCATGATCTAGTGGGAAGGCCAATAAGATGAGAGAACAAAATATATTAATAGACAAATCAGGTACTATAGTGTGATTTAGGTAGGGGACAGAAGTATTAAAAAGGGAGGGAAGTTTCTCACGAGTAGCTGCTCATGAGGCAGGGTTAGTGCTCTAACTCGGAAGATGAGGAGGGTCTTCTCAGATGGCCAGGAAGTCCAAGAGCTACACTAGGTGGAGGGCACAAGAGGGCTCGGTGAGATGTCGCAACCGAGCCACAGGTGACCTCTGCCCCACCGCCAACCCCAGATGGGCCTGGCTGAGCTGCTTTGTGCTTTAAGTGGGGCCTGGAGCAGAATGGCCCAGAGCAGAATGGCTCTGAGTGTCCAGAGCCTTAGTCCACAGGAGAATGGCATCTGGAGAGGGAGCTGCTGGGATAGTGAGAACAGCTCCTGCTACTTCAGCCAAGGAAGTGCCCAGGTATTGATAAGAATCCAGGTAAAGGCTGTTGGGGGCTCCAGAGTACTGTATCTGAGGTGCTAAGGGATGAGAGGTCTTCAGAACCTGGAGGGATGGAAGTATTCTAGTCAGCTGATTTGTCAGGAAAAATGCCAATCTTGATAATTTTAAGAATGTTTTAAAAACCCACAAAATATATATTTCTAAATTTAGCAGTGCCTTGTTTTGGGTTAAGAATTGCCCCCTTAGTCCTGTTAAACCTCAGCAGGTAGGATGGAACTGGATATTGGGAACTAAGTGGAGTAGTAAGTTAATGAGGTGGAGATTGCTTGCTCACACTGGCAGGTGATGCTGGTCTTTGGCACTCTTCCCCCACCTCTCTTGATTTGGAATATCCTCTTTTCCCCCAAGCCTATACTTTTCATGTTGCTCCAGATTTCTTTATTTTATTTTATTTTTTTTGAGACAGAGTCTCGCTTTGTTGCCCGGGCTAGAGTGAGTGCCGTGGCATCAGCCTAGCTCACAGCAACCTCAAACTCCTAGGCTTAAGCAATCCTTCTGCCTCAGCCTCCTGAGTAGCTGGGACTACAGGCATGTGCCACCATGCCCGGCTAATTTTTTCTATATATTTTTAGTTGGCCAGATAATTTCTTTCTATTTTTTTTTAGTAGAGACCGGGGGGGGGGGGGTGTCTCACTCTTGCTCAGGCTGGTCTCGAACTCCTGACCTTGAGCGATCCACCCGCCTCAGCCTCCCAGAGGGTGAGGATTACAGGTGTGAGCCACCGCGCCCGGCCTCCATATTTCTTTAATCACAGCATTGAAGGCCCTGAAATGTTTCTTCACATGTAGGTGCTAAGTAAGACAACTAACTTTCTCCATTTCACAGTGGCCTTTTTCTTCCCTTTGCAGCTAAATTCCATGACCCCCACAGCATCCACTGTTTCCCTGCTCCTCCATCCTGGAGTGCTTCCTGCTGTCTGCCTCTAGTCCAGGCTCAGCCATTTTGTTCCATCTTCTGCCTTCAGTCCGAACCTCACTATACTCTACTTGCATTGATTCCACTCTCTACTTTTCATACCGTTTCTCTTTCCTCCATTCTTCCCAATTAGATGATACCCAACCTACAAGACTGGCTTCAGATGCCCATTTGTATCTGGCTACTTGAGCTCTCCTAGTATGAGTGCCACTCCCTTTGGCCCCATCACCGGTGTGAACCAGTCTTGTCTCATCAGCTCTGAGGGGAGGGAGCCCGTGCTCCTTCCAGAGCTCCCCAGCACTCTTAGCCAAGCTGAGCACCTGGGTGCTCAGTGATGACAGGTTCATGGTCTGGAGTTGTGTGAACTTTAACAGTGTGTAAATACATTGGGAGGCGGTTGAGTAGGGAAGGGAGGGTCTGGTGAAGGATTTCTTGATTCTGAGACAGGAAATCATTTGGGAGAGAGGAGGGAGCAATTAGTTTCTTTTAAGTTTAACCCAGAGCACGTTCTGGATTGGGTTGAGCCAAACCCCTCCCCTTCCACCCCCTCCATCCCAGGTGCATGCCCCCAGCCACACCTGGCACGGCAGCTGACGCCATAAAAGAGGCTCCTGAGGTTGGGAGGGGGCTGTCTGAGGAGCTGGAGGATGAACACAGAGCACGGACAGTCACAGCAGGCTGGAGGCCGCGGGCGTGGCAGTTCTGGGAACAAGAAGTCCAAAAAGCGTTGCCGGCGCAAAGAAACCTACTCCATGTACATCTACAAGGTGCTGAAGCAGGTGAGAGTAGGGAGTGAGGCGAGGGGATGTACTGGAAACTCCCTTAACAGGGCACCAGACTGGAAGCTGTGACTTGGTTTAGTGCTGGCACTGGGGCAAGCAGCTTGGGCATGCCGTGCCCTGCTGAGGTGGCAGAACCTCATCTCAGAGGTCTCTCCACACCGCCCCCCCACCCCCACCCCCGGTATCTCATGCACCTGTGACAGGTAGGTGCCATGTAAAGCACGCTCCCCTCCACCCTCCAGAAGTTTACAGGGCTTTTGGATAGACAAGATGGTTAGGGGAGGGGACATAATTAAAGGACAAGAAGACCACACTCTGCTGGGCTCAAGGTGCTCGGGTACCAAACATGGTACAACAGGATATCAGTAGTGACTGAAGAGGAGCAGGCAGTGTGAGCTGGAGTCAGAGAGGCCCCTGGACATGCAGCACTGTCTCAGAGGGGCTTAGGGTTTGCTTACTTTACAGACCAAGAACCCAAGGCCCATAAAGTCTCCATGGGGCAGCTGAGTCATGTGACCAGATAGTGGCCATCTGGGCCCCCTGGCTCTAGGCAAGTCCCTAGCATCCTTCCTGTGTGTCCCTCTCACCTACCACACAGCAGATGCAGGTGCCCTTTATTCATGCACGAGAAGCAGCTACTCCTGGGACTCAGCACGTTGACAGATGCTGCTGGGCACCAGTAGGTACCCAACAACCAGTCTGTCGGGAGGACCCAAAGCCACTGCCCTGTTCAGCAGAGCCAGGGCCAGGAGCAGGGGGGCGGGCAGCTGTGTTACCTACCCTGGGTCTCTCGAATCTCCCTAAAATTCTTACTTCTCTGCTCGATTAGGTCCTAGAGGTAGAGCCAGTCTCCACCTGAACCCAGTAATAGTTTTAGTCGATTGACAATCCAGGTGTCTGGGGATGCTCTTGGGTGGAGGGGGGACCCAGCATTGATGTGGGTTGGCCAGAAGGAAAGCATCAGAGGACAGACTCCAGTGCCCTGAGGAAAGTGGGGTTGGCACTGTTACAGAGCCCTGCAGCTTAGCCAACTTTGGGGCTCAAAAATTGTGACTGTTAGGTTGGACCAGGCCTGGCCTCACAGAGGAGAGCACTGCTGAGAGAGTTAGCCTCTTACCTCTCACTCCACAGCCTAAGGAGAGCAGGATGTTCTGATAACAGAGGGGATTTGGAGTAAACCAACCTTCTGCCAGCTGAAGACTTCCTGTAGGCAGGGGTGACCAGAGGCGATGAGAGAGCCAGTGGTCAGGTGTCAGGAGCCTGGTCCCTGTGTTGGGGGGGACAGGGGCCTAGGAAGGATGCTAGGATCTTGCCCAAGCCAGTACTGTCTCCACCACTGGCTCCATGTAGGTTGTTAGGCAGTCACTTCTCTCCCACTTTACACCTGACAAGGTCTACCTACTCACTTTAGGATTGTCATCAGGTCCTTACCATTTGTTTTATCAGAGATCACCTAGTTTAAAAGCTTGTGTGATGGAAGAGGAAATTGATGCCCAAAGGAAAGTGCCTTATTCAAGGTCATGGTGATTCATGGAACACACAGAACAAGGGTCTCTCACCTCCTAGTCTGGTGCTATGATTATATCATATGCTCACTGGAGAGTAACTTGGTAACTGTCTACCAAGTTAAGTACACAAACCCTTTGGCCCTGCAATCCCACCTCTGGGAATAAGCTTCATTATGCTCATACAAGGTTCAAAGATGTATATTTACTATAGCACCACCTAACAGCAAGAAAAAAAAGCCTATATGTCCATTAAGAGGAATGGTGGTATAAGTTAGTACATGATTCATCAATACCATGGAACACTATGCAAATGCATTAAATGAAAAAAGCAAGATGCATGTGTAAATGATTATTTGTTAAATATAGATGCTTACGTGTACTTATACAAGGAACTTAATAGTGTTAACTCTTGCAGTTGGAGAAACTTGGTTTTTTTTTAAACTTAGATATACCATAGTAGTAGTTTCCATGTCTGTTGGCTTCTGGGAAGGGGATGGCAAGGCCTTGCCTCCTGTGGTTTGCTTCCTAGGGCCACCAGCTCAGGGCTGAGGTTTGTGGTGCAAGCAGAGCGCCTTGTTTAACAGAGTGGTCTTGCTGCTTCTCCAGGTGCACCCCGACATCGGCATCTCTGCCAAGGCCATGAGCGTCATGAACTCGTTGGTGAATGACATGTTCGAGCGGCTAGCTGGTGAGGCCGCCCGGCTGGCCCAGTACTCAGGCCGGACCACCCTGACTTCCCGGGAAGTCCAGACAGCTGTGCGTCTGCTGCTGCCTGGAGAGCTGGCCAAGCACGCCGTGTCCGAGGGCACCAAGGCTGTCACTAAGTACACCAGCTCCAAGTGATCCAGGGACTGACATGAATAAAGGGTCAGCTCTTCCTGTGCACTGTGGTGATTTGAAAGAGGGATGCGTGAAGCTGGGGTATAGTCTGGGGCAAGGGTATCCTCACTTTGTGAGGCTACCACAGGTGGAATAACAATTTACATTCGTAGTTTTTAAAAACTGCCTTCTGGGTGTATCCCATTAGTGACATGACAGTGCTTTTGTAAACATACAAATGTTCTAATTGGTAGTGAGCTGAAGTAGGACTTGCGACCTGGACTAGAGTCCTGGGTTTACTGCTGGCTATTTCCCTGGGCCTGAAATTTCTTGTGTGTGTTACTCTTTTAGGCTGTGGTTTTATAATACCATTTCCCACCAACAGTCATGCATCCTATATGACAGGCCCTGTGCTTGGTGAAGAGGCCACATGGATCTATTCATCAAGATACAAAAACCTTCAGTTTTTGTATCAGCTTCTAGAAGATCTCAGCTTCCAACCCTGCTGAGATCAATAAGATTTTTAATTTTCCCCCAACATTTTCTTCCCCTTAACTTCAGAACAAATCAGCAGGGATATAACTTTTCTTCCCTAATTTTATTTAGAAAAATCTGAAACCCACAGAAAAATTATAAGAAAGTGTAATGACCACTCACATCCTTCTCCTTGATTTATCATTTAACATCTGACCACATTTGCTTTTTCTCTATCTCATGCAGTCCCTGCTCTATCTTGTGGGCATATGACCCATAAATTCTCTTCCAAGCTTGGAGAGGGTGGAGTGAAGTAAGATTTAGACAAATCTAAAAGTCCTTTATGTTACCTTTGTAATTGGATAGACTTGGCTTGCTGTCACCTTCAACTCCATGTGCTAAAAAGGCACAGCCTTGTAATATGGCTGACATTGGCTGTGATGCTACATATTTCACATGTATTTTCTCATACCTCAAGCCTCACAGCGGGATTCCATGACACAGGTGGCAAGGGGCAGCCCCAGGAGATTGGGCCCCTGAGCCTCACTCCTACCTACTCCCCACTGCTTCATACCTGGCCATTCAAGGTGCGTGCTTCATGGGCCAGCAATATCCACACCACCTGGGAAATGAGGCTTATTAGAAATGAGCCTTACTAGAAATGAGGCTCTTCGCTGCACAGTGCTGGCTCACACCTGTAATCCTAGCACTTTGGGAAGCCAAGGCAGGAGGATCATTTGAGCCCAGGAGTTCAAGACCAGCCTGAGCAGTGTAGGGTGAATCCATTTCTACAAAAAATAAAAATAGCTAGGTGTGGTGAGCACCTGTAGTCCCAGCTACTCAGGAGGCTTAGGCAGGAGGGTCACTTGAGCCCAGGAGTCCTTGGCTGCAGTGAGCTATGATGGTGCACTCTACTCCAGCCTGGGTGACAGAGTAATGCCCCATCTCTAAAAAAGGAATACAGGCTCTTGGGCTCCACTTCAGATCTAGGATGGAATCTGCATTTTAATAGGATGTACACTGAAGTTTGAGTGTTCCTCCTCTTTGTTCCTCCCCCACACTGCCTCCCTTCTCCTTTCACTGGCTCTGTTCCTTATGTTTGTTTATTCATAAGCCCTTACTTAACACTGAGCCAAAAAGCTCACTGCTAGCTGACCAGCATCAGGCAGCTGCTGTTACAGTGTTTTGTATTTTCTGATAAATGGTCTCCTGGGCCTGTAGCAGTAGTGGGGGATACCCACAGATGGCTGAGGGCAAACCCTAGACTGAGCAGCACCCACTACGCTAACAATCCTGGACACGAGTCTAGTTCCTGAGAACAGTGTAAACTCTCAGCAGACCCCAGGAAGGAAGGTAGGCTAGGTTATGCTCAAGTCACATCTCTGGATGTGTAGTTTTAAAAAGTTTTGTTATTTTGGCATATTGGAATATATTAATATATAGCCTAACCAGAAATTATGCTAACAGAGATTATGAGTCAAGTTCACCACCATATATTTGGAGAATTATGTAGAGTTGTAAATTTGAAGGACAGTTTTTGAAGAATCAGGCTTAGATTGAACAAAGGTAAAATTACATATTTCAAGTCAAGTCTTGATCCTTTCTTTAGTTCAGGAAAAGCAGAACAGACCATAGGCAAGGACTGTCAATGATAAACAACTCATAAGTAACCACGATGTATCAGGTACTTCATATATGCTATCTTTTTTTATGTTTTATATTTTTTAAAAAATTTAAGACCTAATAATTGTACATATTTATGGGGTACATAGTGATGTAATGCATATAATGTATCAGATGAGAGTAATTAGTATATCTGTCATCTCAAACATTTATCATTTTGATGTTGAGAATAATCATTATCCTCTATTTTAAACTATTTAATACATTGTTAACTATAGTCATCCTACAGTGCTGTAGAACACTAGAACTTATTCCTCCTATCTACCTATAATTTTGTATTTTTACAACTTTGAAGCAGGTATAATTATCCCTATTTATACTACACCTTTATGAAATAGAAATTATTTTCATTTTACAAATGAGGAAACTAAGACTCACAGAAGCAATTTGTCCAAAGTCCATAAGGTTCTAAGAGGCATAACAGGAACTACAACTTCAGCCTATCTGAATCCTATACTTTTGGTACTATACTTGTTCACAGGTTTGAAAATATGAGGGCTCTAATTTGTATCATTTCTCAAGAATTTGTAATACTTTCTGCTGTCACTGTGCTTTCAGTTTACAGGAGTTACATTTTTGATTTAAAAAAACTGATTTAGCCTCTGGATTTGTTAGCTCTGTAACTCAGAGGTAACTCCAGGTTTATGTTGCTATTTCTGTTTTTCAAAAGCTAATTATTTTATAAATAGTCCTGTTACTTTTTTAAATTCACTTTTTCCCCTAACATTATTAATCAAGTTTAATTTTGAATCCTCCATATTTTATGTGAGAATGCCCAAGGATATACATTCTCATTTTCCTTTGTAGATTTATTCCTTCTCAGCCAATTTCATTAAGGGCAGCTTTAATTTTAATTTTTTATAGTGTTCTCAAAGTTCATTGAGAATAAGTTTATCAATTTGTTTAGTACATCAGAGATTTCTACTGGGAGCTATCAGAGATGTTAAAAATCAAAGTTTATTATCATAAATGTTTTGATTAACATAGAGCTTTTTTGTTTATTGAAATGGAGTATTTAGCAAACATGATAATAGAGTCTATGCAATAAATGCTAATATGCTTAATGTGGAGAATAGTCAGATGCGTATTTTACAATTCATTGCAATCTGTATTAATTAGTATCATTTCCATAACGGTAAAATTTTGCTTTACAACAGTTGACTAGCATTTAATTCATAGAACAAGGGGAGTTATCTTAGGTAACTTTCACTATTCTGAGCCATACATATTTTTTTAAAAATTGAGATTTACTTCTAAGGACTAAACCAGATAAGGTATTTTCGTGACATCCCAAAATAGGCACATTTATTTTGTACAAAAAAAAACCAAGATCTTTAGGGTTTGAGAGAGAGAAAAAGATTAAAGGGTGGGGGCAAAGGAGACGTTTTCCAATACACGAGGGGAAAAAAATGTGTTCAGGGCCCTTAGAAGAATTTGAATTTAAATGTCACAAATACATTTATCCCACGTGACACGCCAGGAGGGCGGTAGAAGTCAAGTGCGTTTGTTTTTTGTTACATCCATCTAGGAGATCTATTTCCCAATCCCGGGAGAGGCCTGTTTGTTCCTCCACTTCCACTGCTGCAGTGTGGACTAAGGTCGAGAAACCCCAG
>CM052437.1:162970217-163010543 GCA_028533085.1 Varecia variegata | reverse complement strand
GGAGATACTTTAAACAGATACAAGTAGACCTACCATTTGATCCAGCAATTACATTATTGGGCATCTACCCAAAAGAACAAAAGACATTCTATAAAAAAGACATCTGCCCCCGAATGTTTATAGCAGCACAATTCACAATCACAAAGATGTGGAAACAACCCAAATGCCCATCAATGCATGAGTGGATTAGTAAAATGTGGTATATGTATACCATGGAGTATTACTCAGCTATAAGAAATAATGGTGATATAGAATCTCTTATGTTCTCCTGGATAGAGTTGGAATCCATTCTACTAAGTGAAGTATCCCAAGAATGGAAAAATAAGCACCACATGTACTCACCATCAAATTGGTTTCCCTGATTATCACCTAAGTGCACATTTGGGAATAACACCAACTGGGTGTCGGGCAGATGTGGGGGTAGGAGGGGATGGGTGTATACCTACATAATGAGTGAGATACGCACTGTCTGGGGAATGGACACGCTTGAAGCTCTGACGTGGGGGGGTGGGAGGACATGGGAAATATACATAACCTAAACTTTTGTACCCCCATAATATGCTGAAATAAAAAAAAATCTTAAAAAAAAAGAAAAGAAAAAAAATGACCTTTCAGTGAGAGATGTTGTTTTCAGACATTTAATTAGTCTAAAAAGCACACTTAAAAATGGGCATACTGTTCATTTCGGCTAACAGGTAGAATTACAAATTCACTGCAGAACTTACGGTGAGAAACAAAATATTAACAAAGACCACTGTGGCAGATGGTGTGAAGGATGAGACATCATGGGAAATGAAATAAAGTTCTTCATTTGAGCTGGAAAGTGGATTGCCGGGTTCTGATCTTAGATAGGCATCTATACAAACACCATCAGCAACACACACATTAATAGCACTAATGTCTTTTACACTGTCTCTAGTGGAGCAAGACAAGCTGGTAAAACAGCTGCAGTGAAAATTTTCATGAAGTTCTTCCAAGTCGTCAAGTGTGGGTTTTCCACGCACGATGTACTTTCCATGTTTCCCAATTTGAATAGCAAAACTCGCTGGGTTCAGATGAAGATAGTCACTTGAATTCCAGTTTTTCCTTATGCACACACCTTGCTCCTGGCAAAGCACTTGGCTACACATTTTGGCTGCTAGGGAGACATTGATTATGTAGGGATTCAGTGTAGTCTGCATGTAGTCCTCAAGGTTCAAGCAAGGTTTCTGTAAAATTATAAGATAGTCACAATATGAAAGGACAAGTTAGTTCATGTATGAATTCACTGCAATAAACAAGTTTTAAGGAAGAACAAAAAAGAGACACAGCAAGAAGTAGGGAATATTTTATCTTTTGTACCTTAACAGGCAATAATATTCCAACTATTTTTTGTAACATTTGTAAGTTTGCCACACATACCAATTCATGTCACTGAATAATTGACCAATTGAGGCTTCACATACCCTAGCCTCGATCTTCCTTAATAATTTATAAACTACTCATGTTAGAGTATGGCCTCTGGTGTCCATTTTATCTGATTGGAGTCCCAGTTCTGTTAGTGACCACCTGTATGAATTTGGGAATTTCTCAAGCTTTCTAAGTCTTACTTTCTTATCTGGGTGACTTGGGCAAATTACCTTGGTTATGCTTCAGCTTCACTATCTATAAGATAAAGGTAATTATAGCACTTACCTCATAGGGTTGTTGTGAAGATGAAAAGATATGATACATACAAAAGTGCTTAACTCCAGGCCTAGCATATCTTTGGTTGACCCTTAATAAGTTATAAATAAATAAGCATCACATTTGTCAGACAAGTTTAAACAGCCTTGAAAAGAGTGATTTTTAAAATTATTTTTTAAATTTCAATAGATTTAGGGGGTACAAATGGTTTTTTCTTACATGGATGAATTGTATAGTGGTGAAGTCAGGGCTTTTAGTGTTTCCATCACCCAAATAGTGTATGTTGTACCCAATGAGTAATTTTTCATTCCTCATCCTCCTCACAACCTTCCTCCTTCTTAGTCTTCAATGTCCATTATAATATTCTGTATGACGACCATGCATACTCATCACTTTGCTCCCACTTATAACTCTCAGTTATAAGCTCCCACTTACAACTGAGAACACGAGTTTATTTGTTTTTCTGTTCCTAAGATACTTCACTTAGGATAATGGCCTCCAGTTCTATCCAAGTTGCTACAGAAGAATTCATTATTTCATTCCTTTTTATGGCTGAGTAGTATTTTATGAGATATATATATATATCACATATATGATATATGTATGTGTATATATGATATATATGTATATATATATCACCTTTTCTTTATCCACTCATAAGTTGATGGACACATAGGTTGATTCCATATCTTTGCAATTGTGAATCATGCTGCAATAAACATGCAAGTGCAGGTCTCTTTTTTATATGATGACTTGTTTTCCTTTAGGTGGGTACCCAGCAGTGGGATTGCTGGATCGAATGGTAGGTCTGCATTTAGTTCTTTGAGGATTCTCCATACTCATGCTGTTTTCCATAGAGGTTTTACTAATTTATATTCCCACTAACAGTGTGTAAGCAATCTTTTTTCATTGCATCTGCACCATCTATTGTTTTTTGACTTAATAATGGCCTATCTCACAGGGGTAAGGTGGTATTTTATTGTGGTTTTAATTTTCATTTTCCTTATGATTAGCGATGTTGGGTATTTTTTCATATGTTTGTTGGCCCCTATTAATATATTTTCTTTTTAAAAATGTCTGTCCATGTCTTTTGTCCACTCTTTAATGGGGTAATTTGTTTTTTTTCTTGCTGATTTGATGAGTTTCTTATAGATTCTAGATATTAGTCTTTTGTCAGATATAGTTTGAAAATATTTTCTCCCACTCTGTAGGTTGTCTGTTCACTCTGTTGATGCTTTCTTTTGCAGTGCAGAAGCTTGTTAGTTTACTTAACTCCCATTTACTAATTTTGTTTTTGCTGTATTTGCTTTTGGGATCTTAGTCATAAATATTAATACTTGCCTAGACAATGTCCAGAAGAGTTTTACCTAGGTTTTCTTCGAGAATTCTTGTGGCTTCAAGTCTTATATTTCAGTCTTTAATCCATCTTGAGTTACTTTTTGTGTGTGGTGAAAGAAATGGATCCAGTTCCATAGTTGTGCCTGTGGCTCTCCAATTTTCCAAGCAACATTTATTGAATAGGGCATCCTTTCTCTAGTGTATGTTTTTGTCTGCTTTGTCAAAATCAGTTGGTTGTAGGTATATGGTTTTATTTGACCTATATGTCTACGTTTATAGCAGTACCATGCTATTTTGGCTACTATAGCATTATACTATAATTTGAAGTCTGGTAATGTGATGCCTCCAGATTTGTTCTTTTTGCTCAGGATTTCTTTGGCTATTCAGGCTCTTTTTTGATTCCAAATGAAATGTAGGATTGGTTTTTCTACTTCTGTGAAACATGATTTTGGTATTTTGATGGGAATTGCATTTAATCTGTAAATCACTTTGGGCAATATGAACATTTTAACAATATTGATCCTTCCTATCTATAAGCCTGAGATGTTTTTCCATTTGTGTCATCTATGATTTCTTTCTTCAGTGTTTTTTAGTTCTACTTGTAGAGACCTTGTACCCCACCCCTTGGTTAAGTATATTCCTAGGTATTTTAATTTTGTTTTGTAGCTATTATATATGGTATTGAGTTCTTAATTTGCTTCTCAGTTTGGCTATTATTAGCATGTAGAAATGCTACTGATTTGTGTACATTCAGATCATATCATCAGCAAGCAGAAATTGTTCAACCTCGTCTTTTCTGATTTGGATGTCCTTTATTTCTTTGTTTTGCCTGATTGCTCTGGCTAGGACTTCTAGTACTATGTTGAATAGAAGAGGTGAAAGTGGGCATCCTTGTCTTGTCCCAGTTCATAGGGGGAATACTTTCAACTTTTCCTCATTCAGTATGATGTTGGCTATGGGTATGTCACATATGGCTTTTATTATTTTGAGGTATGTTCCTTCTATGCCTACTTTGTTGAGGGTTTTTATCATGGAGAAATGCTGGATTTCATTGAATGCTTTTTCTGCATCTATTGAGATGATCATATAATTTTTATTTTTAATTCTATTTATGTGGTGAATCACATTTATTGATCTGTGAATATTGAACCATCTTTCTATCCCTGGAATTAAATCCACTTGATAATAGTGAATTATCTTTTTAATGTGCTTTTGATTCAGTTAGTATTTTGTTGAAGATTTTTGCGTCTATGTTCATAAGGGATATTGGCCTGTGGTTCTCTTTGTTTGTTGTATCCTTTCCTGGCTTTGGTATCAAGGTGATACTGGTTTCATAGAATAAGTTAGGGAGTATTCCCTCCTTCTTGATCTCTTGGAATTTTATAGTAGGATAGTTACCAGTTCTTCTTTGAAGGTCTAGTAGAATTTAGCTGTAAATCCATCTGGTCCTGGGATTCTTTTTGCTGGAATATTTTTATTACTCATTCAATCTCACTATTTGTTATTTGTCTGTTCAGGATTTCTGTGTCTTCTTAATTCAAGTTTGGGAGGCTGTGTGCTTCCAAAAATTTATTTATATCCTCTAGATTTTCTAGTTTGTATGCATAGAAGTGTTCATAGTAGTCTTGGATAACTTTTTATATTTCCATGGTATCAGTTGTAATGTCTCCCTTTTCATTTCTAATTGAGCCTATTTGAATCCTCTCTCTTCTTCTCTTCATTAAGGTAGTTAGTGTCCTATCCGTTTTGTTTTTCTTTTCTAAGAACCAATTTTCATTTCATTGATTGGATCCTTTGTATTTTTTGTTTCAAATTTTGTTTACTTTCAGCTCTGATCTTTATTATTTCTTGTCTTCTGCTAGCTTTGGGTTTGATTTGTTCTTGTTTTTCTACTTCCTTAAGGTGTGACATTAGGTTGATAATTTGTGATCATTCTGTCTTTTTGATGTAGGCATTTATTGCTATGTACTTAACTCTTGGCACTGCTTTTGCTTTATCCCAGGGATTTTGGTAACTTGTGTCACCATTGTCATTCAATTCAAAACAAATTTTTATTTCCATCTTGATTTCATCATTGACCCAAAGATTTTTCAGCACAAGTTTGTTTGTCTTCTATGTATTTGTATATTTTGAGAGTTCCTCTTGGAATTGGTTTCTAGTTTTATTCCACTACAATCTGAGAAGATACATGATATTGACTTTGATTTTTTAAAATTTGCTTTGACCTGTTTTGTGGTCTAATATATGTTTTATCTTAGAAAATGTTCCATGTGCTAATGAGAAGAATGTATATTTTGTAGTTTCTGGATAAAACATTTTGTGAATGTCTGTTAGATCCGTTTGTTCTAGAGTCCCATTTAAGTACAGTGTTCTTTGTTGATTTTCTGCCTTGATGATCTGTCTAGTTCTATCAGTGGAGTGTTGAATTCCCCCACTATTATTATGGTGCTGTTTATTTCTTTTCTTGGGTTTAGTAGTATTTGTTTTTAATGAATCTAGAAGCTCTAGTGTTAGGTGCATATATATTTAGTATTTTTATATCTTCTTGTTGAATCAATCCCTTTATCATTATGTAATGACCATCTTTGTCTTTTTCTACTATTCTTGAATTAAAGTCTGTTTTATCTGATATAAGAATAGCTATTCCTGCTTGCTTTTGGTTTCTATTTCTGTGGAGTATTTTTTGCATCCCTTTTCCTTGAGTGTATGAAAATCTTTATGAATTAAATGGGTTTCTTGGAGACAGCAGATATTTCAGTTGTGTTTTTTTCATTCATTCTGCCAATCTATATCTTTTAATAGGGGCATTTCAAAGGCTTACAGTCAATGTTAATATTGATATGTGAAACACTGTTCCATTCATCATCCAATCTAGGTCTAGATTGCTACCTAGTTGCTTTGTTTTCTCCCTTGTGTTACTGTTTAATAAAAGTCAGATTTTACTTTTGAGTGTTTTTATACTGGTGAGTATTGACCATTCTTTTTGATGTTTAGAGAAGTTTTGAGTATTTGTTGTAGGGCTGTTATAGTGGTAAAAAATTCCTTTAGTGTTTACTTGTCTGGGAAAGACTATTTCTCCTTCATTTATGAAACTTAGTTTTGCAGGAAGACTAAAGATAGGATCCCAATCCCTTCTAGCTTATAAGGTTTCTACTGAAAAGTCTGCTGTTAGTTTGATGGGATTTCCTTTGTAAATTACTTGATATTTTCATCTCATGACTCGTAGGAGTTCCTCCTTCATGTTGACTGTGGCTAGTCTGATGACTATGTACCTTGGTGATGTCCTTTTTGCAATAAATCTCTCAGGAGTTTGTTGAGCTTATTTTATCTGGGTGTCTAAATCTCTAGCAAGAGCAGAGAAATTTTCCTCAATTATTCCCTCAAATAGGTGTTTGAAGCTTTTTTCTTTTTCTTCATCTCTTTCAGGGACACTTATGATTCTTATGTTTTGGTATTTTACATAATCCCATATTTCTCAGAGAATTTGTGCATTTCTTTTGATTCTTTTTCCTTTACTTTTGACTGTGTTAATTTGAAAGCCTTATCTTCAGGCTCTGAAATTCTTTCTTCCGTTCAGTCTAGTCTGTTTTTAAAAGTTTCACTGTGTTTGTATTTCCCTAAATGAATTTTTCATTTCTAGAAGTTCTGTTTTTGTGTATATATATATATATATATTTATATATCTTTAGTAAACTTTTCAGCCATTTCCTAAATTATTTTTCTGGTTTCTTTGAGTTGGTTTTCCATCGTCTCTTGGCTCTTACTGAGTTCCCTCACAGCCTATATTTTTAATTCTTTATCTATCATTTCCATATTTTCATTTTGGTTGGATCTATTGCTAGAAAGCTGGTGTGAGCCTTTGAGGGGAGTCTTTACATTCTGTTTGTTATACTGTCAGAATTCTTGCACTGATTACTCCTCATCTGGTGAAGCTATCTCTTTATGTTTTTCAATTATGTTTCAATTGAACTTTTTCCCCCCTCCCTCTTAAGGATGTGACTGTACCATATGTTGAGTAAGGATCTTTGACTTTGTTTGTGGTTATTTCATTTTGGTGGGGGCACCTAGGATGTGAATGAATACCTTGGTTGCAGATAGCCTTAGCGTAGTGGTTTTCTCAAATGCTGGTTATTTATAGATTATAGCAATGGTGTACTAAGTGTGCAGGTAGATTCTCTGCCTCCTGTCAAGATAGGGAGGTGAAGATCTTTGAAATCTTATGTCTTTCCCTAGCCCTGTGCACTTCTAAGAGTATTAAATATATTGGGATGTCCAGTTTAATCTTCAGGTCAATAGGTGGCACTTGAGGATGAGAGTCAGCCAAACTGTGTGCAATTGAATCAGTAAATGAGGTAATGGGCTGTATAAGTTGACTTCTGTGCCAGTAGATGGGGCATGCAGAAACAGTCAGCTGTGGTGGTGTTTGTGGTACTTATGCCTGGTCATAGTCAATCAGGAGATGCACTTGGATGGCCCAGGTAGTGGGAGAGGCTCTGGAACTCCCAGAGGACCCCTTGTTGTGCTCTGCCACTACTGAGGCAGGTGGAGGGGCAAACCCTGGTAGGGCTAGGCTGGCCCAACCCCCCAAATGCAGGTGCAAGTGTTGTCTCAGCAAAGGTTAGGAATTTGCTCACAGGCCACTGGGGAAATCATCCAGGGAAGGGCAGAGTTGTCCCCACCACACCAAAGAATCTGCTTGTGGGGCTGCAGCAATCCCAAATTCATAGTTCAACCAGTGGGAGTGGTGTTTACTCTGTTCTCATTCTCCTTGCCCAGCAGATCTTCCTCTGACCTTTTGCCCCTGGCAGCAGGCCAAACCCAGGAGGCCAGTCATACTCCACTTTCCTTTGTCCCCAGAAAACTTTGTAGCTCAAGTAACCTTCTTGTCTCGTAAGTATATCCAATCCTATCAGACAAAACTCTGGGGAATCCTGCAGCTCTCCTGTGTCACCTTGGACCTTTAGGGTTGTCACAGTCTAAACAGGTGGTTGGAAGTATTTGTGCAGGGTGCAGTGACAAGGAAACTGAAAGGCTAAGGCTCCCTGGAGAGGATAAAGGCACACAATGAGTGCACAAGAAATATGGCACCCACCACATTGGCTTGGGTCAGTGGTGGAGGGAAGCAACAGAGAGCAGGCTGGCAGCCCAGTGCTCTGTTCTTAAGAAGTTCTCACTTCACTGATGGCAGCAGCACTAGGGCTTTTAAGGGTAGAGGAGCTCTCCAATAATTCAGGAGCCAGAAGACTGGCATAGGTGTGTGAGGAAGAAAAATAAACACCACCACCTACCCTTTGCATGGGACTCGAAGTTCCTCAAAGGTCTATCTCTGCTGAAATCTTGCTCCTTCTTATTCTGCTTTGCATTTTCTTCCTGTGGGATCTCCAGTAGGTTCTGGCACTCTTCCTTCACAACTATACCTGGGCTATGTTTTTTCACCTGAAACTTTTTCTTCTTTCTGGGATGATCTAGCAACCAATATTTAGTCAGCCATCTTGCTGGGGAATCAAAGAGTGATTTTTAAATTGCTGACTGAAAACAACTAAACAGGTCCAACTGAGTATATTTTATGTAAATGTTACATATAGTCTAATTACAGATGAATAGTGACAGCTCTTTCACAAATTTTATAGAATATGAGTGATGAGTAACTGAAATGATTCATCTTGAGAGTGGTATATCCTAAAACCTGGACACTGTGCTTTTAAAAACATTGAAGATAGTCACTTATGTTTATGATCAATAGTTCCATTGAGTGTGCTGGCTTTGTTAATCCTTCAGCAGACCAAAGGAAGTAGTGACGGTAGGTTGGGAAGCAAGTCAAGGAATTTTGACAGCTTCCACTTGAATCTGTTTCTTGTTACCTTCCTTGAGATGATGTCATCTACTGTTGGCAGAATAATTGCCTCCAAAGACATTCACACCCTAATCCCCTAGAACCTGTGACTATGTCAGCTTACATGGCAAAAGGGACTTTGCAGATGTGATTAAGGATATGGACCTTGAGAAGAGTTTATCCTGAATTATCTGGATGTGCTCAATATAATTACATGAGTCTATATGTGTAGAAACTTTTCAAGCTGAAGTAGAAAGATAAGACACAAGGAGGAGGAGAGATGCAAAGTCACCATTGCTGACTTTGAAGACAAAACAAAAGGGCCATGAGCTAGGGAATGTACTGGCCTCTAGAAGCCAGGAAATGGCTTTTAGCCAACAGCCAGCCAGATAATGGGGATCTCATTGCTCCAACCACAAGGAACTGAATCTACTGACAACCCAAATGAGAAAGTAAGGACCATTCCCTAGAAAGGAATGCAGCCCTGCTGATACCTTGATTTTAGCCCATTGAGATGCACATTGGATTTCTGACCTACTGAACTATAAGGTAACACATTTCTAGTTTTTAAGCCACTAAGTCTGTTGCAATTTTTATGGAAGCAATGGAAAACTAATATACCACCCATCTTTTTAACCCTCCAATAGCTTTGCATGGTGCTTGGAATAAAATTCAACCTCTTCTCTTGACTTGTACACAGCCCGACATGGTATAACCCTTCCTTGTACAACCCTCCCACACCCACTCTACCTTAGACATAGGAGTTATTTCACATTTAGCATGGCAGGTTCATTTCAAATTGCTTGGAATGCTCTTTCTTCTAATTTTTAACATGATTGACTCCATCTTGTCATTCAGATGGCATGTTTATTTAGACAATACCCTTCTTGGATACCTTTCTTGTGAACTCTCTCACATCTGTCTATTTTAATGTTCCATATAACACTTATGACATCAAATATTTTCTTGCTTTTTTATTGTTTTTAAGCCTTCGTGAGATTCAAGAGTCCATGGTCTTTGTCAATATTCTTCAATGCGATGGTCCCATACCAAAGATATGAGAATTTATAAAAGTTCAGTTAACATTGCAGTTGCTTCCTCAATTCCACACAGACAAGGGTTAGGTGCAAAAAGGAGTAAAGGGATAAAAATGTTTTGAGAATTTTAGCCTACATAAGATATAGTCTATGGAAAGGTCTTAAAACTGACTGTCTAATAGATAAAGCCTGATTTATATCATTATATATATATAGGCTGTCTGGGAAGTATTGAGCCGTTGTTAACACTATTTTTCATATTACAGGGCTGTATACTTTCTCGACAGCCCTATACACATATATCATATATCCATGGTGTAAATACTCCTACTATGGCCAGTTTCAAGCTACCAACCTAACATTACTGAATGCAGAATTGGGAATTGAGTATACCACCACTACACAGTGTGGCAATAAGGTGTAGAGTAACACATCATTACGTAGTATTTCCACTTATACATATACAACAGATGTAAATAATCTCAAGAGCATGATAATAGTAAAATGAAGTAAAATAATAAATATATTGAGAATTTATTACCTTTGTTTTTAACATAATTTATTTTATTATAAGTTTCTATAATTCTAAGTTTCTTTAATTTTTAATAATGGCTGTATGTAACAACTGGCTCACAAAATTCCTGAATATTTAACAAGCAGGTCTTACAAGGTGGGACCAGTAGAACTGGCTCTGTCATACCACTAGATATAATAAAAGGAAATGAAGGAAAATAGTTCACTTACATTTGTTTTAGGTCTATTCCAAAACTACAAGTAAACCTGCAATTACTGGTTTCTCAAGATGTCAGTAAATGAGTGGAAACATGACAAGTAATCCATGACTCTACTGATTAGAAATGACATAGAATAAAAAGGAAGTAATGATAAAGCTAGCATTCAAAATGAACACAAATTGGGAAATGTAGCAGAAATATATACAAACAGAATATACAAGGGACAATTTCAAGATAGTAGAAAATAGTCATATTAAAGTTAAAGGATTGTCCCTGACATTAACAATAGTGAAGATGATTTAGGAGGTGTGATAGTAGAATGGAATGTGAATCTAAGATTAAAGTGTCATTAAAAAACAAATATAGCACTTAAATTGTATATCATGTTATACTACTCATTGAGGAATGCCTGATTGATTCTTCCTCTGAGTAAGGGTAATGTTCTCAGTTGAAAGAAAAAGAGAAAGAAAGGAAGAAAGAAAGAAAGAAAGAAAGAAAGAAAGAAAGGAAGGAAGGAAGGAAGGGAGGAGAAAGAGAGAGAAAGAAAGAAAGAAAAAAAGAAAGAAAGAAAGAAAGAAAGAAAGAAAAAGAAAAAAAGAAAGAAGGAAGGAAGGAAAGAAAGAGAGAGAGAAAGAGAAAGGAAGGAAGGAAGGAAGGAAGAAAAAAAAAAGAAAAGAAAATAGTATGGAAAATTTATAAATATTTATACATTTTTAAATAATAGGACCATTGAGAAAGGATATGGATTTGGGAAAACAACTAATAAAAATTAGGAAAATACTTAGTAGAATTATAATTTTAAAATAATTTTCTGACATAAAAGATTTTACCAAGGGACATATACCTTTCTCTGAACTTATATTTTCTGTTGTTTCTTTTTATTGTAGATCAAACTAGAGACAATAGAATTATTCAAAATAGACAGAAGGGCTCAGATTACCTTGAAAGAATTTCCTGAATATAACTGCTGTAAGTATTTCTGAATGAGGTAAGACTATGGCTATTGTATCTGAAGGACAAGAGATGAATATAATCCTTCTCAAAAGGTCTCTTCTGATCTTAGAGTATAAAGTTTATTCTCTACAGGTCCTAAGATAGGACCCCTGGGCCATGAGCATAATTTGATATTCTCCATGGCATGTTCATTAGTATTTCCACATACATCAGAGAAGGGAAAGTTCAGCTCCAATTTAGCAGTGACTATGACCTTTACTCTTGCATTGAGCCAAGAGAATTGAAGAGGTGGGAAATAAAGACCTGATGTGGAGAATTAAAGAAATGAAACTAAAGGAAGAGATATCTATTTTCTGACACCAAACACCATGTCAAAAAACTGATATCATAATCTTGGTTTGGCTACTTAATAGTCATGCAGCCTAGAGAAATTCAGTTAATGTCACTGAATTTGTTTCCTCACTGGAAAACAGGTACAGTATTTCTGCCTTACAGCAACCACAAAAATCCAAGATATTTTGATTCAGGTGGTATTAATTGGGCACCTGCTACTACATGCCATGCATAGTACTACTTATTTTTGTATTCAATACCAAAACAATTCTTGAAAACATTAAAGGTAGAAATATTTTCATCTATTTTCTACCAATTCAACTTACCATACTTCGCAGTACACTAAGGCTTCCCCATACTACAATTCCAGAGGCACCCAGAGCAACAGTTTCACCAAGTGTATTCACAAGGTCATCCTGGGAAATGTGATAGAAAGAGTTATCAGATAAAAATAAAATAAAATTGTACATAGGACAGTACCACCACAGCTAAGCATGCTGACCCAATCATAGTAATTTAAATATTTCTCCACTATTTATATCTTTTACATAGCCATTGCCTTACTATAAAAAATAGAGACGTTTCTTGTTTTAATTACTTTTGTTGACAAGAGAGCAAGAGCATGAAAGAAAAGAAAGAAACTGAGTTAGTACATTGTCTCTATTATCTAATTTTCCATGCTTGCTAAGAGATCATGAGATCACATTAAAGATTAAATATATTCTTATTTTGAAGTCATATAATGATGTAGAACTACTTGTGTACACATATTAAAAGCTAGATTTCACTCCCTTCAAAAATAATAAGTTTCACTAAATACTTTTGTAGACACTAGTTCATTGCCCTCATACCAGATTTACTTACCTTCGAAAGGAACTTCAAAGTTGCATCTGTAAAAACTAGGCGGGCATATACAAAAACCGGAAGTGGCCTGTTAGCATCAGGTGCTTTGGAAAGCCTAATGGCTTCATAAACTCGATTTCGCACATAGAGTGCAGATTGTGTAGGAGACATTACGGTGTTCAAATAAATTGATGGGAAAAGGGCAGTGCTTTCCTTCCACAACCAGATGAGATCATCATTTCTTTTCTTTTCTATATAAAAGCAACTTCCATTGAAACCAGGTTGTCTATAATTATGGTTGTAACAATCAGGAAAAAGATAATAACCCCACAAGTGATTTGGCCGAAGTAATTTCCCCAATTTTAAAGTCTCTCGCATGAAATCCTTTCCTGCCGTTTCAAATTCATCTTGGGCTATCTTGGTAGCCTCTGCGACGCTAAGGCTTGCATTTTTTTGCCGAACCAAGTCAATAGAACGAGTCCTGTAAATATCTTTAGGTTTCCAGTTTCTTGCCCAAGTGGGCCTCCATTCTTCCCAGTCAATGACAGCCAAGCCCACATGGTCTGTTGGTATGTAATAAAGAATGTCTTGCCTAGCTTTGTCCAAATGGTCTAGTAAGGACATGTTCTGAGGTATTCCTCCATGCACAATCACGCCTGAATGTTCTATATAAGGGTAGTAGCCAAGTCTATCAACATAAAATATTGTAACATTTTGGTCTGTGGCATCTTTCCGGGGGCTTCCTATTAAAGAGAAGAGGCTCACATCTAGTGGCTCATTAAGTGCTCCAGTGCAAAGTTCAGTTGGGGCATTCCAGGCCCAGAGGAAAGGCACATTTGGGATAAGAGGGGGTGCTCTGAAATCCAGAGTCAAACAACATGGAATCAGAAGGAAGGTGAACACTGTCTGGGATGCTCCACTGGAGTCATCACAGCTCCCCAAAAAAATGTGCTTGAACCTTAGCACTCTCATTGCAAAGAGTAATGACTACTATAAAAACACTTATTTCTTCCTACATCCTTTTTTTACCCAATATTTGATGCAGCATATGAGAACAGATGAAAGAGAGGGGAATGAAGCCACTTTGATGGATAAAGAGGCATAATGATTATATTATATTTAAATATTATTCTTGTTTCATGTTTCAGGAATGTTTTGCAAGTTGCATCTCTATAACTGAAAAAAAGAAACACAGAATATATTGTTATGCTTCATTTCATAATAAAGATTGTAAGCTTTACTAAGTTATCAAATTAAGGGAGTTTAATTCAATTTTTAAAAATGGAGGACCTACTCATGTTTGAATCAATGAAATTATTTCTGCTTATGTATGATATAAATTCTATAATGGTTAAAATTTGTCTCAACTTGAAGGTAGCTATTTTTCCTTTTGCTTTCCCAGGTGTGCAGAATGCTGTACCAAGTAATGCCTTGGCAAAATCCCATTGAATGAAAATAAATTCAAAGTTGAATCTCTTATTTTCATTTATTGCTTCTTGACAGACCACCTTATAGTGGTCTCTAAATATTGAAAACAGCCTCTCACAGAATTGTGAAATTTCATATTCTTTTTTCTTTTTAAAGGGGGACAGTAGGGAAAGGGGAAAGTCACTTCTGCCAGAGGTATTAAGTCAAAAGTTTGCTTGAACTTATTAAATCAACCAAAAATTCCACCAAAGAAGTTCAAGTGCTCTTTGGAGCACTACTTGATCAAGTCTTACAGTAATGTACTCTAAGTTAATAAAACATTTTACTTCTTTATATCTGCTATGGAAAGGATTGATTCTAGCCTAGCTTAAGAAAAGCAATATATAGATTTTGGTCTTTTTATACTCTTTGATAAGTGAGATTGTGTTATCCTTCTGATATTTACAAAGTGAAGTGTTACAGCACACACTTTTGCTGTATGGTACCATTTTTGTGGTATAATAAAATGGTCAGAGTCATTTGGTATTTGCAAAAATTACCTACAAAAAGACATTTAAATGTTCTGTGATTCAGGGAGGGAATTAGAACTTTTCTTTTCAGTTAGATAGTAGCATACCACCATGTGAAGGTACAATAAGAATTATAACATTCTTTCCAGAAACTTGTGTCTTTACTCTAGCAAATTATCCATTCATTCTCATCGCTGAAAAATAAATTTCTCTAAAGACAACACTATAGTCAGAATAAAATGAAATCTTATAACCATTACAGTCTAATGTTTTGAAAATAATTAATTTTTTCCCTCATGTTTAGAACATGAAAAGTAGAAAAAGATTTTTGTAGTTTAAACCATTATAAACTTTCTCCCTCAGGACTGAGAAAATCTTCACCTAAAAATATTATTTGGGAAAAAAACTAACTCCTTTTAAATACCAACTACTAACACCAACACCTGAGTGGCACGGAGTGGGAGAAAGAAATGGAATAAAGGATTAACTTTCCTTGTATCTCAGGGCAGGAGTGGGCTAATCTTATTGAAATTGACGTTCAAATCTATTTCCTCATGATCATTTTATATAAGAAAAACATGGGGCAGAATGAGCCCATTGAGAAGATCTCTACCCACAGAAATCTTTAAATAAGAATGGACATTTCTATTCTTGAAAATTGACTGAATGAAATATCTCTTCTTTAGTATAAATCCAAGACAAAGCCTTGGGGGCACAGAATTGGCACAAAATTGGGGACAGAACTTGAAGTTAGCATCTAAGATAGCATCTTCCTATTATTTAAAGTATCAAATAGAGAACTTTACCTATTTAAATAGAGAAACTAATACAGAACCTCATCTCCTTGGAAATCATGCCATTGTACTCCAGCCTGGGTGACAGAGTGAGACCCAGTCTCAAAAAAAAAAAAAAAAAATTAAACTCTTATTCCTATTGTAAAGAAATTTGATCACAGGCATACATGCTAGCTAAGCCTTTGAAGCAAGAATCCCTTGTCTGGGGATAAGTCCAAATTATTTTGTAATAATAATTAGGTAACTACATGTAGATATGCACATATGTAATATTCACCACTATGTATAGTACCATCTATGAAATAAGAAAAGAACTTCAATACTCAATAATAAATTCTTAAATATGGTATATTTCAGCCTGAGGGAATTTATGGAGGTATCAGAACAAATTATAAAGATAATGAAATAACATTAAAGATTTTTGTCTAAAATACTAGGTGAAATAAAGTAAAATACACACTGTAAGTTGAGATATTTAAAAAATGTATGTACATGCTTAAGGAATTGATAAAATTCAGAAATATGAAAGAATATACATATTTTCTAAGCATTCATTTCATATATATAAATATACATATATTCATACATACAAATATACATATATATATGGGGAGAGAGAGAGAAAGAGAGAGTATTTCTGTCACCCAGGCTGGAATGCAGTGACCTGATCATAGCTCACCGTAACCTCAAATTCCTGGGCTCAAGTGATCCTCTTTCCTCAGCCTTCAAAGTAGCTGGAACTACAAATGCACGCCAACACATTCCATTAACTTTTAAATTTTTTGTCAAGATGGGGTTCTTGCTATATCGTCCAGGCTGGTCTCAGACTCCTGGCCTCAAGTGATCCTCCCACCTCTGCCTCCCAAAGTGCTAGGATTAAAGGTGTGAGCCACCCTGTCCAGCCCATTATATCTTTTTGATCGGCTAATTTTCTTTCATTCAACTATCATATTGTTACTTAAATAAAAAGTGGGAAAAAAATAAAATTTCTTCCTAGACAGTAGTTTGCCAGAAGAGATTTGAAATTCAGCTTCTATTCAATGGAAAGAAAAAGAACCATAAACCTCTCTACATATTATTCACCAGGATGCTTGTACAAGGGGTTCTTGTTTTATTTTCTAAAAGAGGAGTTGATGATTGGATTTTTTTCAAATAAATTTTATTGTGTATATTTAAGGTATACAACATGATGTTATGAAAATATTGGGATTTTTGAGGTAAGGAGAAGGGAGTCTTAGACAGAAAAAGCCAAAAGAAAAGAGCCAGGTTTCTTGGCTTAGTTCTTTGCTCTTCTTTTCCACAACAAATGCCTTATTTCCATAACAAATGATTTCTCTCTAGAGAATTACAATGAAGAGATACAGAAGTCAGTTAAGAGACTGTCCCCAGAATCTACCTTTTGGTATCCCCATTTCCCAGGAGTCTATGAATATAGCTCTATGGAATTAAGAACTGAATTTAGATACAATCCTCTTACCATTAAAATTGTTAGAGATTTTGAATATAACTTATCATAAATATCAACATAAAATTCAGAAATATGAACAAATATTGATAAAGGCAGGAATATGGCTTTGGTGAAAGCAGACCATAACATTACTGAAGGGGGAGGGGTAAAGGAGAGAGTCCTAGGGTTTAAGTCTTCACAAGGCACCTCCTCAGTCTTCATTTCCCTGCAGTTCTCAGAACAACTAACATGATCTAGGCATTGTTACAATACTAAGCCAATAGCCTCTAGCCTCAAGAAGCCTCAGGATACTGCAGGTAATTTTAATGTATCTAAATTACTTCTATAAATATTGTGGGACTCCTTCTTTAATAGGAAAAATAAAAAGCAAAATTCCACATGAGCAGCAGGCCCCAAGTTTATTGTCCTTGTATCCTGTGTGCTAATCACATTTGGTAGAATGTGTATCATTTCTAAGGTACTTTGTTCATAAGTTCAACCCAAAGGCTGATTTATACCTCTAGGTACAAGTGAATCCAAGCTAAGAATCTTGAAGAAAAATTTAAAAGATCAGTATAATATCCCCAAAAGCAGAAAACATGCAACTAAAACCAAGCAGGAACCTCCCTGAGGGGCTTGCTAGGCCCCTCAAGCCATGAAAATAAAGGAAGACTTTGAGTTCTTCCAGGAGGTGTTCCAGGCACCTGGCTAGCCTTGAAAAGTGAACGGGCAACCTGATGAGAACAATGGCCTCCAAGCTAGCCAGAGTCAGGAGGAGTTTTGGTTCCCTATGGAAACTGAAAGATGGCATCTTAGCATATGTTCTTGAGTTGTTTTTCAGACAACCATACTGGATGGAAAAGGCAGATAAAAGGGAACTGAGGAATTGAATTCTGTCTGATGGCCATTCTTTGTACTAAATTTTCCCTTATGGGAATTTGGTGGCCTGTCACACTCATCTTAAGCTTCCTTTCCACTGATCCAAAAATTTCTGAATCTACACCTTCTCCCTCCTTCCGCCAAAATTCAGAATATCCCATCCCCTTTTTGGGCCAGCCTTGCCTGACTTCCAGCTTGCTCCTGGTTATAGGAAAAGAAATGAAAAAAGAAAACAAAAACCCTGGCTTGTAAATCATGTGGAAGTTTGAGTTTTAAGTGCCAGCTGCTAGTTCTCCTTGCATGGCACCTTGCAATAAAAATGCCTCTTTCTGCTGCTATAACACCCAGCCCGGCTCCAGTGTCTGGCTTTACTGCACTAAATAAGGAGACCTCAGTTTGGTTTATTAATAACAAATGATTGGTACCCCAATTGAGAGAAAAGTCTAGTGTGGATGTCTTTCCCATAGCACATCAGCCCTTGGCCACAACTATCATCAGGGTCCCATCCAACAGCTGCCTGAGTGATTTTAACTCAGGCAGGGACAGATCCCAGTGTTTGGCTGCTGACCAGGCACTGCTGGCTTGAGGGGCTTTCATCTTGCTGTGTCAGAAACAGGTACTTGGCTTGGAAGACATCTTGGGTCAATGGTGGATTCTCGTGTGATGATACCAAGGTATTATCCCTTAAGACACTGGGTTCTGCCTTGGCGGGACACTTGGCTTTGCCTCATCAGAGTACCTGGTTTGGTTGGGGATGCCCCCTAAGGAGCTAAAGGGAGTGTGACTTTGAGAAACCACATTTGATTTGCTTGGAATTTTGGCTTTGGTTCTGATTTGAGAGGCCTTATGTCGGTCTTTGTCTTGTCACATTTGTGTAGGGAACCCCAAAAAATTGCAAGCAGAAGCTCAGTAGGCCTGACTCGGGGGAAACCATTTCATCAGCTTTTGCCAAGTTCAAGCTCAGATACTGAGTGGAGTAACTGTTGTTTTTGTCTTGATTACATGTATGGTATAATTTTGTTTCAGTCATTACAGAAGATGTTTTTCTTCTGTAATCTGTGAGCACGGTGATCAAAAGCTCTGTTCTTCTAGAAATTGCAGTGAAGAAAATCTGGGAATGTGACCTGCTGGCAAAGAGTAAGAATTTTCTACCAGCCAGGCTCCCCGGGCCCTCTCTCCGTGAAATGGGGTTGAGCAGATGGTAAAAATCACTATTTGCCTGTTCAATCCCTTTTCTCCCAGAAATAGTCTTTACCTTTGTTTTGTCTCTCTGTGTTGTCCTGTCGTAAAGAGGGGTACCAGATAATGTTCCCTCTCATCTTGTTTTATGTCCTTGAGGACTTGGCTTGTAACTGAGTGGGAGTGCTCTCTCAATTTCTACCATCCGGGGAACATGATTTTACAGGTCACATCTGGTGGCCAGACTAAAAATGGCTGGGAACCTGACAGTTTTGTTCAGAATGTATCAAGTTCTTGGGAAGTCCCATTCATATGGGTCTTTTATCATTTCAACTCTTGTTATATACATGGTTAATACTGTGGCAACAAGAATCTTTTTGCTATCTTAGCCTATTACCGGGAGTGTGGCGTGATCTTTGAGATTACTTCTTCTGTGCCTTAAAATTACATCTGGAGTTTTACATGAAGAAGCTTTTCAATTGGGTGGCTATTAGAATAAATACACCATTAAAAATTCAAATTGTCAATGACCAGAAAAATCAGTACTTTAAATTAGACTCCCAAATTTAAACATTTCTCTCTCTCTCTCTCTCTCTCTACATATATATATGTGTGTGTGTGTGTGTATTTATATATATATTAGAGATCTCTTATTCTAAACAATTGATGGAAAGATTAAATTTTTTAAGGTACATATAGTGTTGTCATGGCTAGCCTTAAAAATTTTCTTGATAAAATTAAAAAGCAAAAATATGACAAGAAACAAAGCTAATATCCTTTATATGCTCAAATTGCCTGCTTTCAATTCCACACAAGGTTCACTAGGAAGGCTGTTTAAAAGTCTGTGCTTTCGCTTGAAGCTCAGCCTCGAGGGAACGGGAGGGACATGGGCAATGTATCTAAACAGAAGTTTTTGTACCCCCATACTAAGCTGAAATAAAAACAAAAAAAAATAAATAAAAATAAAAATAAACTCTATGATTAATGACAAAAATAAATAAATAAATAAAAGTCTGTGCTTTTATTGCTGCAGTACAGGTTCAATTCTGGATCAGGCCTTTTGGTTTGGTATTTGTATGACTTTTGCTTTTTCTCTTCCATGGACAATATTTGATTTCCAGTCTTATTCTGTCTATGGGGGGTACACAAAGCTTTTTTTTTTTTCCCCGAACACAGGGTCTTGCTGTGTCACCCAGGTTGGAGTATAGTGGCCTAACCACAGCTCACTGAAACCTTGAACTCCTGGGCTCAAGCAATCCTCCTGCCTCAGCCTCTTGAGTAGCTGGGAATACAGGTATACCCCACCATGCCAGCTAATTTTTTGTGGAAACAGGCTCTCACTCTTGCTCAGACTGGTCCTGAACTCCTGGCCTCACTGATCCTCCTGCCTCAGCCTCCTAGAGTGCTGTTACTAAAGCTCAGCACTTGCCCTTGAGGCCACACCAAAAGAACAAGAACAAGTGGTTCGAGGAGAAGGAAAAAGAAGTCTATTACTTTGCTGACAAAGGAGGAAAAATGGCAGACTCTGTCATCTCAAAATCCAATTTTTCCTGCACATAAGCAGAAGTACAGAGCTTTTAAAGGGAAGGCCTTCGGTTCTAGACTACTGTGTTAATGATTCTAATCATCCACCTCTGCTGAAGACAAGCAAGTTATTTAATCTCTTTAATTTAATCTCTTCAGCAACCAAAGAAGTCTTATCTTTCTAAGGATTCCTTAAGCAATGTCTGTAAATGTCTAAGTTACTGGACTAAGTAATTTAGTTTTCCAGATTAGGAGAAACAGGGCTAGGAGCTGGCCTCACAATTTAGTAGCAATGTGACCTTGTCTGAACTGTTTAACTTCATCGCACCTTAGTTTTGCTTGTTTGTTTTTTCAACTGTAAAATGTGGATAGTAAAGCAACTATCTTATAGGCCTATTGTGAAATTTTAATGAAATAATATATATAAAACACTTAGCACAATGCCTCTGAAGGGGTTCAGAATATGCCACCCCAAAATATGCCACTTTGGCATATTGATTATTTTGAGCTGAAGGTGACTGCCCATTTTTTAATTGGTTATTTTTTGCTATTGATTTGTTTGAGTTTCTCATATAGTCTGAGTATTAATCCCTTGTTGGATGGGTAGTTCAGAAACATTTTCTCACAAGGGGAGAACATTCTTATCACAAGAGACTGGTGTCAATGCTGAAATGGATCTGTACAAACAGTCCTACTAAAACAACCCTTATCTTCCATTAGTCTCCCATATATACCCCAGTCATTTTCCAACAAATTACTGCACCTAGAAGCTTAAATTCCTTTTTCTTTGTCTTGTTACTTCTCCACAATTTATCATTCTTTCTTAAGAAAGTATGTAAACTCTGGATCCCAACTGCTTCTTTGGGTCTTCATTTTCCATATGAAGGCTCCTGTGTACATGTAAAACTATTAAATGAAAATTGTATGCTATTCTCCTGTTAATCTTTTTGTCACATCAATTCATAGGCTCCAGGCACAGAACTTCAAAGAGTAGAGTTTTCCCTATAGTTCTGGCAATGAGAATGGGATATCATTTGCTGGGACACAATGTTCACTCCAGAGGCTGCAGCTGAGATCTTGGGGACACCTGATGAAGCCAGCAAAAGGTAAAAATTTTACCACATAAAACACATAAGGCAATAGTACTTGCCTTGAAAATTGAGAGTTTACAAAAACATACCTATGACTCTAGGGGTAACTCAAAGCCCACCCATTTTTCGAACCAACCACAGAGTCTCCCCTATTCATCCCAAGATGTTTGCAGATACTGTATAAAGCAAGGACATTGGGAAAACAATCGTCCAGCACTTAAAAGAAAGCTTAAATATTTTCCCTAGACCTCAATATCCTCAGAGGGTCCATTTTCTCCTTCCTAAGAGGTGAGGGGGAGGATCCTCTATCCTTAAAATAGTGGACTAGGAACCAGATTTCTTAATTGACAGTGGTATGACTTTCTCTACCATTGGCTTAAAGGATTTATCTCTACCTGTCACCTCTAATTCTATTCAAGCTGTTCAATTCCTGAGCAATCTATTTCATTGTCCACATCTCAGGTCATCCCAGTATTTGTAGGCCCTCTTAACACACATCATGGCTTTCTAGTTTCTGCCTCCTCACTGGCAAACCTTTTAGGCAGAGATTTGTTATGTAAATTTAATCCCACCATAAAGAGTAATTACAAAGATGTTTTTATTTTCCCACCTTCAGACCAAACCTCAAACTTCTTATCTTCTCTAATGAAAACCTATCTCAATTTAAAATCCTCTGAAGAGGATGCAATCTTAAAAGATGTTCCAATTAGTTTCTGGGCCTCACATGTAAATGAGGTTGGATTGCTACTAAGGGCAGAGCCTGTGGGCATTCCCTGGAAAAGTAATAAATCTTTCCTATCAGTAGCCTAATACACTTTCAATATGCAAAACAAAGAATTGAACCTGTAACAGACTCTCTTTTATAGCAGGGTGTTCTTATCGTTACCTCCTCATCTTGCAATACCTCAATGTTTCCAATAATAAAAGGGAAACTTGATTTAGGCAGGAATCAAATCTGTAGATTTGTACAAGATCTAAGAGCCATGAATTCTTTTGTAATTCCTCACCACTCTGTAGTCCCTAATCCAACTACTATTCTTACTTTAGTCTTTGCAGATGCAGCCTAGTTTACGGTAATTGATCTCTGCTGAGCTTTCTTTTCAATTCCATTGCACCCTGAATCAAAAGTTCTCTTTGCATTTATGTTTAGAGGAAGGCAGTTAACATGGACTCAAGTACTTCAGAGATATTTCAAGTTCCCCTCAATATTTTCCCAAATCCATAAAACCAACTTAGACCCTGTAGCTGTTACTCAAGGCTTTACATTTGTTCAACATGTAAACAGCCTCTTATTTTATAGCCATGCTACATCAGGTACTCTTATAGATGCCTTCATTCTCCTAAAGGCAATCGCTGAATGAGGCCATAAATCCTTAGAACTAAACGTTAATGGGTGCAAACTGTTACTTGCTTAGGACATGAGATATTTCAGGATGGTAAAAAAACTCACCACAAAATGCCTTGAGTCAGTTTTGCTCATCCCTCTCCCCAAACCAAAAAACATTGCCTAGATTTCTAGGGGCAGTTAGTTATTGTCAGCAATGGATTCCTAATTTTGCTGTCCATTCTAAACCTTTATGTGTCCTCATTCCAGATGCTACTTCAGAGTCAATTTTCTGGCCCTTGCAAGCATTGAACTCCTGAAAAGACTTCAAATTAGCATTTTCCACATACCCAGATCTTGACTTACCCAATTCTGACTAACCTTTTCACCTGTGTTGCCATGAAAATAATGGGATTGTTGCAGGTATTCTAGAAAAATGTTTTGCCTCTCAGATATGTCCGATACTGTATTTCTCAAGTCAATTATGCCCTATGGCATAAGCCATGTCCCCCTGCCTGCAAGAGGTAGCCACAGCTGCTGCCCTAATTAACAAATTCAGTACTCTGACATTAGGCTTCCCCATCTACCTCTATGTTCCCCATTCTGAGTCTGCTCTCCTAAAAATTCATAAGACACAGCACCTCTCTACACAGCAGCAGACCAGCCTATAAATCAACCCTTTATCATCTTACATCACTTTAACACCTTAAATCCAGCTATCTTTCTGACCGAATTACTCATACCTTAGGGAGTCCTGCAAGGCCCACACTGCCCCTTATGACAATCCATTCAAAATGCATTTGAGAGGTTTACCTCCAGCTTTAAGCTATACCTCTATTTGGATATTGGCTGCATGTTTAGTGGATGGACTAAATGCTATCCAACTAGATAAGCTGGTACCGTGACAGTGTTAAAGAAATTAATAACTGAGATTATTCCTCATTTTGAGCCTACCTTTATAGATTGAATCAAAGAAAGAAACTCATTTTTTAGCAGATATAAACCATTTATAAAAAACTGGAGTACTCTTTAAAATTTCATAAATCATGCCATCCTCAATCATCAGAACAAGTGAAACATAACAATATAGATATAATAAAAATCTGTCAAGAAATTGGACTCTAAATGGCTAAGAACATTACCTTTGGCCCTCATGAAAACCTGGAATTCTTCAGACAGGAGACATATGATATACTTTTATAGTTTTTGGACACCCTATTTCTACCAGCATCTCAAAATCTTGTATTCCTAGATTGAGTGAACATTATGGGAATTTGAGTAAACAATTTGATGCTATGACAAGAACTTACTTACTAGTACACTTGGAATATATCATCAACAAGCAAAATATGTGACCTCCATTAACTGACAAATCCTGCCATCCTTTTTGACCAGATCAGGTGTACATCAAGATTTTTAGAAGAAAGCATGTACTGTTACCTTGCTGGGAAGAACCTGATGAAGTACTGCTAACAACCTAAACGGCCATCATAATAAAAGAAAAATCTTCTTGGATTCACTCATGTGAGCCACAGCAAGCTAAATCTAGATCATTACTCCTAGGACAACTGGAAGGCCATCCTTACAGGTCGTGACTTCATAGTAAGGATTTCAGAGCCAATTACAAGTCTCTAGAAACAAGATGACATCACAAAGTAGACAGCTTTCCCTAAGATCACAAATCAAGAAATTTTGTTTCTATCTACTTTTCCCCCTTTTGAGTCTCTCTCCTCCCTCCCTGTAAAGGGGAACTTTTTAAAAATAAAACCTACCCTTCCCCCCCATTTATTGAAAAGTTGACTAGAGATAACTTGTCTCAATCTATCCTACTCTCCCTCTGATCCTCCACTATGGGCTTTCTTTCAAACTATCTCTCATCTTAGCCTTACTGTTTTGTTTTGTTTTTTTTTTTCTAACAGGTCAAGCACAAACCTGACACTCTCTTACACCAGCTTCCCAAACCCTGGTCATGTTAACTAATCATTCTGATTGTTGGTTATGTCAACATCAAATAGCATTAAAAAAAAAAACAAACCTTAACTAGTTTTCATTCCTGCCAATGTGAGCACCTGGTGGACAAACTGTAAAAGATGGATGAATGAAAGTGTGTGGTATGTATGTGTCCATGACCAGAAAAACAATGTCACTCTAATTTTCCTTCTGGTGAGTTCAGTTGGCCAGTAAAAACCTCTGTGTATGCTCAAGAACTATCCCTTGCTCAGTTAAAGACATTGGAAGGAATTTTTGTTTCCTTTGTATTAAAAATATGCATGGTACTGGACCATTTCTAGATGACATACCAAGGCGATATTGCAGTCAAACCCTGTGGTTTGAGTCCACACACACCATCTTCAAACCCTTCACAGAGATCATAAGTGGTTCTAGCACTGCCTATCAGGGCACAAACTTTTGCCAACACCAAAAGTTTTGGCTGGTTAATAGGCTAGTATTGCACAACCTGGGGTAAGTCAGCTGCTTCCCTGATTAGGCTACCTAACATCAAAATTTTATATGGGTAGACCCAAAATTTGGACTAAATTGGTCAGGTGACAAAACCATGCCTTATGCCTGCCATAGCAAGACTGCAGGTCTCCTATGTCAGCTATTTCACAACATGTTCTGCTTTTGCAAACCAAAAGTGGCATGTGAAAACAGAGGTGTGCAGAAGCCAACTCGATCAATGGCAAAGGCTATGAAACACACTAGACCTGGGGAATTGCAGGTTCCACTCTGACCTTGTCCATGAACAACGCTGGTCTTTTTATCCTATGTAGCAACAAGTTATATAAGATTCCTATCTAAATGATCAGGGTAATGTGTGCTCAAATACCTGGCTCCTTCTGTCACTAGATACTCTACCTTATATGCTAGCCAAATTACAAACTTGAGTTCCTTCATTAATCAAGTCATACCACATAAACATATCAGATGAGACTGCATAGAAAAACTGATTGTGTATTCCCATTCCAAGTTCTTTTCAGTGTTGAGGATCATATTCCCAAATTTTGGACCTTGTGACTTAAAAGGGGTGATCCTAAAGCTTTTCATGGTACTAGAACAAGAGTTTAATACCACTATGAAAATGCTGGAAGCACTCCAATCAGAAATTAATAGTTTAGTTTCTCTGGTACTCCGAAATCATTGCACCCTGGATACAGGACTGCCCAACAAGGGAGTGCTTGTGCAAATACGGGTGAAAAATACTGCCTCTATGTGAACCATATGAAACAAATAGTATCTAATTTATACCTTTTAACAGAAAAGATTAACACTCTCCATAAGATAAATGAAGCCCAACCATTTTATTGGACTGACATATTCCCAGAGTTGAGAGATTGGGTTTAATGGTATATGAGAAAATGTGCTTAGATTTTAGCTTTTCTGCTTATTTACTCTCATTTTAACATACATTATTCTCTCCCTTTGAAGATCTCTTACCACTCAGTTACCTAACTGATTCTTTTCTACATAGCCATCAATTCAGCTTTTATGAGAAACTTATGATGACATTTCAGATAGGGGAAATGAAGGTGTTCACCTTCATGCCACCCCAAAACATGCCACTTTTGCATATTGACTGTTTTGAGCTGAAAGTGACTGAGCAACAGTAGATGCAGGAAGAGCTCTCTGACTTCCTCTTTCTTCCTGAAGCAAGATGTAAAATTTTCCATTTGATAGATGCTCTCCCTGTGTTAGGAAGAGAAGAATATTCTTATTGCTGGAAACTAGGAGTCAATGCTGAAATGGACCAGTATAAACAAACCTACTAAAATAATCCTTATCTTCCATTAGTTCTTTGCATACATTTTCTAGTCACTTTCCCACAAATTACTGCTCCCAAAAGCTTAAACCCCTTTTCTTTTATCTTGTCACTTCTCCACAATTTATTGTTCTTTGTTAAAAAAAAAAAAAAAAGTATAAAGCTCCTGGTCCTAATAGCTTCTTTGGGTCTTCATTTTTCCTGTGAAGGCTTCCATATGCCTATGAAGATATTAAATAAAATTTATATTCTTTTCTTCTGTCAATCCTTTTTTTTCTTTTTATGGGAGAAGGGCTTAAACAACAGACATTTATTTTTTCACAGTTTGTAGGCTCGAAGTCTAAGATCAAGGTGCCTTTAGGGTTAATTCCTTTTGAGGCTTTGCTCCTTGGCTTACAGGTGGCTGCTTTCTTGCTGTGTCCATCCTCACATTGTCTTTCTTCTTTGTACACATGCACATTGGTGTCTTGTCAATCTGTCTTTTGACAGTTCAATTTATAGGCCTCAGCTACAGAACGTAAGAGAGTATAAGAAAGTTATTTTTTATCCCTTATACTTTGTACATAGGAAGTACCCAATAAATACATAAAATAAGTAGTTCCTGTTAGTATTATTAATAATATTGTCCCTTGCCCCCACCTACTTCTGTATGCAAGGCAGTGAAAAGCATGAAAAAAAAAAAAAGAGGACAAGCCCAGGACGGTGTAATGATTCATAGACCTGCTAGCATTCAAGTTTTCCTTAGGAATTAAGAAAGAAAAGTAATTGCTCTGGAGGAAATGAAATACTCCGCAAGCTGGGCATAGTGGTATGTGCCTGTGGTCCCAGCTACTCAGGAGGCTGAAGTGAGAGAAGTGCTTGAGCCCAGGAGTTCAAGTCTAGCCTGGGCAACATGGTGAGACCACATCTCTAAAAAATATGTAAACATTACAGCAGCACTCTAGGGTAAGAGGTATCAATCTCCTTTCCAAATTCAAACTGCAGTGAAGCTAGTCATAGTTCTGATGTTGGTGCTGTGCCACTGTAATTAGTATCACCATACAATGTGCTTCTGAGAAGAAACTGAACCAAGGAAGTCTTCATGGAGCATGACTCTATAAGCCTGTCAAACTGACTCAAGCCTTAGTGTACATTTCATTAATTTGACTGCCTCTTTGCATCTTTGTGATGGAGTTCACTAAGAAAAAAAAAAAAACCTTTTAAGCTTAGAGTTCAAGCTTCTTCCTTCAGCCCAACTGAAATATTTTTCTGACTTGTAAAATGTTGACTTACCTGAAAATTTTTCAGTCTTTTAAATTGGATTAGTGGAATAACTAGGTGACATTTAAAACAATAATGGGACACTACATTGTTCATATAGACTTCAGATATTTTTTACAGTGTTTGGTGGTTATACATCAGTCTGGCCAGAGGAGAGTTGTGCTTCTATTTCACAAAAGAGAAGGAAGAACAGTTATCAAACATCAAAGAAGCAAGAGTTAACAAGATTATTTCTCAGTATCAAAGTCAAACCAACTTACTTTGGCTATTAGCATGTTTGTTACATCCACAAGATGTAAGCAATTATTAATAACTATTATTGCTGTTAATGCTGTTATTAAAATAAACAATACATCTAGCATATATAACAAATGTATAACAAATGCTTCAAAAAAATGAACTACAACTTCAACCTTTTAATGACATTATAAAGATGCATTAATATTCCTATCTCTCTGCCCCTCTCCACTACTCTATAAAAACCTAAGCACATTTACCCTTATGGATGAGAAGATCAGGCAGTTGTGTTTGTCTCCTCACCAAAATGAGAGAAATCAGGAATGCCCTATGATTCTCACCTGAGACATGAGAAACAAGAACTCAGTGCTAGAGCAACAGGAGAGTAAGAATCTGCCTAGCTGATGACAGGATGGGAGTGTCCCTGAGACTCACCAGCTAATAAACACAGCAAGCCTTTAATTAATATTTCATTGGGACTATATTAACTGAAAAGCAATTTCTACCATATCTCTAAAATCTGACAATAACAGATTATGGAGTCAGCTAAGAATTTTCAGTAAACAATCTATTAGGATATGTAAACATTACAGCAGCACTCTAGGGTAAGAGTTATCAATCTCCTTTCCAAATGAGGAAATAAGCATTAGATAAAATTTAATAACTTGCCCACCATCCCAAAGTTAGAAAACTCAGTTTTAGCTAATTCTAAGTGTCACTTTCATTATAGAGGTAAAAATAGGAAACAAATGCAGGACATTTCTAGAGAATGAAAATGAATATTTGCATTGTCTGGTACAGAATGTAGATTATGGAAGTCTTTTCATTGATATAATTAAGCATCATACTTTGCTGTTATAATCCCCTTTACTTAGGATTAAAAAAGGAATTAAGTCTCAAAGTCCAAATACCATCAAAGGTATGCATTTAGCTATACCCTAGGACACTACTCTTTCCTTGAAACCAACTGCCTGTTTTTGGTTTAGATGACTTTAACAAAATGATTGCCTCATTTCTTAATTTTTTTCTAACTCAACAACTGTTTTTGTTTATTTTCTCCAAATAATTAGAGGTGTTAGCTTGGCAATTATGTTTCATATTTCAATTTAGTTTACTCAACTTTCATCAGGACAGGAAAATGGAAGTGCTGTATTCATATTTAATAACTTTCTACATCATGAGACCTAAGAACTTACTAAGTCCTTTAAACTAAGAAATATTTTACCTAAATTAGAGTAAGTATGAATCATTTATGGGGGTCTTATACTCCTAGTGATATCTAGCACCTTCTAACTGCCAACAATGATTAACTAAAGGTCATATGTGTTTTATAACTTTCTCAGAAAAACACAATGACCAAGGTGTGAAGTCTGGCTCTGTTAGTACCGGCCTATAAATTTTTGTGGTATAAAGCACAGAGAGGAACCAGGACAAAGGGCACTAGCTTGTCTAGTCTCAGTTCCAAATCTAAGAGAGCTGAACAGTCAATAACATTTTTACTTTCTTTTCTTTTCTACTCTCTTTCTCTTGCTCTTACACACTCTACATATATCGAATCATCTAATTCTATTAACACCCCATGAGTAGGCACAAATATTGTCCCCATTTTACAGTTGTCACTCAACTGCTTTTTACCTCAGGCCAAGCAAATTTCAGTCTCATTCCCTGGATTCAGGTTTCAGGACCGTATCTCCTCCAGGGGTCAGGGGAGGAAAACAAACCAGCTGGAGTGAGGTCAGGTGGGTTCTGTAGCTCCAGCCACCTCTTCCACCAAAATGCTGGCTTCTGAGATGTTTCTGGCTATCTGCAAAGTTTTAGAATAAAGTTATAGGATGTAAGGGAAAGAAAACTGTAGAAAGTGCCAAAAGAGGTGTGGCTGGAACCAAGGGCCCAATCCGGAGGTTTGGCTAAAAGCCGACTGTGCCCAGGAGTCCCCCGTCTCATGGAGGGCCGCTGTCTACACTCAAGTGTGGCTGTGGCCACAACTGAGCCAGACCCAGAGTGGCCACTACAAGAAGGGACAGATCGTTCCCCATCTCCACACTCCTAATAGTGGCAAAGTTGGAGACCTCACATTACTTTTATCACAGGTCGGCTCAGGTTGGTGGGTCCTCACTGGCCTCTCCCCACCACCACAATGGCGTGGGTTTCCCACAATCCCTCGCGCCTGCGCTCTGGGGCCCTCGAGTCTCCAGGCTCCTGCTACAAACCTGCTGCTCACACTCCTGCTGTTGTGATGCCTCCAGTTTTCCTCAGTGGCCTGGTGTTCACGTCTCTGCTTAAAGTGTTCTCATGTTCAGTGTCAGTCCTTTGCTTTGATTTTTTTTTTTTTTTTTGAGACAGAGTCTCGCTTTGTTGCCCAGGCTAGAGTGAGTGCCATGGCGTCAGCCTAGCTCACAGCAACCTCAAACTCCTGGGCTTAAGCGATCCTCCTGCCTCAGCCTCCCAAGTAGCTGGGACTACAGGCATGCGCCACCATGCCCGGCTAATTTTTTCTATATATATTTTTAGTTGGACAGATGATTTCTTTCTATTTTTAGTAGAGACGGGGTCTCACTCTTGCTTAGGCTGGTCTCGAACTCCTGACCTCAAGCGATCCACCCGCCTTGGCCTCCCAGAGTGCTAGGATTACAGGCGTGAGCCACCGCGCCCGGCCCTTTGCTTTGATTTTGATTCTGGTTTCTTCTCTGTACTGTAAAGAATCCCCCTAGCTATCATTTCTACAACCCAAGTAAGGCTCCCCACGCTACAGCCACGGCCTGGCATCCACTCTTTAGCAATTAATTAAATTCTACTTCATGATCCTGATCCTTCCTGGTCCACAAACCGAGTTCAAATGTACTCTCTTGCTCCAGTTCCTTCTCTAATTTACTTCTATTTTGATTTCTCTGCTATAGTAGTTTCTATTCTATATCTATACTTATATAAGTGCATAAATGTATTTATATTACTATTAATATAATAGTAATAATGTTAGTGCATTTAGACTAGACCCCTCAGTATTTTCACTGATTGCCTAAGTGAGAACTTCAGACAGTACTGTAGGATACTGAGGAGACGTTGTAGAGGGCATTTTGAACTATACCATAGGTGCCAATTACTTAATTTATTGACTCAACAATTTGAGAAATGTTAGTGGACCATTAATTACATGCCAAACACTGTTCTAGGCATGGAGAATATTGTAATAAACCACACAAAACATGCTCTGTTCTCACGGAGCTGGCATTCTAGTGGAAGGAAAGAAGACAAAAAGTAAGTAATAAATAATTTCAGAGTGATAGCTGATATTATAGAATTTAAAAAGAAAATGGAAAAGAAAGCAATCAGGGTTGAAAGGGTAGGTCATGTCCATTTTAAAGTGTCATAAATAATGCTAATTTCTAAGGAGATAATATCCAGTTAGCACTTCCTTCAAAAATTGAGATTACTCATTTCCCTACAGTATTCCGTACTCATTTCTGGTACAGTAATATATGTAAAGTATTTGCCAATATGAGTAACATAAAAATGGTATCTCATTATCTTTATAATTATAATTTCTTTTATTTTGAGAGAAATTGAGCCATTCATATTTTCTTTGCTGTGATTTACTGTTCATGTCTTTTTCCCATGTTAGGTTTTGGCCATTTTGAATTTATTTGCTTAAGAAGTCTTTGCATATTAGGAGGAATTAGCGCTTTGTCACATATTCCCAATGTGTTTTTCCAGTTTGTATTTTGACTTGTCCTTGGTATAGTTTCCATGCAAAAGGCAAGCTCCTTTTTAAAAAAATATAGTTTGTTACTGAATATTTGGAGAGTAATTGGGACTTAGATTAGTTTCCCCAGGAGCAGAGCCTAACATGAGGTTTCATATGATTTATTAAGAAAGTTTTCTGAGGAGAAACTCTTAAGAAACTTGGAAGATGGACACAGTGCATCATGCCTATAATCCTAGCACTCTGGGAGGTCAAGGTGGGAGGATCACTTAAGACCAGGAGTTCGAGACCAGCCTGAGCCATATAGCAAGATGCTGTCTCTACAAAATATAGAAAAATTAGCTGGGTATAGTGAGGCACACCTGTAGTCCCAGCTACTTGGGAGGCTGAGGCAAGAGAATCACTTGAAACCAGGAGTTTGAGGTTGCAGTGAGCTATTATGACAGCACTGAACTCTAGCCTGGGCAACAGATGGAGTAAAGGGAAGGGAATAAAGTCAAGAAAGGGTGTAATTTTATGTAAAGGCCTTGGGTGGGCAGCTTTAGCCTGATCATACTGATGATCCTATTAGGGGTATGGGAAGCAAAGCAACACTGAAGGGAAAGGGGGAAGCACACTAAATCTACAGAAAGGGATTGTGGGGGTGAGGGGAAATTTTCCCTTTGCTTGAAAGGTTCACTGAAAGATCAACTTACAATGAGGCAGATTAATAAGAGAAAGAGATTATTTACCATGTGCACAAGGAGAATCACAGAGTGCTTACCTAATTTCCCAGTGGGGTCCAGGAGTTTATATACCCTCATTTTAGAGGTGAGGGAGAGATGAGGAATATAAGTAATTCTGTTGAGTGGCAATAAGTGGTTACCAGAGAGGATGAATAGGCACTTGTGGCTCCAGATTAGCAGCAGCTTGTGATTGTCAGATGAAATGAATTCACATTCTCTCTGGAGGACACCAAAGGAACAAGCAAAAAAAAAACATAGATAAATAAGAAAATTGATTAACTTGTCATCAGTATTTAAAATTTTAGATACAGCTGAAGAGATAATTAGTGAAGTGGAAGATAAATCTTAAAAATTTGCCCTGTATGCACCCTAGAAAGACAAGGAGATATGAGAGATTAAAAGAGAATTAAGAGGAGACAATATTTGAAGAGATTGTGGCCAAGAAATTTTCAGAATTTATGAAAATCATCTATCTGCCTGTGAGGGTGCTCTATATGCCAAGCAGGATAATAAGAAAAAAAATGCCCACTTAGACACCGAAGCAAAACTATAGACCTCCAAAACCAGATATAACACATTAAAATTGGATAGAAAGAAAAAGAAAACATTACTTACCAAGAATGGTAATCAGAAAGCATGTTTTCAACAAAACAACAGAAAACTCTGATGAAGGATTTACAAAATGCTAACGGAAAATAACTATCATTAGAAATATAAAGTTTACTATCTACTTTTCCTTGACAAAAAAATTGTAATTTACTTTTGGGTAGCAATAAATTTTGTTTTTTAATGAGAGAGGGAATATCAAAGTATACCACTTAGCTTAGTAATGAACAGTATTTATATAGTTCTAATTTTTTTTATTTACCTTCTTGTGGTAATAACACTTAACAGAGGTCCACCCTCTTAATGGATTTTTAAGTGTACAATATATTATTGTTGTCTATAGGCACAATGTTGAGCAGCAGATCTCTAGAGCTTATTATCTTGCTTAAATGAAACCTTATGCCTGTTAATTAGCAACTCATTTCCTCCTTCCCCCAGTCCTCGGCAATCACCATTCCGCTCTGATTCTATGAGTTTCACTATTTTTAGATAACTCATATGAGTTATTGCACTTAGCATAATGTCCTCAAGGTTCATTCATGTTGCATATTGTGCAATTTCCTTTTAAGGTTTAATAGTATTCCAATATATGTATATACCACATTTTATTTCTCTGTTCATCTGCCTATGTACCTTTATATTATTTTCCACATTATCGTCTACTGTAACTACTGCTTCAATGAACATAGGAAGGCTAATATTGCTTTGAGATCCTGATTCAATTATTTTGGATAAATACTCAGAAGTAGGATGGCTAAATCATATGATAGTTCTATTTTTAATTTGGAAGGGGGAACTTTCATATTGTTTTCTGCAGTGGCTGCACTATTTTTCATTCTACCAACAGTAAGCAAGGGTTCCAATTTCTCCACATCCTTCCCAAGACTTGTTGTCTTTTGTGGGTAGCAATAAATTTGATAGTGGAAAATTACTTTTCTCAGTAGATTAGTCACCTTCTCCATGGAAACAGAACAAATAGGATGGGTGTGTGTGTGTCAGAGAGAGAGAGAGATTATAACAAATTGGTTAACAGTTGTGAAGGCTGAGAAATCCCAAGATCTGCAGTCGGAAAGCTGGAGATCCAGGAGACCCAATGGTATCATTCCAGTCTGAGTCCGCAGGTCTGAGAAACAAGTGGGCTGATGGTACAATTTCAGTATGAATCTGAGTCTGAAGGCAGGAGAAGACCCATGTCCCAGCTCAAAGACAGAGCTGAATTCTCCCTTACTCTGCCTTTTTGTTCTGTTCAGGCCTACAGCAGATTGGATGAGGCCCACCACAGTGGGGAGGACAATCTGCTTTACTCAGTCCACTGATAACAAATGTTAATTTCATCCCAAAACATCCTTACAGACACACTCAGAATAATGTGTCACCATATATCTGGGCACTCTATGGCCCAGTCAAATTTACATATAAAATTAACTATCATACTGGACATCTTAATGGTACAGAATGTAATAAGTAGTTCCAATGTTAACCTAAGAACTTTTACTTTTCAGACACAAAGAACAAAGTACCCTTTTTTAAATTTGCATAAAGTGATACTTGAAATAAAACAATTAATGGCTCCTGGGCTCTTAAATGGAACCAAGTGTTCAGTTTACATATGAATTTTTAGTAATGTTCAAATTTTTCCATGTTCTTAAGATCAGCATTAAAAAACAAAAGTAGCAGAGTCTTTATGTATTTAGTAATCTGGTAGGGAAAAAAAGCATGGTACTAATATTCACTTTGGCACAAAATTTATTTTTCCAATTATTAAATCTTTATTCCATAAGTTTACAATTACAACACTGTAATGGAGCTATTGTTCAAGGTTTAGAATAAGCAAAATCTCAAAAAATTGATAGCAATACATATTACTTTACATTTGGTGTAATATTCACTGTGGCACAAAATTTATTTTTCCAATTATTAAATCTTTATTCCATAAGTTTACAATTACAACACTGTAACGGAGCTATTGTTCAAGGTTTAGAATAAGCAAAATCTCAAAAAATTGATAGCAATACATATTACTTTACATTTGGTGTATATGGCTTCAAGATGGCTTCTCCTGGTTCTCTTTCCTCAATGAGATTATCATTTCCTTGATCATTAATAGCTTTGTAAAATCTATATCACTTAGAGTTTCACACTCATTAGATGCTTAAGAAACTTTAGATTGGTTTAACTATCTCTAAGAAGTCTTTTTAAAATGTGATTGAAAATATATTTCTAATGTATAAGATCATGAGTTTCTCCTAATATAATTAGGTAATATAACTGCAACAGACAAATCTGGCTCAACTTTTCTGTAACAAAGTTGTGAGTTGTTTTTTCTTTGCTGTGGACCTCCCAGTTGAAGGTGACATACCTGAGCATGCCCATATAAACCAAGCATGCAACCACAGGTGGAACCTAACTGTTAATACTTGGACCTAGGAGCAGGAACTGAAGAAAGAACCAGACACTACATGGCAGGATCCAGGATCCAATCGGATAAAGCCCTGGCATCACCCAATGGCATGGACCAGTCAAAGCATGTCTCCTGGCACCACCTTGTTGCAAGAGCCAATCAGGTCACACCTCATTACCCTATGGTTATAAAACCTGATCCTGACCCCAGCTTGGGGAGACAGATTGGAGTATTTCCTCCTATCTCCTGGCCAATGCACTTGCAATAAGGCTTGTCTTTTCCCAAAGGTCGCTGTCCATGGTATTGGTTTCTGTGTGCATCAGACACAGAGCTCATTGATTGCTTGGTAACAATAACAAAGTCTTAACAAGACAATTTTATTTTAGATATCTTTTGACATTAGCATAAAGATTTCATTCTTCATTCCCTTTTAAAACTACATGGTACCCCATTGTACAGATATACTATAATTTATTTTAAAAGCCCCATGTTGATATACACATGGGTTCTTGTTCAATTTTTTTCCTGCTATTTGTTGATAAATCCAGGCTTTTTTCCCTGTGGAGTTTCCTAGGATCTGAATTTCGATTATTACATCCCTAACTTGTTCACCATTTTCTCTTGCCCCTTATGTTTCCTGTGAATTAGTAGGGTAAATTTTTTTTTCTCAAACCATGCTGAAAAAATACTGGGAGTAACTAGATTTTAGTGTCAGGATCAGATTTCAGTTTCACTTCTGGAAGAATTATTCTTAGCTGATGTTTCATACTTCAACTAGGTGGTGTCTGGTTATATTTCTTTTTCTGATGTTAGCAGCCATTGAGGATCAATGCCTCTATCCATTAATTCATTAGGGATCAAAAAATGGTTATATTTTAATTCTATCATACTTTCTTCATTTATTGGCATGAATAAAAAGAAACTTACTCTCCTTCACTGTTTGCTTACCCTCAGGTATACTTTGTGTAGGAAATGCAGAATAAATGGTTGATTCTCTTTACCAGATTTCAGAGTAATGAGTTCAGTAATTAATATCCTTCAAAGGTATCCAATGAAGCATTTTTTTTTAGCATCATTTTGACTTCCTGGATTTAAACTTACCTGATGTATTTCAACCCATTGCAGCTAGTTTTTCTTCAGTGATTTTAAAATTTTTCCATCCTTTGCAGTGAGAGACTCTTTAAGTTGGCTTATGAATGCTTTTGATACTATTCTGATAGCATCCTTGTTTTGTGGTATTATAAGATATTCGAACTGCATCTTGTACATTTCCTGTCTTAGACCTGGAATTAGACATTTTTCTTAGGGTCTCTGGTTTCTTTTATGCATAAATAATATTTAGATATCTAGAGTATGTCAGATGGGTGCATTGCTAATAAACTGATTATTTTAACAGGTTTTCTTCCATGGAGTCGATAAAAGTACTGACTGCCTGATTCCAGAATCAGTATATTTGTGAGTTACATTTCTCTGTAAATTGGTAAAAAAAAAAAAAAAAGAAAGAAAAAAGAAATAAGTGCAAATAAGTCTTCTGTATTTTCTGCTGAGGTCTGATTGAAATATAATTAGTGTAAGGTGGAAAAGAAAAGGTTCAAGGCCTGGGAACTTCCGTGTGATAGTAAGTCATTTCACTACTCTGAGTCATATATAATTTCTACCTCAAAATAGAGATAATATTATCTATCACAGCTTTTATGAAGACCAATATCAAAGTACTTGATAATAATGGCTAAAATTTGATAGAGTTTTTTTATGTTCCAGCTGCGTGCTATGTTAACTAGTCTATATCATTAAATCTGTATAAAAGGACAAAAGACACCACTATTATCTCCCTTTTATAAGGAAGAACACCAAAGATTAGAGCGGCTGAGTTTATTGCTACTTCCATAAAGGGAGGTTAATATGATCCTAAGAAGCTGAGGTCATCTAGCAGTTTAGGAGGTGGATTTCCTACCCAGGAGCAGGGAACCAAATTAAATCCACAGATAATCTACAGCTGGAAGATGTGCAGATTGATTGAACATAAATTGGAGTAGCAGCCCAAATTAAGAGATATGAAAAATGCATTAAATTCACAGTCAAAAGCAGAATAAATATATTTGGATTCAATTATAAGAGGAAGACAAAGTTATGATAGAAAGAAAACTCAGCAACTGGGATTCCAGACTGGCCTTTTTACAAGCTAGCTGTTTAAGTTTGCCAAGTGATTTATTCACTCCAGGCCTTAACACTTCACAGGTGAGTTAGCCTATGGGCTTTCATAGGCTAATATGCTAGGATTAAAATAGAACAGAAATGCTTGAGAGTGACTTTGCAATAACTCACTATTAATGTGCAGAGTAAAAAACAAAAACAAATTTAACATATTTATAGGTTCCACTGATTCAGGTTTCTAAATTATTCATTGATTCCTCCATTTAACAATACTTGCTGAACACCTACTATGTGCCAGGCACTGTAGCAAGTAGTGTTCTAGCAGTGAACAAAATGAAGTGCTTGTTTTCCTACTTTGTTCTTTTGAAGAAAGACAGAAAATAAACAAATATATAATATTAACATATACTATGTCAGATGACATAGGTGATAAGTGCTACAGACCAAAGAATAAACTAGGGAAGTTGATGGTGAAGGGAAATATTCCAGTCCCAGTGCCTCTTGCTGTTCCTCGAATACACTAGGCCCATACCAAATTTGCACCAGCTGATTGACCTGCCTGTAACACCCTTCCCCAAATATCCTCATGGCTACCTCTCCCTCTCTGCTTTCAAGTTTTTGTTCAAATGACACCTGCTGGATGAGGTCTAACACATGGAAAATCTCACCCTCCCCCACTCTGCTCTCTATTTTCTTTCCCGTAAATCTTATCCCCTTCTAATGTATGATATAAATTGCTTATTTGTGTGTTTAATAACTGTCTCCCCCAGCTATAATGTTAGTTCCAAGAAGTCAGGGCTCTTTGTTTTGTTCAAGGATGTATTCCAAAGCCTAGTCAGTGCCTGATAACAAGTAATGCTCAAGAAATTGATTAATAAACAAATTGATCAATGAGTGAATGAATGAATTAGGAGGGTGATCTTCAAGGTCTTCTCGTTGAGGTGACTAAATATTAATAGTTCAAAATGTAAGGAAAATTGTTAATTAAATTGTGTTACATCCAGTTGATAGACTGTAATATGATCTTAAAAAGGATTTTAAATAATCTCTATGAGGATTATGAAATAACATGAAAACCACCTATAATATATAGTTAAGTCAAAAATGCAGGATGCAAAAATATTCATTTATTATTATTACAATCATGTAAAAAAGTCTTTAGAAGAAATGCTAGAAAAAATACACCAGAAGTTACCAGTATATGTTATAATGATTATCGGTGATTTCCTTTACTATTTTTTTTATTTTACAAATCTTCTATAATGTGATTATGTCATCTTTAATATAAAAATAAATTTAATTTTTTAAAAAGATAACCTATGCAATGCTACCTGTCATTCATGGTATGATAAAAGTTTTTTTGCTTTATTTAATTTTTATTTTACATTTATAAATTAGACCTTAACAATGTCAAGAACATCTAACTATCAGAGACCCAGAATTGAAAACAGCAGATGTGTATTGCAAATGTTTCAACAGAAAAAAGAAGGTGGAGAAGGAGGTTGAATCAACTATCATTCCTTCTGTAACAACACTGTAAAAATTCTTGAGTTTACTTTCTAAGAAGATTGTCTCCAGGAGAAGGAAATCCTATCAAATGTACATGACTCGAAAGAAGGATACAGTGCATAAGTGATATAAAATAGAACATAGCATCAGGATAAGGAAATTGCCCAAGACCCTGTTTTATCCTGAGCTTTTCCACTACTTGAATGATCAGGCATTGGTGGTTGAGGATCAGCATCATGTAGTCACAAAGTATGCAAGGCTATGTTATTCCATGTACTCAGAATAAGTCACTGAGGTAGGCTTATATTACTAACTTACAGATGACAAAATGGGGACTATAAATAACTTGCCCAGCGTCACACAACCGTACAGGTAGTAAAACCATGATTCAGATTAGATTCAAAATGATTCTAAATCCACTACTCAAAACTAATATGCAGGGTTGGGGGAGGTAAAAATAACTAACATTTCTCATAGGACCCCTTTTCAATGGCACTTTTGGGTCCCTTAAATGTCATTTATTAAACCTTTTTGTAAATAACAATTTTTGCTTGCGAAAGTCACCAACTGCATTTTTATTAACAAGGCTCCAGCTTCTGGATCTATAGCAGTGACAGCTTAAGCAAGCATGGAAATTATCCCAAGGCCTTTCACAGTATTCAGGCTGCCAGGGTCTGTGAGGGAAGGACTCATGGTGGGTGAGAGAGGGGCCATATCGGAACAGATGCCTTTGCAATGAGTTGGGAACAGCTCCCCTTGCCTCAGCCCCTGGCCCCGCATGAAAAGCCACATCAGGGATGGTTCTGTACTCAGTGAGTCTAGATGAAAAGCAGAAACCTAGTGTGAACCTGATGCTGGGACAAAAATGCTGCCATTGGTCCTCTTTGGTGGATGAGTTTACCAGTCACGGCCTGAGGTGACTCCTTCTGTTGAATCAGATGATTACTTAGTAATCTGTCCTTAAATAAATTGCTAGCTGGGAAAATGGTCTTTGAAATCAATAATTTAATATTCACATGTACATTTTCATGTATGTACACTCATATAAAGATTAAAATATAC